>OZ012661.1:86679298-87119957 GCA_963942545.1 Oxycera nigricornis
TCGGCAATTGATTTACTTGTAACCGTAATCGTTGGGAAAAGAAATGTTGACCTGGTGGATTTGTGGTTTCGATGTGTTTGGGCTATGTTTGTTTTAATTAAGACGATTATTCTTTGGATTCTTTGGGCGAGAGATGCAAATTGTGCAATTATGATGCCTATTTGATTTTTTTCGGGAATGAAAGTTGCAATTAAGTTTGTTAAGGTGCTGTCCGGCAAGTGATTATGCATCAAAATGTTTGCTGTTTGTTACATCAGGTTGTCAGACTTTTGCTTCATTCTTTGGTGGTTTCATCATAGTATAAAATACAACAATAAATTTATGAAAAAATCATTTCTTCGCTCTTCCAGGGTTAGAAATGTCTATCATTGTACATGCGTACATTGCATCATCTTCTTACAAAAAAACCATCAACAATATATTCAAATTGGATACGAATACAACGAAAGTAAATAGTTCCATCAAAAACAGTGTTTCAGAATACTGGGAAAAAAATATTCCAGTTTTTCAATTTATTTCAGTACAAAAAAAAATTATCAGTAGAAAATACTATTTTCATAATTTGTGAGTTACTCGCCTAAGTCTTTTGTTTTAAGTATAGTATAAGGCAGTGGTCGGCAAACTTATTAGCCAAAGAGCCAAATATCCAAACTAAAACGAATTAAAAAAATTGAGAGCCAAGTCTGTTTGTAAATGTAGTAAACATTTATCATAATTTTAGAGATACTAAAATGTCATTATTCCTCACCAATATTGTGCCTATTTTTAAATAATATTTCCTATAACAAGCTAAAATTGTGATCATGAACATTGATTTAGTTATTTATGGTTTATTTCTTTAATATTTGATTCGTTAAAATTGATATGATTCGTTTTGCTCATACACACAAGTTTGAGCGTTATTACCCCTTTGCCTGAGCGGTATTACCCGTTGTCAAGGGCAATGGCGCTCAAAACTGTTTTTTGTTAATGCTTAATTACTAATTATCTAGTGAAGAATTTGCACGCTTTGTTCAAAATTTTTGGCTAGGGATTAGATAAGCCATTGTTATTTTGTCATACTATCAATATAAAGTTAAAAATATAAAAAATATGACTGTTTTTCCTTAAGTGAACGACATTCCCCCTGCTTCCCCTAATCAGAGACGACTGAAATAAACTCAGACGGAAAAATTTTCAGCTGCAAAACCAATTTTTAAAGTGGCTAATCAAAGTGCTTAAGCTTTGAACAAATTGTTTTTCTATCAAGACATTTTTATTTCACGAAAAAAGTTATATTTTTTTTAAAGCATTGAATTTGGCACATTTACCTGTAAAATGTATTTATTTCATTATTCCAATGATCCATCAAGTATAAAACATCAAATGAAAAATGACTATATGGATATATATGTGTGTGTCACATATTTTAAATGAATTCTGCACTTCTAATTTCGTTTTACATGAATCTTTACTGTTATTTAACTTGCCATAAAGCTGTCTTTTCTTGTCTTAAACTTTTTTTTCTACCCGTAAAAAAGGTACTTTTTGAGGTATAGAAGCATTTTTTTCGTTGAAAAATCACATTGACCAAGATAGGAAATGAGACTAACAATGTTTCTAACCGCAAACCAGTTTACTCTGCCCTAAAGTTTTATTTCATTGCCTTAGAACTTTTTTTTCTAATGAAAATAATGATTTTACCGGACCACAGGAAGATATGCTTTTCGTAATGTATGCGCATTAACCAAGATAACTTTCCTCGTCGCAAGCCAATTTTCCTAGCCGCTAAGCTATTTTTCATTATCCCAAAAACTTTTAGCTACCCAAAATATATTTCCTCGAGCCACAGACACATTTCCCCCCCTTAAATATTATCATTGACTAGAAAAACGAAATGAGAGTAATAGTTTTTCTCGTTGCAAGCCAATTGTTTTGCCATTAAGCCATTTTTTCTTGCCATTAAACTTTTTTAATTCACCGAAAAAATATTTTTCCGGGTTATCACATAGAAGTCCGTAAAATATTTGCATACCAGCAAGACTGATGAAAGTAATTATTTCGTTTAATCGTAAATGAATAATACTAAATATTTAACAGATGAGTTGAAAATATTCTGAAAATAATGGAAATTGTTGAAAAACTAGCATTCTTTTTAGTTTATGTGTTTTTTAAACATTCAAACGTAGTTTAAAGCTTCAATTATTATTTTTAAACCAGCACTCTCCTCCATAAAAATTTTAATCGAACAATTTTCGCTCACTTAAGTGATATCCTAGCCTAAATTATTAAGTAGACATAAAGGAGGAAATCCTAAATCAATTCTAGGCTGCAAAGATACTTTTTAAATACGATCAACATTCAATTTATCTCACAACAGTTCCCAAAACCCTTTTTAATTGAGCGATTCCCACATTGAAAAATAGTTTCTACGGGTCTAATAATTTTATGAGGAAACCTTTCGATAAGATTAGATTCTGAGGGTTCTACGTCAACTTAAACCGTTTTGGTCCATTGCGCCCTGTAGACATGAAAACTCGCTGGCTCATTTTATGAAACATCCTGAATTCTAAGAAAATCCTAAAGTTAGTCCATTCTAATGGTTCTTATCCCACTCAGCTCCACAAAAAATAATGACCCCAAGTACTGATGTCTTCTAACAGCTAGAGCCGGACATCCGCACAAAAAGTCTCTTTTTCATCACTGCAGTCCCGATATAGGTTGCTAGCTTGGGAGATCCTTTGACCATTTTGATCTTTTCTGGCTGTACTTCTACGGGATCATTTACTTTATTCCACATATCTTTGCTTTCAACATTTCCTTTCGTCGTCTCCACAAACGAAAATTATTTTTGAATCATTTACCAAAGGAATTTCTGATTAAAAATCATTTAAAGAAGTCCAATTTTTTATATTTGAATGATTTTGGTCTATATTCATGAAATTTTTTGCGTCAAAATAAAAATCAAGATCATGCTAAAAATAAAATTCCGTATTCAAAATTAATTTTATGAAAGATAATTTACTTTAGTGCTTACCATTATTAATTTGGTAGGGTTGCCTAGTGTTCATTTTTGAAATATCACATCCTTCAAATTTATTCCTTGATTCTGAGCAAAACAACTTCCTGAGTCATACCAAATGGCTCCTGGATCGGAACTATACCATATTGAATCGAGTCATTTTTTGAAACCTCGAACCCTGGCACTACTTCGGAAATCATAGCCCCGTGCTTCAAAATGCATTGAAATCCCTTTCCACAACTTTTTTTTGAGCCTAACATAGTCTTCCTTTTTTTGTGGTCAATGAATCAATGAAAACGATGAACGAATACACTCTTTTTCAATGGAAAGTGGTTCAAAGTTTTCTTATCTTTCAGGTCCGCAAAGCATCCTTCTTTACCCGATGATTTTGGCTAATGATGAATGAAAAAAATTCATTTTAATAGATATGTACGTTTTTTGCTGAAAATATTTAAACTGCCTTCAAAAATTGATTGGAGACACTAGTAGTGTAGTAGTGCTATTAAACCGCACCACCTCAGATCCTCAATAGTTCCCATGAAAAAGCACCATCACAATTGTATCCCTATTATAAACGTCGTCATTCCCACACTTGTCGAGAAAACAATATTGCAATTGACATGCAACATATTTGACAAGCCAACGTCGTCCTGACCGCGAGGGCAATAAATTTATTGAAACAGGATCCATCCAAGCATATTGTATCTCTGAGTCAATTCAATTAAACTTGCTCTCGATTGTGTCAACAAGAAGTTAATCGAAGGGTAACCGAGTGCCATCAATTTATTATCCTTTTGCTTCCTTGCTTCCAGTTCACTCACCCTCACAGTCCTGCTCCTTGTTCACTTGCTAAACGCACCGATATCACGTCACCCTTTTTTATTCGAAAATGTCCTGTTTAACGAAGATGTGCGTGTGCACGTTCCGCACCCGCTTCTTTTTAATGCTTCTTGTTATAGGCTGCATTAAGAATCGCACGTGACCCACACATTTAAGGACATGCAAGTGAATTTCAAAAGTCTGGCACCGAACGATGACGGTTAAGTGGATCCTGCTCTCATCAGTTCTGCTTCAGTTTGGCTGTAAAGTTGTGAGTCCTTTTTCAATATGTTCAGGGTGTAGGATTTGAAGTGTGCGCGAGCATGAGGAATCTTTCGACCCTCGCACAATTTGAAAGATAATGGGACTGATGGTGGTAACCAGTAAGTGGAAAAACAAAACGGTATCGTGTGAAAAATTGATCATTTATTTGTTTTTGTCGCTGGATTTTGGATGGTCTGGATGAAGTCCTTGATGGCTTCATTGGCCGATGCACACATGAAAACGTAACGTTCATCAACTATGCATACTGCAAACTACATGCTTCTAGTTCTCCACAAACTTCTTTCTTGTGCAGCCTCCTTTCTCGTGTAGCCTCTTTTCTCGTGCAGTTGCAATCCTCTCCAATCCATCTGAACCTTTGTTCTGACAAAACCCTGCGGTCATCTTGCGCCAACATGGCCCGGCTTTTGGGTATGGTGTGGCGTTAGGCGTTAAGTAGCCAACACCTTTCGATTTCAATGGTTTTGAAAAGGATCCTTCCTAAATCAGTTCCTGGTATGTCACATGTGGAAGATGCGTTGCTTTGCACACGTTCTCCGGGCAGCTGAGGACTGATTGATTGACCGACCATATGCCCTCAGCGATGACCTCTTTTGGGATCGATACCCTGAAATGATTTATTTGTCATGTCCATTTCGAGCTGGACCTATGTTTTTTTATAGAGCTATTCGATACGGCCATAGAGATTTGAGCCGTGCAGAGGCTGTAGACCAGGACGATGCATTTCGCACCTGCTTGTTTGTTTCAATGGGTTCTTTGTTGATGTTTGCAGATGGGATGTTGGAAAGTGATGCTGAACGTTATCGGAAGAGTTGATGTTGTTTTATGTACTTAGTGAAAGAGGTTTTGATTAAACAAATCCAAATGTGCATTGGATATTACATTTCAGCTTCCTTTTCGAGAAACGAGAAACACTGGATGTCACCGGAAATCGAATTGGAAAAGGGTAGCTTGCACAAACATTTAGCCTACGCCAAACTCTTTCTATCGTGCTGCACCACTTGCATTGATTCCAGTTGTGGATCAACTAAATTTACCACTCATTTGTTGGCAGCCTCGGTTCACAGAGTTGAAAGGGTTTCAGGCTGATTCTGTGGAGTGGACACTTCACGATTCGACGTCTGCCAGTCCTTTGGCATCATGCCGATGTGCAATCTGTTATGAGGTTCACTGGACCATGTTGTTCTAATTCTATCAGCGAGCTAACAAATTGGAAAATACGGGATTATAAAAGATTACATTAATCTCTTGTTCGATTGTCGACGTAACATCCACCGACTTCCATTCAATTGCGCTTTCCAGGGCTCCCGAAGACTAGACTGCATTTCGGTATGAGTAACGCTCGGCTCTATACCGTTTTGTACCAGTTCTTGCACCCGCGATATTGATTAATCGAAGTGTATCAAAAAAGTGGACCCTTTACAATGCCGGACACATTATGGTGGCTAATAATATATTGGACCTTTCGCCGTCGTCGTGCAGTCTTGTCCAAGACATGCGAGTGGACAATCAGGAAATTATGTTTGGTTAACTGGTCACCATTGGAAAGAGGTCTTAGTCTCGTAGTTGCCTAATAGTAGGCCTTCGCGGACCGTATGTGTATCGAGTACCCTACTGGCCGTGAGGAAAGACGGCTAGCTAGCTCTAGATGGCTAGGTAGCCGACAATCAGTCCGATACTAGCTTCTAATCTAGAAAACTAGCTGGAGGCTGCGACGCAATTGAACTCCCGCACCTGGTGGAGCGGGCCATTGACCAGCTCGGCGGACGCGAAGACAACAAGAACCACTCGGCAAGCAACCTGGTCCGCCTGGTGGACACTTTGACGACGCAATGCGACATGACGTCCGCCAAAGTAACTTTTATTACACGTGATTATTTTCGTCTGAATTACCCTCGAGCTGCACGAGTGCAGGACTTACGTGTGCGGGATTCATAAGTGGATTTACGGTTGAATTAAGCAAATCACGATGACTATCACTGGGAGCTGTGAATAATATACTTCTGGGATAACTTCCTATCTTCCTTAAAATTATGATCCTGCTTTTCTTCAATTTTAATTAACCAAAATATGTATACTTTCCTAGAAAGGTATTTGATTTAGCTCACTCATCACTAGCACTCATATTTGGTAAAATCTGTTTTAGTTCCTGGGTTCAAAATTCTAAATTGTATACAAAATAGCAATCGTTGTCTTATGCTCATCCAGAAGTTTGTATTCCATATCAAAATAAATAAGCTCTTTCTTGACGCGAAATCTTGCCGGTTTAATATCCTAACGTACACTGAGATTTGGTTGAGTGATTCTTATAAAAACGAGGAAACTCTCGACGAAAATTGAGCAATATATGTATAGAGACGACTTTGATTATCGCATTACTACGCAAAGTCGAGGGGCAGGTGTTTTAATTGCAGTTACTTCCAGTATGTCGAGTGAAATCGTCCAAACTACTCATCATAAGAGTTTCCAGCATACAATTATCAGGGTTTATTTCGAGAGAAACTACCTATACATCGGCATTTTCTACATTCCTTCTAGATCTGACGAAGGCGCTTACAACGAGCTTTTCATCATAATCCCTTCTTTATCCGCATCCTTAAATGAAGATGACAAAACAGGATTGCTAGGTGATTTCAACCGCCCCAATCTATCGTTTATGACGGACGGAGATGATAACAGCCTTCTTCCTACAAATGGTCTCGACTCTTGTGATAAGAATGTGGTAAGTGCTTTTTAAGCCAATGACTTACAGAAAGTCGCTCCTAGTCCCAACCCAACTGTCATTGGTTGGATTTAATATTCACCAACACTTATGATGATGTAGTGGTCAGTCTTATCAATGCTGTGGAGCATCTCTTCACTAACAACCCTCAACACACGGCATTCACAGTTGAACTCTCCACTACTGAAGCTCAAACACCCATATCATACAATTGTAATATTGTATACGATTTTCGTAATGCTGACCACGAAAGCATTAAACTTAACCTTGACAGTGTTGACTGGTTAAGCACTCTTTCAACGTGAGATTCGGACGAGGCTGTATCCTCATTTTACCAAATAATTGCCGTTGAAAGGCAAGTATGTACCTAAAATTGAGAAAGAAAAAAATTTATCTAAGCCCTACCAGCTAGACAGTAATCTGCGCGCACTGAAGAAAGAGAGAAACAAAGTCTATAAATTGCTAAAGATTAACAACAAGGCCAGCAAGAATTTAAAAAATAGATATTTTGATTTATCAGAAGAATACAAAATCAAATATCGCGAAGCCTATGAACGCTACGTAAATTTAACTGGCGAAAACACAATCAAATATCCTAATAAGTTCTTTGATTTTGTTAATCTCAGGAGGAAATCATCGGGATACCCAGCGTCAATGATCCAAAATAATATCGTTTCTTTCTCTCCGAAAGTAATCTGTGATCTTTTTGCTAACTATTTTCAAGAAGTTTTTTCAACGCCAAATATTTCGGTAGATACGGAGTCCTCTAAAATATCCAATAATTAGTACGGACATGTATCTCTCAAGGGAAGATGTTGCTCAAGCTTTTAACAATCTTGACGTTAATAAGAGTCCTTGCCCAGATTTACTTTCTCCATTTTTTGTGGTCCTGTGTATGGACCAGCTTCAAATACCTCTTCACTTTCATTTTAATAAATCTTTGACAAACGGGAGTTTCCCAACTTATTGGAAATCTTCCCATATAATTCCTATCTATAAGAGTGGTAACAAGCGCTCTGTCCTGAACTATAGAGGTATTGCCATACTATCTATAATCCCTAAATTATTCGAACAAATCGTTTGACAAAAACTCTCAGCTGTTATTGAGCCTCTTCTAAATGAACAATAACGTAAAGGCTGATCGACTACAACCAATCTCACGGTTTAAGCTTCTGATGTCCTATGTAAAATGGAGATGGGTTACCAAATTGACGAAATCTAATCAGATTTTAGTAAAGCAATTGACCGGGTTGATCACTCCATACTGATATCCAAATTGCAGCAAATAGGAATCACCGGCTCTATGCTCAATTGGCTCAGTTCTTACTTACGAGACCAAAGTCAATTAGTAAAAGTTCAGGGATATTTGTCCAAGCTAATTTTCGTATATTCTGGTGTACCTCAAGGCAGTCACCTCTGCCCTCTTCTTTTTAATGTTTTTATATCAGATTTATCTGAAAAACTTTCGGACGTATAACATCTTCTTTATGCTGACGATCTGAAAATATATCACACCATTAAGTCTCAATCTGATGCTGTTTTCCTCCAATCAAAATTAACTTCCCCTCAAGAATGGTGTGATGTAAACAAACTTTATCTAAACGTTGGGGAATGTCATGTAATGACTTTTTCCCGCAAAAGCACAATCTTGAACAATGCATACGTTCTCAACAATACGGTTTTGGATAGGAAAGAAAACATTGTCGACCTTGGAGTTGTCCTAGAGAAGAAACTAAGTTTCAATTTGCACTACGATACTATTCTCTCCAAAGCTAATAAACAGCTTGGCTTTATTAAAAGACGCGCCAAAAAGTTTAAAAATTTGTGTGTAACTAAATCATTATTTACCTCACTGGTTTGCTCATTACTTCATTATACCTGTAATGTATGGAACCCAATTTTTGAAGTTCGTGTTACGAGAATAGAATCAGTCCAAAAACAGTTCTTGTTGTTTGCTTTGAGAGACCTCTATAGCCTTGATGATTAATAAATCTTGCTTTCTTATGTATTTAGATTGGAGCTTCTGAATTTGTCGAATCTTAAAGCCAGAAGAACAGTGTTGTCCTCTTGTTTCGCCTTTGACGTTATTAGGGGCCATATTAATGTGTAGTACAGTGGCATCTCGATATTTCGCATTCCGATATATCATATATCCCAATATATAATACGAAAGTGTTGGTCCCTTGAAAAAATCTCGTTTATTCGTATACAACGTATGTATTTTGGTCCCCTCGGTATAACATATATTTTTCTGCGGCAAAACGTCATATAATTCGTTTTTACTACCGATTTTGAGTCAAATTTGGAGATGAGTTTTCAGAATTATGTTTGTTTACACTAACTGCTGCTGATGATTTATGTTCAACATTGCTCAAAATAGTCGTTGGCTTGGGTTCTAAAAGAAATCATCTTCCAATAAAAGTGAAAAAAGAAATTGTAGCAGCAATAAACAGTGGTGAAAAACAAATTGATGTGTCGCGTCGTTATAATGTTCCGCCATCGATAACTTTCAGGCTAGCGATGGGTGGTTTGATCGTTTTAAGAGACGCAACGAAATAAAATTTCGAAAACTTTGCGGAGAAAGTGCAAGTGTTTCCATCGAAATTTGTTCGGAGTGGAATGAAAAATTGGAAAAGCTGATTGAAGGCTACGAGGCGAAAAATGTGTTTAATGCCGATGAAACCGGTTTATTTTTTAAATGCCTTCCGGATCGCTCCATGTGTTATAAAAAGGTGACAAATGCCATGGCGGGAAGAGAAGCAAAGAACGAATAACCATTTTGTTGGCAACAAACATTGACGGTTCCGAGAAACTAAAACCACTAATGATTGGGAAATCGGCAAAACCGAGATGTTTCAAAAACATAAGAAGTTTCCCTTTTACATAAAGGGCCAACCGTAAGGCGTGGATGACGTCTGAATTATTTAGTGAATGGATTTTATCGTTAAACGTAGTGATTGAGAAGAACAAACGCCGAATTCTTCTCTTCATTGATAATTGCACGGCCCACATTGAGCAATGTAAGGGTAATTTTTTTGCCCCCGAACACTACCTCGATTCTACAGCCATTGGATGAAAGCATAATCAAGGTTTTCAAAACCTTTTATCGAGCGGAAGTTGTCATGCAACTCTTAGACAATCTGGAAAAAAATATTGACCATAAAATTACACTGTTTTCTGCTATGAATATTGCAGACAAGGCATGGAAAAAAGTAACGACAGCCACAATTGCAAACTGTTTCCAATCTTGTGGGTTTCTAAAGGAGGATACGTCAGCAACGGAATCAGTAAATGAAATTCAAACCCCAATTGGATGGAATCTCTTGATGCAAAATCAAGAACATCCAATCAGTTTTGAAGAATTTGTTAATTTTGATGACAATATTGCGGTTGCTGGAATGCTTAACGACGATGAAATTTTGATCGAAATAGATGATGAAGAAGAGGGCGACCAAGAAGAAGCTTCTAACATTACCCCGAAAGAGTTCCAAACATTGCTCAATCGCGTGCGACTTTTCTTATCAGAATCAAATGTTGGCGAAAAAGTATTCGATGCAATACACACTATTGATATGGTAATAGAAAGCAGACGCCTCAATAATTGTTTAACACAAACAAAACTGGATCAATATTTGCAGAAAAAATCATGCTTCTATACAATCCTGTGAATATAAATCTTCTTATTTGCAAATAAAAACGTTCATACTTCTGCATATAAATAAAATTCAGGATTATTGAAACCAAAACATTAAACCTTCGTTATAACATATATTTTTAACTTCTCAGTATATGGGAAGTTCTTGGAATCGCCTCGAAAATCGAAATTGAAATTTTCAACATTTCTTTACGTTTTGAGGTCTTTAGAGTATATATAAAGTGTTTTTAGAAAGGGAGATATATGTGTGTGTGTGTGTGTGTACGTTCGTGGACACTTTATTCTACGAGCATAACTCACGTAAACAAAGTCGTATCGACTTCGTGTTAATCGAAGCGTCTTTGCAATCTTAAGAGCTGATTAGTTTTTGGGAGACTTCGGTCGGGGGGGGGGGGGGGGTTTGCTGTTTTGCCCGTTTGAAGGTCATTTCTGTCATGCGTTATATCTCGCGAATCAAACATACCATTTTTTTGATCAAGGTGTCAATCGACGCGCATTAACATTTATGTGATTCTGTTGAGTTTTAAAAAAATTATTGGAGCCGTTTTTTAATTTTTTTAAAAAAAGTGCAAAAAATTAGAGTTTTTTTTTCAAAAACAATAAATTTTAAGCTAATTTTCAAGTCGAAGTAATCAATGTTTATATAATTTATATACTCCAAACAATTTTTGTAAAAATGTTTTCAAAATTTTTTCTAATGATTACAAAAAAATCAAATAAAAAATAAAAACTCATTAACAGTCATCACGATCTTCAAGGTCATTTCTGTCATGCATTATATCTCGCAAACCAAACATACGATTTGCATTGTTTAGAAGTCAATGGACGCGTATTAACATTTCTGTAAATCTGTCGAATTTTTAAAAAAATCGTTGAGGCCGATTTTCAATTTAAGAAAAAAAAGTGCAAAAAATTAGTTTTTTCCAGAAACAATAAATTTTTAACCTGAATTGCGAAGTAAAGTAATCAATGTTTATAAAATTTATATACTCCAAACAATGTTTGTAAAAACAACATCAAAACTTTTTCTCATGATTACGTAAAAAATTAAATTAAAAATAAAAATCCTTAAAAGTCATCATGACTTTCAAGGTCATTTTTATCATTCACTATATCTCACGAACCAGATATGATATTTGCATCGTTAAGGTGTCAGTTGACGTGTTTTCACATCTTTGTGCAGTTTTTAACATTATAAAAATTTGTATCAGCCGTTTTTTTAATTTAATAGAAGAAAATGCGAAAAATTATGGCTTTTTCATAAAAAATATTTTTTAACCTGATTTGCACAGCACTGTGATACCAGTTTATAAAATTTATACATTCTTATCAGTTTTTCAAGAGAAACCAGCAAAATTTTCTTCGATGATTATGAAAAACTAAATTAAAAATAAAAAAATATTCAAAGTTACCATGTAAAGAGGGTTCATACGAATGATAACACTTGATATCTTTTATTCTAAAAAAATTGTTGTAAATTTAATCAAAGTTTTAAAATATTTGCATAATTTGAGCAGATTTTAAATAGTTTTTACAGTCTTTTAATTAGAAAAAACTTTTGCTAACCAAACAAAAAAAAGCACACTAGTAGGCGGTTTGTCTCGACTAGAAACGGAGGTTCAAACCCAATAAGAATCATTTCAAATTGCAACGTATGCACAATATACGAACGAAAAAATATTGACAGTCGTCGCAGATGCAAAGATTAAAAAATAGCTGAAGTATAACGAGCTTAACCCATCAACAAGCCTAACCCGTGGTCGTTTTGTCTGATAACGAGTGGCATATGACAGCACCTGAAGAGGAAGCCATTCGTTATCCCGAAACCACGCTCCCTATCTAGAAAAAACTGCTTAAATTTTGAAAACCCACAGAATTATAATCAAAATTGCATTTGCGGGAATCAACGCTTTGAATGGTAAAATGTTTTGTAGTCAATCCTTTTCAAGATCATATGCTTTAAAAAGCTTTCATCGAATAAAAAATTGTAGTTTTTAGTAGATTAATTCTTTAGTAATCTTAAAATTTTACTAACCATCATCATGTGTAATACATTTTACTTTTTACATGAAATTGAACCTATTTTTGACTGCATATACAAAATGTTTCAAGGCCAAAAAGGCCCCCACCGATTGATCCGCGTGAATATTCAATCTGTCCTCATCGACTAAAAACCTTACGTAATCAATGGACCCTCCCGTAGACGATATGATTCATATTCACTCATTCCTGTTACTGCTATGAATACCTCTTATTGCTATTACTTAAAGTAGTATTAATTCCAAAATTATTATTGTGTTCAATGTTGTTGATGTTTATGTAGATATTACTGGGAAGTTGACCGTGTGGACCTCAAGGATCGCACCTCGCGGCTTGCTATTTTTACCCTCGATATATAATATTCTCTATATAGTGAACTTGTCGATATATCGTTTGAATCCTACATCCCCTTGAAGATACGATATATCGGGATTCTATTGTATTTGACGAATAAAATAAAGCTTAATGTGCCTGCAAGAAGTATGTACACGTAATATACGTTTACTTACTGAATACCAGCTTCTTACTAAGTATGCATATAATGAACCTGTTAATAGGTGCTGTAAGATTTTTAATACTTTGAGCAAACACTAATCCCTTACCATCTCCAAGTTCAATTTTAAATCCTGCATTTATAAAGCTCTTCATTATCCATCCTTAAATGGTGACGTGTTTACAACAGTGTAAATTAATGTTGAGTGTAGCATGTATTTTAGAGTGAAGTATTTGTTGTAATTTATATTTTAACATGTGATTGTCTTGCTGTGGCGAAAATAAATAAATAAATAAAAATCTGAGGAACCCCAGATCCACTAAAAAAATTGCATCATTCTTTTCAAAACCGTTTGCTTGATTATCATTGGAAATTTTCTGCAAATTAACAGCACCCAAGGCGATACTGACCGATATGCACGCGTTAATTGCGAAATCAATGAAGCGTATCAGTCAACGAGCATTCAACAAATTAATAATTAACACGTACCGCATCGGACCTTCCCAATGTGTACCTGTTCTTCCAAAATATGTAGTATCTTTTGTGCTGCCGAAAAAGTTACTATCATCATCGCGCCATCAGCAACATCACCTCGAGCCGACCTGTGATTGACTGGTGGTCAGCAACTTGGCCACACGACCTTCTTCACATTTCGCGGTTCGTAATCAAACGCGATGGTACCGTTTTATTGTTGCATTTTCAACCACGCCATGATGATGGCGATGACGATGATAATGGTGATGGTAATGATGATATGTCAGTTAATCGATCAAATATTTTCGCCGATAAATGGCGTGGTCCAGTTTTCAATCGATTGTCGGATTAAGGCCGAATGTTGTAACTGTCGATAACATCTTAATTAATGTCTATAATTAGACACTAAAATATTTGAACTATTAATAAAAGTCATTAATTGGTTAATAGAAAGACTACAATGAGCCTTCGCCTAACTCTGATCGCAATCGGCCAAGGAGTTGGTGTTGAGTTGTAGAGTTGGGCCAAGTGATGCAATATACATACTTTTTTTTGACGAAAATTGAAAGTGCTGTTAACAGTTTTTGCCGAAAGATTTCGCGGTGATATTGAGATTGACAAGTAGTAGTAAGTAGACATACTATTTATGAGTTGTGCAGAATGAAATTTGATTGAATTGATTGGCGGACGCCCAAAGGAGTTACGTGGAAACATTCAAAAGATGTTTTTGCTCAGTTGCGGCAACAATTTCGGTCCCATTATGAATTCTACTCCTTAATCCATTGACCTATCAGAGGCGTATGTACATATTTCATAATAAGACAATGTTTCCATCAAAATCTTTCACCTTTGGGCGAATGCATACCAATTTTTGACCAAAAGCTAGCCTTTTGTGCATGACCCAAATTGTATTTATTGAAAGACCAATGCAAAAGCGTAACGTTCTTAATATAATCGAACCTATCTTTTATGTGGTTCTGTTTGTGAGGGTCATGAAATGCACCGGTTTTAGAACAGCTGCTTTTTTCTTACTGAAACTATCAAGGGACACTGTACTATACCGAACTGATCGAGGGATTGCGTGGCACCCTTCCTTAAATGCACTTACTTACCTTCCCTCTGGCAATCTTAAGGAACTACTCAATTTCTTGCATCACCCGGTGTGCATCTAAAAATTCGCCCTACACCAATCCAATCCATTTGTCTATTTATAGTCTTGAAATGAAACTGTTCATTTCCCTGATTTTTCCATCCAATTTTCCACCGATGCATGTTTACACTACGTGCCGAAGTACGTTAGCGCATTCCACATATTCGGTATTGGTTTCGATGTATTTATATAAGCCTCTGATCCGGAATAGCTGTGATCCTTTGTATGTCTAGCTGTTGTACTTTCTGCAATTGAAGTAGCGAGGACCTCTTCTATGTCGTTTCGTGGACGAGGAAGCGCTGAGATGACATGAACCTGCGCCAACTTGAGACTGTCACGAATTCGACGATGAAATATTGGAAATTTGATCCATGTGTGATTTGTGCAGATGTCGTTTCGTCAGGATAATGATGGTGGCACGCGACAAATTGTTAGTGGTGTTGATTTTTAATGAATGAGTAGGAGGAGTATTGTGACTTGATCCAAGAACGAAAAAAAACTATAACATATATGACGAAAATGTACATGGTCCAAGAGTGTTTTGCTTATTTCCAAAAAAATTAGCAAAAAAAACAATTTTTTTCAACGTTGTGAGGTGAAAATCTTTAAAAGATACCGATCAGCTCCTGCCTCTCAAGTACCATCTACATATTAGTTTGCTCAAAATTTCTTTAGCTAAAAAATTAAATGTTAAGGTCAAAAACGTACATTTAGGAAAAATAAAAATGTTCTTCGTTGAAAGTGATGCTTTTCAACGAAAGCCTCCAGTGAATATTTTGACACAAAAATAAAGTAGTACACATTTTTCAGTCCTTACTTAACATCAAGGAAATTACACTCTCTTGTCAAAGTCAGAATTTGTATTATTTCACGATTTTACATCAATGAGACTAATAATTATTTCTTATTTTCTTTTGACCTTCAGAAACATTAAATATGCAGTCAAAAATAGGTTCAATTGCATGTAAAAAGTAAAATGTATGTATTCCAAATGATGAAGGAAGTAATTGAAATCTTACGAATATTAAAGAACAAAACTACTTAAATGATGAAAGCTTATCAAAGCATTTGATTTTGAAAAATGTTGTTTACAAAACATTTTACCATTCAAAACGTTGAATACCACAAATTCAAGTTTGATTTGATTTTTAATGGTTTTCAAAATTTAGGCAGTTTATTCATTAAAATTAAAACACGGTGCTGTGATGACTAAAAAATTATGCAAATATTAATAAACTTTGATTGACTTTACAACAATATCTTTAGAATAAGAGATTTGAGGTATAATCATTCGTATGAACCCTTTTTAACTGATGACTTTGCATGATTTTTTATTTAAATTTTTTTTCTTGTGATCATGAGAATTGTTTTTGCTGATTTCTCTCCAAAAATGTATAAAACTTTATCAATTTTATAAACATTTATTATGTCGATGTGGATCAGGTTAAAAATATATTTTTTTATGAAAAAAAAACCCTTATTTTCCACATTTTTTTATTAAATTAAAAAATGGGTTCAAAGATTTTTTTAAAATATAAAAACATCACATCGCTTCGATTGACACCTTAATGATGCAAATATTATAAATAAAAAAATATAAATGATCTTGAAGGCTATGATTACTTTTAATGATTTTATAGTTTTAACTTCCCAGTATATGGGAAGTTCTTGTAATCGTCTCGAAAATCGAAATTGAAATTTTCAACATTTCTTTACGTTTTAAGGTCTATAGAGTATATATAAAGTGTTTTTAGAAAGAAGTATGTATGTGTGTGCATGTGTACGCACGTACGTGCGTTCGCGGACAGTTTTTTCTACGAGCATAACTCACGCAAACAAAGCCATATCGACTCCGTTAAGGTGTCAATCGATGCGTCTTTGCAATTTTAAGAGCTGATTAGTTGTTGGGAAACTTCGGTCGGGGGGTTTGTTGTTTTGCCCCTTTGAAGGTCATTTCTGTTATGGGTTATATCTCGCGAACCAAACATATGATTTGCGTTGTTAAGGTGTCAATCAACGCGTATTAACATTTGTATGAATCTGTCAAATTTTAAAAAAAGGTTGGATCCGTTTTTTAATTTAAGAAAAAAATGTGCAAAAAAGTAGGTTTTTTCATAAACAATAAATTTTTAACCTGACTTTTGGAGCACAGTGATCAATTTTTATAAAATTTATATACTCCAAACAGTTCTTATAAAAATATCATCAAAACATTTTCTCATGATTACAAAAAAACTTAAATAAAAAATAAAAAATCATTAACAGTCATCATGATCTTGAAGGTCATTTCTTTCATTCACTATATCTCACGAACCAAATATAATATTTGCATTCTTAAGAGGTCAATCAACGTGTATTAACATATTTGTGATTGTTTTAACATTATAAAAATTCATTTCAGCCGTTTTTTAATTTAATAGAAGAAAATGCGAAAAATTAGGGCTTTTTTTGATAAAAAAATATTTCTTTAACCTCATTTGTACAACACAGTAATAAATGTTTATAAAATGTATACATTCCTATCAGTTTTTGAAGAGAAACCAGCAAAACTTCTTTCATGATTCTGAAAAAAATTCAATTAAAAATTAAAAAAATCATTTGAAGTTACCATATGAAAAGGGTTCTACCGAATGATATTACCTTATATCTTTTATTCTAAAGACTTTGTTGTAAAGTCAATCAAATTTTTAAAATGTTTGGATAATTCGAGCAGATTTTTAATAGTTTTACAGTCTTTTAATTAAAAAAACTGCTTAAATTTTGGAAAACATCAAAATTTCAATCAAATTTGCATTTGTGGTAATCAATCATCATCACCCATCCACCAAAAGCCTTACGTAATCAGTGGATGCCCCCGTAGACGATATGATTCATATTAACTCATTCCTGTTTCTGCTTTGAATACCTCTCATTGTTATTACTTAAAGTACTATTATTTTCAAAATTATTATTGTGTTTAATAATTTTAATGTTTATCTAGATATTACTATTCGCGGCTTGTTTTTTTATTTTTTTAATCATGAAGAAAGGATTTGCTGGCTTTACAAAAACCGTTATATAAACATTGATTACTGCGTTTTGAAAATCACGTGAAAAATTTATTGTTTTTGAAAAATACCCTAGGTGCAACTTTTTTTTAAAATGAAAAAACGGCTCCTAAATTTTCTTTAAAAATTTGTTAAATTCACATAAATGTAAAAACGTGTCGAATGACACCTTGATCAAGCAAATCCTGTGTTTTGTTCGCGAGATATAACGCACGACAGAAATGACCTTCAAGGGGTCAAAACAACAAACCCCCCGACCGAAGTGTCCCAAAAACTAATCAGCTCTTAAGATTGCAAAGACGTCTCGATAAACACCTCAACAAAGTTGATAGAACTTAGTTTACGTGAGTTATGCTCGTAGAAAAAACTGTCCACCAACTTACGCACGTACACACACACATACTCTTCTTTTTAAAAACACTTAAAATATACTCTAAAGACCTCAAAAACTAAAGATATGTTGAAATTTTCCATTTTCGAGGCTATTACAAGAACTTTCCATATACTGGGAAGTTAAAAAGAAACATTTGTAATCAAAAAATTGATTCAGGGAAATCAACACATAATTTCAATGTGAAAATAATTTTTTGGATCCAAAAGTATTTTTGTCGACAGAAAATGATTCACTTTTTATAAAAAAAACTGTTTTCGCAGTCTATCACGACTCATATCACTATAATGCACAGTTGAGACGAACATTAACCAACCTATTCAATTTCAAGTCCGAAATAATCAACTTTTCAGTATAAGAAATAATTCTTTTTTAACGAAGGCATTTTTGAATTTTAAAATGATTTTCGAGCCACAAAAAACATGAAAAAACTTTTCTATGGGTAAAAATAAAATTTGCTGCTGAAATATTCATACCTAAATATTTTAATGAGTTAGATATCATTTTTCATGTCAAAGATTTGCTCCAACAATGTTTTCAAAGAATAATGAACACTTTGATTCCAATGTTTAAAAATAATCGATGATTAGGGTCAACGAAAAAATCTCATGTAGCAGTTTTAACTGTTTTCCCACAAGCATTTGATTTTGCTATTGACACAATTGAATATATATATGTAAACAACCAAAAACTTTGTCCGCTTGATGAGCTTGTGCTTTTAGAATACAAACATTTGACTTAAAATTGTTAAAACTATGGTAAATAGAAACGGTTCTTCGAACGCATTTCGAATGATTATTGAAGGTGCGGAGTTTTCATGTCTAATAATCATTACTTCTTTTTTTGAATTTTACATTAACAAGTTATCCTGAAAGCTCGTCTTAAATCCAAAGGAAAACAATCACTACCTTCAGCAAACTACGACATATAAGACCGACCACTTCCTAGCAGAGGTTGACTCAGTCTTGGCCTGACTTATATCGAAACGGGAGACTTCTTGTTTGGCACACTTGCAATCACACAACATTAGACAGTTTTGTGTTTGTCAATTTACTAAACAAGTTTCTAAAAGATTACCAGCCATTGATACGAATACGAGTTTAGTACAAGTTTCGAATTAACTGCACGTAGTAATAGTAAAACGCGAGTGCAACACCATTTACTTTTCTGCACAGCACACATGGACCAACAACTGTTCTCAATGGACACATAAACACCTCTCATTATATTGTAGGCAATCATTCGCTGATATCGGACCTGAGATTTATGTATCTATTTATAATTCGTTTAAATTGGAAGTTAACTCTGGATTACATGTAGAATATGAGCCGATAAGAAAGTGTTGTTAACCTTTTAATGAAGAAGAGAATTTTTTTAGTTTGAAATCGATAATAAGTTAGGTGTCTACTGAATTTTAGACCCTTACGCAATGATCCATCTAAAGCAATAAAACAAAAGATCCTGAATTTCTTTAAGCCAAATCATACATATTTTGTTAACCAAGATTATTCGACGCTAGTTAAGCAAAAAGGTTTATGCACCACTCCCAGATTTTTGGGTCCCCAGTCGAATCTATTTAGAAAATTTGCTAAATTTTCAGTAAATTGGAAATATTTGCATCGGACCTTAGTTCATAGCCTCACAGCAGGGTTAAAATCGTGCTATATGACCAGTTAACTTGTTTCTACACAACATTACGTTACTAACTTCGCACAGTGTCCATTTGAAAGTCACAGTACGATAACACAGCATTTTGGTAAGTGTCTTTCCAAGTGCTCCAGTTCACGTTTCGGTGGCTGATTTTCAATTAATTTCACTTGCACCCATTCAACTGTCACCAATGCTTGCACAATGTCCACGGAAAATCATGTTCGTCCGCTTTTCCGCGGAAACATACAAAAACATATATGGTACCAACAAATGTTACGTCGATTTTGTAATTTATTCTGATTAGAAATAGCCAATCTCTTGAAACATTGAACAAAACATCTTTATGGAAGTGAGTTGTATCTAAACTGTTGTCTCTTGAATATTGGTCATAGTGCGTTGTAAGTATGGGTCACATTGGATTGAAATGTCTAAGGAGGAGCGGATGAGAATCTGTGCAACTTTTCAATTGGTCTTACGAGGTAGAATGTGAAATTTTCAAAAACTTTTTTCCGGTAAAACACGATGCATGCCATCATGAAATTTTAGAACAGTAATTTTTCAAAACCTAAAATCTGCTTGTTTCTTCCGAAGCCCCAAAAATACATATAGTGCTAAAGTTGATACTATTAAAATTCAAAGAAAATTTATCGATCTAGGATTTAAAAAAAATAAAGTCCGATTCATCACAACGGACACGGAAAAGACAAAGCTTTTCCTAACTATCCAAAACAAATTGACACTTGAAAAATAAAGTGAATAATTTATTTCCAAATTTATTACAACATTCCATCGAAAATTATTTGATTATTATACAACGAGGCATTTTGTTGCCTGTTGGCGTTTTTATGTTCCAAATGGCTCGGTTTTATCGCTTTTAATTCACCATGTGCCTACTTTTCAATACTAGACCTCAATCGAAATCATTCCGGACGATAAAAATGTAGAAGACATGATGAAGTTTCAAGAAAATTAATTTTCAGAAACTATTAATCATTTATGCTAAACTTTGCTTTATCCAAGATTAATTTTGTAAATCACTCTAAGAAAACTATAGTCACCGAGTTTAGATTCTCTTATTCAAAAAAAAACTCGAGAAATAATATTTTATTTTACAAATAATTTTCAATTTGGTCCAGAAATTTCGTTTAAAATAAACTTATAAATAGTAAATCAAAACATTTAACGCCACACAAAATACAAAATAAAAGAAAATTTAAATGTAGGTAGTTGAAATGGTTAACTTTAAAGTAAAAATATCTTTACACTGGGGCATTTCACGTGAAACCGACAACGAAAAAAAAATTAGGTTCTGAAATTCGTTCATATTGGGCACATTTGTACTTCTAGGGTATATGAATGTGCACACATAATATTTTTGTTATTTGATGTTTAGTTGTTAAGATATGGGATTCTAAAGAATTCAAATTTTCACAGCAGGGGTTCTTTGAAATTTTATTTTCATATTGAAGTGAATTATAATTAAATAATAAATGTAGTGTTTTGTATAGAAAATTTACTATTCTTTTTGATTTTCAAATGAGATTCCGAATTTGATTTTTTTTCTAGTTTTAAACCGGAAGTGAATATTTAAAATATTTTTTTCAATAACTTCGACCATTTTATTTTTTATTTTTTTTACTGTAAAATAAAGCTTAACATGTATACAATTACCCATAAAAATTGCAGAATGGGATCTAGATTAGTTTAGGAGATATATTAATTAGAGTGCGTGCATGTCGCTCTGAGCGTGATACCTGTCGCTTGTTAAAGTTGTTTGGTGATGTAAAAGTACATTAAAACGTCGATAATATTTCAGTAAAATTGATTATTTATTGTTTTCTTACCTGTTTGTGTCATTCTGAAGTTATGTAATACCTAAATTTTAAATAAAATGTAAAATATTTCCATTCCATTTTACATCTAAACTTTTAGGAATTTTTCTTATATTTTTAAACTTTCGGAGCCAGTAAATTTAATGGATTAAAGTGCCGATCACCGTAGGGAGGCAAAAAAAGTCAATCAAAATGATAAAACTTATTAACGAACGTAGCTCACTAAGAGGTTAGAACAACAATGAAAATAAAAATAATGGAAAACAAGCGTTGCTTGCCTTCATGCTTTTATGTCTTTCTATTATGTAATTTTGATGAAGTGATTCTTTTTTCAATTAAGAGATGGTGTTTTTATTCGTATTTGGTCACCACAATATGAGAAAAAATCACGTAAAATAATGTTTTATTTTGAAAATGGTTTCTACACATAATTTCTTTCAAAATATTACATTTTATTTTAAATTCAGGTATTCAATAACCTGAGAATGACACAAAAGGGTAAGGCAACAATAAATAATCAATTTTACTGAAATATTATCAACGTTTTAATGTATTTTTACATCGCCAAACAACTTTAACAAGCGACAGGTATCACGTTCAGAACGACATGCACGCACTCTAATTAATATATCTCCTAAACTAATCTAGATCCCATTCTGAAATTTTTATGGGTAACTGTATACATGTTAAGCTTTATTTTACAGTAAAAAAAATAAAAAATAAAATGGTCGAAGTTATTGAAAAAAATATTTTAAATATTCACTTCCGGTTTAAAACTAGAAAAAAAAATCAAATTCGGAATCTCATTTGAAAATCAAAAAGAATAGTAAATTTTCTATACAAAACACTACATTTATTATTTAATTATAATTTACTTCAATATGAAAATAAAATTTCAAAAAATCCCTGCTGTGAAAATTTGAATTCTATAGAATCCCATACCTTAACAACTAAACATCAAATAACAAAAATATTATGTGTGCACATTCATATACCCTAGAAGTACAAATGTGCCCAATATGAACGAATTTCAGAACCTCACTTTTTTTTCGTTGTCGGTTTCACGTGAAATGCCCCCACTGCAAAGTATGCAATTTTCCGGAAATTCGCTGAGTTAAAGTTTTTTTGAAGTTTTTTTACTATAATTGTTGAAATAATGAATAAAACGCAAAAAATATTCAAAATTGTAGCTGATAAATTTATCTATAATTTTTGTCCAAAAAGTTTTCTGTAATAAATTATTTCTCGAGACACGATTAATTTTTCATCCGTCAAGCGCACTTCTAGCAAATCGATTTTTTTTATCACCCGATCAAAGAATCAATAATTTGTCGTTTCTACTACTTGGAAACAATTATAAAGTTATCTAAAGTGTAAAGAAAGAACGTGAAAAAATAAGTTATCTGGTTGTAAAATATATTTATTTATGGGAAAAATAGTCCTGAAGTGACAATAAACTATTTCGAATAATATTTTTTCCATAATTATTGCAACGAAAATGCCTTTTGGATTTTATATGTTTTATTTTAATGAAACATTATTGTTTAAAAAATGAATTCAATATTTTTACAACAAGCTACTGTTTTTAACCTATTGTATACGATAAAAACAATAGCTTCTTAAAATTCTTTTACAAGCCTTATTTTACTTGTATCTTTTAGAATTCATTTAATTATATTTTTTGTAAATTAATGCATTTTAAGGTAAATTGATTTTACGAAAAATGCACTTTCGAAAAATATTATTTTTTTATATTCTTTTGATTCATACAAAAATTTGTCAATATTTAGGAAATAAAATATACCTTATTTCAATATTAATATTATTATTATTAACTTCCCAGTTCCCTATGGGAAGTTATTGTAATGAAGTCAATATTGCGAATCCCAAATTTTGACATATCTCCACGTTTTAAGGTCTCTAGAATCCAAATCCATCGTTTTTAGAGAGATGTCTGTGAGTGTGTATGTACGCATGTGCGTATGTGCGTATGTACGCATGTACGTATGTGCGTTCGGAATTATTTTTCGTCTCGATTATCTCGAGAATCAAAGATCGTATTGACGTGGGACTGATTTTAAACGACGCGTAATTACTTAACTTAGAATTGAATGACTTTTCAAAATCGGTTAAGCCGTTTTTTATTTAGGATGAAAAAACTGAAAAAACGATTATTGCTTATTGTTAAACTGTTGACACGCACTATTAATTCGTGCAGATACCAAATACCTTCATAGTAATGTTGTTATTATTGTGCGTTTTAGCAAAATTGTGGTCAAATTTGTAAAAAATGTTATTTCAAAAAAAATAAAGATTAATTTATGAAATTCCAAACTTATACTATCAGGTTTGGGTGAATGGGAGTAGAGACGCTAATGCAGTTAATAATTGGATATTGTTATAAATAATTTAATATCGTTAATAACAATCAAAAAATATTAGTTATAATTTGATATTGTATATATAAAGTCAATTATAATTATTCAGTAACGATCAAACATTCTTAATAACGAATGATTATTGTAAATAATAATTAAATACCCTCAATAATAGTTGTGGATTCCGAAGCCAAAATGAACAACAAGGTTGAGGACGAAGTGGAGGACAAGAAGGATGACGAGGACGAAGAGGACGAGGTTGCCGAGGCTTTGGTAGAGGATGACCAGGTGGTGGAGACGTCTTCCTCTACCAAAGCTTTTATGGTTAGATAAAAAATTGATAAAAATAATAAAAGTAATTATGTTAATTTAGAATAATAATGTTTAATAATAGTAATTATTAATAAAAGCAAATTATACATTTTTATTCACCCCACTGGGAAGTAAGTCGTGTGGGCCTCAAGAGTCGCACCTAGACCACATTTTTATTATTTATATCGAACTTTGTGAGCTCGGAACTGAATATCTATAGAAGTGTTTGTACTACAAGTGTTGTATATCAAGTAATATTTTTTTATTTTATTACAGCAAAAAGTTGTAAAAAGAATAACTTTTAACTGAAAATCACTGATATTTTCTATAAAAATTAAGATATTGCAAAAAATCACAATAGCGTTGTAGGTGCATCGTGGCACTGCAAATTTGAATGAAACATTTTTTTTCTAAATGTGATTGTTGAACAAATACATCAATGTATATTATAATAAACATTTTCAACTACCTACTTTGCAATTTTCATCCTTCTAATATTTTTTGCGAGATTTTAAGCAAGTTATGTGTACTTGTATAACACAATTGGGCAAAAGCAAGCATTCTGTTGTCAAAAGTTTCGGCCTTATCAATGAGGAATACTTCCTGTAGTTAAATGGTAACAAAACAAACGGAAATGTGATTATTGTACGTAAAAAAATTCTATTAAGCAATTTTCTACCGAATCTAGAAAAAGTTTTCAGCAATTCCGTTTAGGTTGTATTAAATTTCGGATCCTCAAAATCTTTAACACTTTTCTTCAGGATTTTAAATAAAAGAGTGAAAATATTATACTCGCCATTTTATGTTTTTAATACTAATGCAATGATAATTTTGATGGGCTAAAAAACGATTCTTGAATTTAACAATTCAACACCAACTGTATTGAAAATGTTGTAAATTCACTTCATTAAATTTCTTGGTTTATACCTTACACTTTATGAAAAACACGAACGCATTATTGATGAATCCTTGAGCTAAAACCATCATCAAATGAACAACTTCCAAGGCGACACAAGTCTTCGTCAAAATTGTCTTAGAAACAATCATCACCTACATACGTTGATCGCAACAATATTTTTAGTTCAAAATTAAATCTGCTTCTGTTACAATGCTCAAAACGATACAATCTACTTTCTGCCTAAAAGCAACAAAAGAAAAATCAGAACAGGTAAACAATTGTACGCATTATCTTGCATTTCTATCCACCTTGTGCAATTTCCAAGACTGCACATGTCCCAGTAAAGGATTCATTGCATTCTTTTCTTGAATGGATGAAAAATTGAACGTGCAAAAAATCTATACTGTATTTTTTGGATCCTTTCAACCAACATACATATATGCCATGGCTGCAATCCTACAGTTCTACGAAATCTTAAGACTAGAAGTTGATTTTTTGAGGTTTTCCTTCATGAAGCATGTCAACATGATCAGGTATACCAAACTCTATGTTGTTGTCGTCTTCCAAATAAACGATGTATCTAAAATGACGAAAAGATATTTCTTTGATGTGCTACCGACATTTTGGCAAAAGGAATTTGTGTCATGCAATATTTACACATCAACGATTTTCCATTGAGGGAAGCATACAAGAATCTATTTTTTCTCCTACTTTTCTTTTTCTTGGTTTGGATTCTTTGCTCTATTCTTAAGATTGATCGAATCTCTTTTAATGCTTAACGGAATTTTAAAGTGCAAGCATGCAGTTGAATCTATTGTTAGACGACATGATGTAAAAATAGAGAAGTAATGAAAAGAAATATATGTGGCAGCCGACAAAAATCCAGGTGTATTTCGCAATTTCGAGAGGGTGCAAAATGCATGTGTTCGAGTAGGTAGGGTAGAAAACGATGTCAGTGTTGAGAATGGTTGACATGATGGTCGAACTATGTAAGTTTGGAATATTTTGAGAGCTGTTCCAATACTACCCAAGTATCAAAACCATTTCAGCGATTGAAAGTATTTAATGAGTAAAAGTTGAAATTTCTGATAATATTTAATAGGCATCCAAATATTAAATCATCATTTTCCGAAAACGATTTACTATTTTTATAGTATCACACCATCTTAAGCGAATAATCTGCATGTTGATGCATTTTTTGCTGGCTTTTCGTTAAAAACTCACGTGATTTATACGTTATCACACCTCGATTTTATTTCGGAACCATTCCTAATGTTTATTGGCGGATTAAATCGATAAAAATCTTTGCACACGTCGCGTTGCTATTTGCATATCAAACAAACAATCTTTGGGGAAAAAATACTGTTGCTATAAACGCGACGATCCATCAAATTACGTATTACGTATAAATAACATTATTTTCCAGGTGAGCACTATAAAACCTCTTTAAGAAAATTGTTATGATACTATTATTGATGCGCTTCCTTTCTATTTTTGTTGGAATAGCTTCTTCGCATACTACAGGGTGAGTTTAAATATTTTTTTTTTCGTGGAAAAGTTGCTATTGCAGGGATTTATTTTTATGCTGTGTTTTCTTTCTTTATTTTACAAAATTTGCAAAGTTTTTGTGATGGAAAGCATTGATAAATTCTATGCAAATTTTATTGAAATCGTCAGAAATTAGCATCGCCTTATTTGATGTAAACTCGTGAAATCGGTAAGGAAAAGCACGTACTGTAATATCTTGACTCAAGCCAAAATATACAGATAATCTAGTCTAGTCTATATAGCTGAACCTAAGCTACCTCGACTTACGCTACCTCGGAAATGTGCGATTTGAAAACAACAAATAAACAAACAAAACATTTCCACTTTTAGTATTTATTATTTTTCTGAAAGATATGGGTTGATTATATTTGCCCTATTGGAAGATGATAAGTTCCACAATCGAAGTTTTTGGTTGCTGTTCAAATATGATCCCGCTTGAAGGCATTCTATCAAGAAACAAAACGTCCCAGTCATGTCAACAAGTTTCTTTGTTTATGGGAAAAATTGTTTCAAAAATTTGTTGTGTTTTTTGGATTTCCTCAATTTTGAATCACTCCACCCACTCCACTTCACCTCATTGTCCACATTTCACATAACAATGACAAACTCAAGGCAAGGACACAGCAATGTAAAAGAATTGCAAATTTCAGGGAATAAATTTTACGAAAGAATTCGTTTTCACTATAAAGCGAAGAATAAATTATTACCAATGTGTGAAGGATAGATTCTGCGTGACAGGCAAAATCCTTGAATCGCCCATGGAGTTTGCTTTATTTCGTGAGAAAATTTAATTTTTTGCAATTCTTTTAAGCAATCTAGTGTAGTGTGATCTGCTGTAATTAATATAAAAAATAATTAGAATTTATGCATATTTTCCTTATATACTAGTGCTTTGACGGTCTCAGTTAAACAGCTTTTATATGAGTTTGTATGGAAGGTCATACGTGAACTCAACTCACATAGATTGATATTCCAAATTTTTTCGCTAAGTAGGACCAGTGTAAGTCCGCGTAAGTTGAATTTATATATATAAGGATAGCAGTTACCATACAAACTCATAGAATAGCTATACTGAACTATAAAAAAATTCAAGCTAAAAGAAGTTCAAAAATTCTAAGTTCTCTGAAAAATTTGATTGTTTCTCAATTTCGGGACCCACCCAACAAAAAGAAGCCTAAACCCAAAGCTAAAATATTTACCAACGTATGAGTAATAATCTCAAAAAATATTTAGAGGTCCGAAGAATTTCATTTATGTTTCGAATATTTCCGATTTCAGCTTTTTAAGAACGAAAAATCCAAAATGTCACAACCAATCACTACTGAACTTTTTAGCTGAAATTTTTCATTTAAAAAATTTCGAATCCAAAATTAATTTAACCAAATATTTTTGAAATTGTATTTCATTACCAATTTTCACTACTTTTCTCATGTTCCTCATGTTTAATTTTTCATTCAATTTTTTATGATTATGTTTTATTTCGAAATTTGTTACCACATGCATTTTCTGCAAACAGGAATCAGGAATTTGCTTATAATTTTTTGAGCACTTGAAACTTTACCAAAGTAATTTACATTTCAGCTACATTTTTCAACAACACTTTTTTTATGAGAGAGTTTTATGCTTTAGAATTATTAACTTCCCAGTATATGGGAAGTTCTTGTAATCGCCACGAAAATCGAAATTGAAATTTTCAACTTTTCTTTACGTTTTGAGGTCTATAGAGTATATATAAAGTGTTTTTAGAAAGAAGTATGTATGTGTGTGTGTGTATGTATGTACGTACGTACGTACGTACGTGCGTTCGCAGGCAGTTTTTCTACGAGCATAACTCACGTAAACAAAGTCGTAGCGACTTCGTTAAGGTGTCAATCGAAGCGTCTTTGCAATTTTAAGAGCTGATTAGTTTTTGGGAAACTTCGGTCGGGGGGGGGGGGTTTGCTGTTTTCACCCCTTGAAGGTCAACCATGTTATGCGCTATATCTCACGAACCAAACATGCGATTTTCATCAATAAGGTGTCAATCGACGGGTATTAACATTTTTATGAGTCTACCAAATTTTAAAAAAATCGTTGGATCCGTTTTTTAATTTTTTTAAAAAAAGTGCCAAAAATTAGGGTTTTTTTCAAAAACACAAAAGTTTTAGCCTGATTTTCAAACCTAAGTAATCAATGTTTATATTATTTATATACTGCAAATAGTTCTTGTGAAAAAATTAGCAAAATTTTTTTTCATGTTTACAAAAAAAATTAAATAAAAAATAAAAAATCATTAAACGTTCAAGGTCATCTACGTCATTGATTATATCTCGAGAACCAAATATAATATTTCCATCATTAAGGTGTCAATCGACGCGTATCAACATCTTTATGATGTTTTTATATTTAAAAAAAATTGTTAAAGCGTTTTTTACGATTTATAATTTTTTTTTTTAGAAAAGTAGTGTTTTTTTCATAAAAAATTCCATTTTTAACCTGATTTGCACATCGTAATAATAAATGTTTATAGAATTTATAAACTTTTATCAATTTTTGTAGAGAAACCAGCAAAAACTTTTCTCATGATTAAAAAAATTAAATTAAAAATAAAAAATCATTCAAAGTCACCATGTAAAAACGGTTCATTCGAATTATAATACCTTAAATCTCTCATTCTAAAGACATTGTTGTAAAGTCAATCAAAGTTTATTAATATTTGCAAAATTTGAGCAGATTTTCAATAGTCTTCACAGCACCATGTTTAATTTTAATGAAAAAAACTGCTTTGTAACCTGTCCCCCCTCCGATTGATCCGCGTGAATAATCAATCAAACCAATGCACCAAAATCCTTACGTAATCAATTGACGCTCCCGTAGATGTTACGATTAATATTAAATCATTCCAATAATTTTTATGAGAGGTACATTTTTATTATTTGAAGTAGTATTATTTCCATAACTTTTATTGTGTTTAATATTTTTAATATCTATGTAGATATTACTGGGAAGTTGACCGTGTGGACCTCATGGGTCGCACCTCACGGCTTGTTTGTTTTAAATTTTGTGTACCTTACTTTTGATTTTTTTCATTGTTACTTTACATTCCAGAAATTACAGCACACTTTGTCAAAAGATTCTCCATTTAAATTCTCGTATGAAGATGGCTATGCAGCCAATGTTTAAACTTGCTACTTCCATGAGGTTACCCAGAAAGGGTGAATCCGGGTTTGTGTGCGTCTTCTAGATAGTTCTGGTCATTCGCACAGAAAATGTTTGATCGTTTCTTCCTCTTCTTATGATCTGCAGCCTCGTCAGAAATCATTGAAGGAAACGCCCATTCTTTCTCTATGTCTGCCAATTAAATACTATCCCGGCAGTACGGATATTGCGAAACGTAACGTTTCTAGGCTCGTTTTGAGGGGCTGCTTCTATGCGTTTGGAGCTCATTGCGAACCAAGTTTGGCTGATTGTCCTACAGGTTTCTTCCGGTAACCAGGACCTATTTGCATCTTCTGGTTGGATCGTAGCTTTATGAAGGCTAAAGGTTGGTCGACTTATGGTTTTAGTGTACAATCCTGGAACTCAGTGACACCACTCGCTAGGGAATCTGCTTCATGAATTCCCGGTATAGCATTATGACTCAGTACCCAATAAAGACTCACTTTATAACTAAACGACAACTTGTTGAGTGGTGTACGACATTTCATTATGATTTTAGGCGAAGTTTACTCGTTTGAGTATGAGTTTGGATGGAAACTATCAGCGGAGACATTTAAATTTCTTATAAAAATTTCTGGTTTCTCAATCAGTCTACTGCATGCATATTGCAATGACCTCTGCCTGTAAAACGATAGAGTGGTCTGAAAGCTAGAAGGGTAATTTCTGGTTTAGCTTTTTTGAGAATACAGCACACTCAATTTTCCCTTCTATTATTGATCCTATGTATATGTCGACCAATTCTTGTATCTCCTTCTCCTTCTATGGAATTAAACCCATGGTGCGAGCAGAGGATCTGCGAAACAAAGTCTACTTTCTCTGACGTTAGTACATCCCTTCGTGATATGGTGAAGTGACCAATATTGCCCTAGTGCCATAGTTGTTTTTTAAGACAATTTCCTCGAAAAATATTACGCTCTTAAAAACAAATTTAGGAGCAGGAATTTTCGTTTGATCTGTGAATTTGTTTTCCGAAGTTGTCCTGCTAAATTTTTGAAAATATAGTTTTGAATTCTTGGATTCCAGAACAGTTGATGCCAAATATTTTGTTGCAACATTTTCATAAGGATAGTCAGAATTATTAATTTAAAATAATTTTGCTTCATAAATTTTCACTTGAAATATATTGCGTCGGAAAATGTTGCGCTAAAAATATTTTTATTAAGAATTTAGACCCAATCTAGGTTTACAAGGAAAAGGCATGATTTCGTTCTCTCAGATCGAGATAAAATTTGGCATATAAGGAAGAGACGTAGATGATATTCAATCTCGAAAACACTGGAGCGCAAAAACCCCTTTCCTCCCCCAAACCAGAACTGATGCTAGGATCATATCTTGTCGTTAAAAGCAACCCTGCGTCTTTTTCGTGTTGCGATGCCAATAACTCCACATACAAAACTTACAAAACATATGCTTGCGTCAGAAAATTTTCTCATTCGATTACAGAATATTTACGTTTGAACTTAAACATTCATTAACATTTTTACCTGAAATCTTTTTTGAAATATTGGATCTACAAATGAAACTCACCCATTATTCGCTTTAAATTAAAATGTCCCATTGAATTCTGACCGATCATTAAGTTCTTTCAGTCTAGCACTAACCCTTCTAATGATGATGTCCCAATTGAATTTTTAAAAATTCTGCGAAAGCCAATTGTATTTGAAATCAATAATTTTGGTTTATCAGTCAACTTTCTTCCAGCGTTATTCCATGTGGTGACAAATTGTGATAGCTTTCGAGTTTACGAAAAAATTGTACTACCAGCTATTTCCGCACTTCCACCCTGTACTTCAATTTAAGTGTAACATACCATCTTAAACGTGCCCAATTACACAAGTACCCCCGGAACAACATCTTATTGCGCACGAAGCTTGGTCGTTGTCGCGCACCTGGTCGCATGTAAACAGTAAGGTTGAACACACATGGTACCACCATGTATGCCCGAAGAATAGTGGTGCACACAGCAATTCCATCGCGCACAGGACGCCATCGTAAACACCTTATATTGAAGCCAATCCGTCGTGCCCATGTGAAGTTGCATGAGCTAAGGGTGAACCTATTCAAGTCCATCCACTTCGCATTTGGCTCGCTGAATATTTTATGATAATTTCCATTTCGATTTCCATTTCCATTCTGCATTTAACAGTTGATCTTTTCTTCCTTTTATTTGTTACCATATCACGTCATTCACTGGCACCGGCCCACTTTGAATAGGAAGCGGAAAGTGATTTGTAGGAATGGATGCTATCGGAGAAAGAAGGACCGGATCTTCTGGTGGTGCTTGGGAATGAAGAACTGGTTCACTTACCTCCTAGGATTTGAGTTGGACACCAGCAGTTGGTCACAATGTGCAGTAACACCTTAAAGATATGATTATTTCCGGTTGAGAGTGTCGTCTTGTGAGAATCCATTGGGGTGAGAATAGTGTGTAATGTTACAGCAGGGGATTTCTAGTTTTCTATTGTTACAGGGAGGAAATCTGTTGAAGTTTCGAAAGAGAACCCGTTTAACATTTTTCGAAGATTGTAAGTGATGTTCTGATTTTTTTCCTTTTGAACAGTTTACATTCAATAAAATTTCGTGTATCACATGAATTTAAAATAAGTTTCAAATTGATTTAAATTTCTTACTCGTGTTATCTTTCTTAACACACACATACACTTAAAAGACTTGAAGAAAAACTGTTTGTTATACTTTCAAACCTCTTAAAATGTTGGAAATATTTTCGCTCCAATTGAGTCGTTAAAATATTACAATAAGCAGTAAAATTTCCTGTAAAACCTTTTGAAAATAGGAAGACATATTCAAAACAATATTTATGCGGTATTTTATTATCAAGACAATGGCAAAAGTTTTCATGGATTTTGTAGGTTAAAATAAATTTGACTATAATATGAACATACGAAGACTCCGATATACAGGTCAATGGAAAACAATTGCAGATATTTTGTGGAAAAACAATCTTCAAAAAATTCTCACTTATTTTAGCAGCACAACACACTACAGTAATATTATTTTGGGAGTAGCACGAATATCTTATCTATTAGAATGGTATATAAAGATTTTTGCTTATGAACACAACAAACCGTTTTTCGTATGCAAGTTCAAGCGAATGGTAGGTAAACCAATTGAATTTAAAAATCTCCCAACTGAATTTCATCAAAACTTCAAAGAAAGCAACAATTAAAATTTGGAAAATCCTCACTGGGAAAACACCTACAAAAAATGTCTTGAAGAAAAATACATTGATCAAATGAAGCTCGAAACCCCTGACTAAAAAATCTTCAAACAAAATTTTTATTGTTTGTTCACAATATTTGCACTGCGAAGTTTCCAAAAACAACACTGCAAACTGTAATAAAAATTTACCATAAATTTGCCAAAAAATTATCACACTTTTACCAAAATCATCAAAAAAATTGACAAAAAATTTATCCAAACCTTGTAAGAAAATTCATGGTGAAATTCCTGGAAAAATCGATATTCTCAAACATACCAGTAAAAACAAACAAGCAGAAAAACACTGATAATATTTGAAAATATGTTTAAAACACATTAGCGTAACGTTTCTTTTAAATAAATTTGACGTAAACAATGTTCAAGAAATTATTGCCATAAATTCGTTGTTTTAAATGGAAAGTGTTTCGTTAAAAAAAATAATCGAATCTATTATAGAGGTGTAACCGCAGTTAGTACAACTTATTTATTTATAAAATTCATCACTGATGAAGTCCTCAAGTAGTAGACGAAACAATTTGTTTGAAGTTATTTAAAAATAAAGTAGAATAAAAGGGAAATTTGTGGGTGTCTCAATTTTGTAAACGAAACTATTAGCTCAGATTTGGGAAAATATTTGGTTTTAGCGTAATATATAGAAGAAAATTTTTCATTTCATTCGTGAGCAATTTTCAAGAGCCAAAATTACTATTGGAAAATTTTCAAAAAACAAAAATAAAGCATAAGGCTCTTGATCATCTAGAGGACATACAAATCAGTATGACTAGTCTTATTCAGCGTTTAGGGAAGAAAGCATTATATTTTTACCGCATTTTTTTCATAAATAAAATTCCTAGTAAAAAATTCTAAAAAAATATTTATTTTCTTCAGGAATTTTTGTGCATCTTACAAATTTTCATTTGATTAACTTTTCACCGAATAAACTATATTTAGAATTTTTGGTAGAATTTTTTAATACCATATACTAGCAAAACTTTATTTCTTCGCCTTTCTTACCAAATTTCTAAAAAGAATATCTGTTGAAGACGTTTTATATTAAAAGTAAAGTCTACATTCAAATATTGGATCAGTGAGTTTTGATCTGATTGCCAAAAAACTATATAAAAGGTATATTTTTTATAGAAAAACTGATTCCAATTTTGGACTAGGATTTTTACAAGTTTACTAAATCATTTTGAGTAACTTTTTCCAAGATCATGGGATATCGCTTGATTTTCCTCTCTTTGATACTATTATCATTTCTTACTTTTGAGAGCGTCTTTTGATATTGTTTTCACATTTTTCATTGCCATCTGATTTTCAAATTTAATTTTAATATCTGCAAATAACAAATATTCAAAAATTATAGCATGGATTGTTAAGTTGTGAACAATTATAATATAATATAAAATTTGAAATCCAATACAAAAAGATAGTAATAAGCAAAACTTTATTTCTTCGCCTTTCTTACCAAATTTCTAAAAAGAATATCTGTTGAAGACGTTTTATATTAAAAGTAAAGTCTACATTCAAATATTGGATCAGTGAGTTTTGATCTGATTGCCAAAAAAACTATATAAAAGGTATATTTTTTATAGAAAAACTGAAAAAAAAAAATGTAATACAAATATCTTGAATGGATCTATTAAAAATCTGTGCATATGACCACGACCAACCATTTTTCGGATGCAGCTTCAAGCAAATGGTTTAATAAATAATTGAATACAAAAATTTCACTAACTGAATTTTACCAAAATTTCATAGAAAGCTACAATCAAAATGTAGAATCTCGAGGAAGATAGATGTATGGGAAAAAATTATTCAAAAATACAGCAATCGAAAAATTTGTTGAATTTTTTTCCCTAAGTTCTTTTGCAATAAACTTTCTGAAAATTTTTTCAAAAAAACCCTTAAACCCTTTTGACACATGTACCGAAAAATCAACTAAAAACAGAAATCAAATTACTCCCCAAAATCATTGAAAAAATTTCCAAAATTATACCAAAGCCTTCGTTACAATGTAACTAAAAAAATTCCCGGAGAAGTTCTTGTACAGAATCTATATTTGCAAGCAAATAAACAAAAGACAGATTAGAAAGAAATCATATCTGCAAACATGTTTAAAGAAAATACGCAACGTACCCATTTTGTAAATAAATTTGACAGGAACATTTCATAGCGAAATTATTTTCATAAATTCCACTATTTAAAAGCGTGAAACTTTCAGAGAAAGATTTTTTGGAAAAAAACATTCCACAAATCTGTAAATAGAGTAGCACTGTGCCTAGAACTAATCACGATTGTCTACTATTGTTATTAACTTCTATCTGTTCAAGGAATTTTTTAGGGTACACTAGCCAATATATACTGGTTGTTATTGTATTTTATTCAATTGTGACACAAATGTCTAGGAAACACTAGCCACAACACGCACAGTTAAATGAGATTTTTTTAACTTCCCAGTATATGGGAAGTTCTTGTAATCGCCTCGAAAACCGAAATTGAAATTTTCAACTCATCTTTACGTTTTGAGGTCTATAGAGTATATATAAAGTGTTTTTAGAAAGGGAGATGTATGTGTGTGTGTGATTGACTTCGTTAAGGTGTCAATCGAAGCGCCTTTGCAATTTTAAGAGCTGATTAGTTTTTGGGATACTTCGGTCGGGGGAGTTTGCTGTTTTGCCCGTTTGAAGGTCATTTCTGTCATGCGCTATATCTCGCGAACCAAACAGACGATTTTTTTAAACAAGGTGTCAATCGAAGCGTATTGACGTTTCGGTGATTTTATCAAATTTTTTAAAAAAAAATCTTGGAGCGGTTTTCAAATTTTTTAAAAAAAAGTGCAAAAAACTAGGTTTTTTTTCAAAAACAATAAATGTTTAACCTTATTGTTAAGTCTTAGTAATCAATGTTTCTAAAAATTAAGTACTCCAAACAATGTTTGCAAAAACGTCATCAAAACTTTTTCGCATGATTACGTAAAAAAGTAAATTAAAAATAAAAAATCATTAAAAGTCATCATGATTTTCAAGGTCATTTTTATCATTCACTATATCTCACGAACCAGATATAATATTTGCATCATTAAGGTGTAAATTGACGTTTACTACCATCTTTGTGAAGTTTTTAACATTATAAAAATTCGATTTGACCGTCTTTTTAATTTAATAGAAGAAAATGCGAAAAATTATGGTTTTTTTCATAAAAAATATTTTTTAACTTGATTTGCACAGCACAGTGATCCAGTTTATAAAATCTATACATTTTTATCAGTTTTTGGAGAAAAACCGGCAAAATTTTATTCCATGATTATGAAAAAACTAAATTAAAAATAAAAAATCCATGTAAAGAGGGTTCATACGGGTGCTATTACTTTATATCTTTTATTCTAAAAAAATTGTTGTAAATTCAATCAAAGTTTTAAGGTATTTGCATAATTTGAGCAGATTTTTAATAGTTTTTATAGTCTTTTAATTAAAAAAAATTGCTTAAATTTTGAAAACCGATTGATACGCGTGAATATTCAATCTATCCTCATCGACCAAAAACCTTACGTAATCAATGGGCCCTCCCGTAGACGATATGATTCATATTAACTCATTCCTGTCATTGCTATGAATACCTCTCATTGTTGTAATGTTGTTGATGTTTATGTAGATATTACTGGGAAGTTGACCGTGTGGACCTCAAGGGTCACACCTCGCGGCTTGTTTATAATTTAATTTATTACCGATAGCTCTAGAAAACGCATACCCTGCAAAACGGTTCACTATAAACAAAAACGGTGTTCTAAAAGGACTTAACGATATTAATAATGATTGAAGGCTACATTTGCAAAATCAAGCTCACGCAATGTCCAATGAATTTGCAATACCCAATTGGAATAGTGATCTCCTTAAATTATCGCTATGGTTATGAGCTAAGATGAATGTACTAAATATAATACTATACGTATGAAACAGAGTGAATTCTTCTGCTAACTATAATTAAACAGAATCCATTAACAACAAATTAAAAAAAAGTCTTGACGTTTTGGTCTAGACTAAAAACATTTAAGGGGTAACACTACTCTAGAGACCCCCATTTTCATGATTTTTCGTAAGTAAATAAATTAAAAAACACCAAATCCGCTTATGGTAATACATTTTATAACTCAAAAATACAAAAAACAAACAAAAATTTCAAAATGGCGGCCACAAGACCCCGTCTTCGGCTGTTGTGTGATCCACCTTTAAAAAGTTACCGGTAGCTTTTCTCTCGAACGGTCGCTCCTAGAACAAAAAATATTTTTGTTTTTGAAGTGCATACTAATAGCTATTTAAAAACCTAAGAGATTTTTTTAAAACTAATTTTTGACAAAACGGTGCTGTTTTGAAAAAAAACGATTTTTAACACAAAATTTAGCCGCAAATTGTTTATAAAATTAAAAATAAACAATTAATCACAAAACCCCTACATCCTCCACTAGATTTTGGTATTTCAAAGTTACTGACAAAATTTCAAATGGATACATGCACCCGCTCCAAAATAATCTTACCGGTAAGCTTGAAAAATGGATTTTGAGAAAAACGCGTTTAAAATTTTTGAAGCTAGTAGTCAAAAACATAAGTGTCTTATGAGCGACATCTATTGGCCTTCTTTGAAACTATAAATACCTCACGTGATGTGTGTAACAAGACTAATAATTATCCCGAGAGATATATTGAAGCAGCTGCGCCCAGCGGCGGGTGATTCTCCGTCAGTGTGCGTGGGGCTCTGGGACGCGGTGCAGCAAAGTCGCTCAGTTAGCCCTTTAGAAATTTTTCCACGCTATAAGACTACCAACATCTCATTTTAATGATCCTAAAGTACAATTCAAGCCAATAAAAAAACCGTTTTTTTGACAATCCTAGAGTAGTGTTACCCCTTAAGAAAAATTATAATCTTGCCGGTAAGCGATTTTAAAGGTTTCTTAAAATGTTGTTGGATAATTTCCAAAAAATTAAAGCAACTTTGAAGCTCTTGACCATCTGGAAGCCATAGTAATCACCATGATCAGTCTTTTACAGATTCCTGGAAATAACACTTTTCATTTTACCACAAGATTTTTCATACATAAATTTTTATTAGCACTTCTTTTAAAATTTTTGTGCATCTAACATTCTGCAGAATTTTTTTCAAAAAAATTCCGTTTAAGATTTTTTTGGACTTATTATGCATTTTTCTTTGGTTATTTTTCACCAAATAAATTTAATTTTTTGCCGGATTTTTTAACAGTATATAAGTAAATAAATATGTTCTTGATTCTTCCTCATAGAAGCACTAAATAAATTTTTTGACTAACAATTTTAATCGTTTTGTAAGTTATTTTTAATAATGTTTTGCAGGATCTTCCGATTTTGTTTTATGTTCCTAACCTGCCTGAGACTTTTTTTGAATAAAACAATTTTCAATTATTTCTTCTTCAACCAAACACCATACACAAATATTTCCTCCAAACTAAATCTGACCATTTATGTTTTGGAATAACATATTGTATCGTCTCCCTTTGATGGAAACCAAATATCCAACCCTCCTTAACTTGATACGGAAATCACAGAGAACTAGATTTGCAGGTATTCTACTGCACCTTTTATATACTCGTTCAATTCCACCATACAAACCGAAAATATAATCTAAACCCTATACTAGCATCTCCGGAAACCAGCCATTCCCACCATAAACAACCACTTGATGGTAACTCGAACAAAATCCATCTATCACAATTCCAACTTGATGAGGAACAACCACCTTGACTGGGCCATGTGCACAGCTTTCCACCCCGAAATACAAAAAGAGAAATACACGTTCAACAACTGCGCACTGCTTACACTGTTTTAGGGGTGCAAAATTGTTGGTGAGAAAGTTCCTACGGTTTAGTTCTGCAGGGGTTCCAGGCTAAGTTCCAGCATTTAATAAACAATAGATTTTTCCCGGAGTGAGTTTTCAAAGGTGAGTGAAGAGAATGCGGGAAAATGGCACGTAGGGTAAAATTCGGATGAACACGAGGTGGTTGAATGATTCACCCTATTTGAACATCAGTTCTGCAAATAACTTCAATTTTCCCATCAATGTGAGCATGAGGTCTAAGATGATGATTTTATTGTGATTCTTATGAAAAAATCTTATATTTTCGGAAGTTAAGTATGTTAAGTATGTGAGAAAAATGCTACAAAATGTGAAATACGAGAATACACAGCAAACAAATTTTAGGTGTTCTCTGATATGTTACAAAGAACCACATTCTTCTGCTCGTAGAAACTCGCCTGTCTTACCACATCAATAACAAAAAAAGGGTCAAGCGATGCATGCATTAGCAGTTCTTGTTCCTTTCTATGAGTGCATCCAGTACACAACCCCATCTGCCACATAAATCTTCATCCTGGCAATCAGGAGATTCGCAACAAGTTCACAGGTCATCTGCGATCATCGTCGCGGTATCGCGAAAGCCTTTCGATTGACATCGAATCGCCAGAAGTGCGATCCATGTTTTCGATTCAATTACTCATAGATCGATCCATTGGCCACGCATCCTGGCCAGATCTCAGATACAGGTCGCCGCCATAACCACCACTTCGCCGCCGAGGCCATGGTCTGCTAGTTTAGATACACCGCTGGTGTGCCCATTAAGATCGCGCTCGTATATAACCTTAAACCTCACTTATCTCTGTTTGATTTGTTTTCCTGATCGCCCCAATGTATCACGATATATTTTATATTTTATAATGCACGATCAATCAAGAAACGTGAATATATTGCAGGCGAGTAGGAGAGCACGGCTAGCCCGGCTAGCCTGACTAGGAAGGTAGTCAGTCAAGCAGCCAGGAAACATCTAGTCAGGTTTGGACCCGCCTGGGCGGTAAGGCCGAGCCGTGCTGTGCCGCTTTTTCGGTCTCGTTAGATGATCGATACCCGCAAAAGAATTATTACACCTGATTTGAATCTGTATCTGTATCCGAATCGGTATTTCATGAACTTGACCATCTACCTTCCAGTTTTCGGGTAGATTCTGGGAGGACGTGCACGCGCTCAATGGATGTGAGGTTCAGGAAGTCGTCGTTGTTGTTGTTGTTGGTATTGGGTCTTGAAGATGGATTTGAATTCGATTTCAGAATTTGTTCACATGGAAAATCGTTGCGGAAGGGAATGATGGTCATCACGAGCGTTTAATTGTGCTGGAAGCCGGCGGCATCTTAATTTATCAGCGTACGATGATTTCGACTTGGCCAGTCAAATCTCTTAGAAGATTGTTATAAATTGCGGGAATTTGTACAAAATATACTGTGTTATCATTAATCTCCCATGCCCCGCCTGGTTTTCCTATGTTCTTGACGCTTACATGTACGTTTGATAAGTTTTGATTTATTAATATGGTTCGATTGCTTGAAATTTTGCATATAAGTGCTAAAGCGTAGTGTTTCATGATTTCTCGGTGCAACAAAATCGTTTTTTTTTCTTGCCAAATTTGTGTTATAAATTTACCCCGAGTAAATTCTGCATAACTTTCAGACATTTCGTAAAAATTCGAAAAATCTTTATGTCAAAATTTTCGAAGTCGAAAATAATATTTTCCTGCCATAAATTTTACTTAATCTGGCAAAAAAATTATAATGACAAACAATAAATACTTTATTTTATCTAGATTTACGTTGACATTAAGGTATAAACATCTTTCAAATAATTCTTTCCGCTGAAAAATGTTAGTATTTGAAAAAATGCACAGGGTACTTAGAAAATTTGAAAAATAGAATATGTTTCTTGATTCGATAAAACTATAACTCTCCTAACAACACTTAAATACTCTCTAGTCAAGGGAAAAAACCATATATGTTTAAAGCAAATTACTAAAAATATCATAGTTAAGGAAAAAAAATTAAACTGAAAGTCAAATTTGATGAAGAAACAGATTGCCTTGAAAAAGTGACGGGAAGGGAAAGGGAAAGGATTAAAAATAGATACGATTCACTCTTTTTTTCGAAAAATTTTATGTTTAGAATACAAATTGTTCGAAATTATAAATTTCAGACAATAATATAATTTTAGAAACCATTTTTGGGACTCTTTTCAAAGCAACTTTAAAGTTTTTACTGAGATTAAACTGTTTCGTTTTTTCTTGACGTTTATTCTCGAAATAAATGGATATTTTTTAAAGCAATTGATTTTTTATATAACAGCCGCAATTTTGGTTAGAAAAAGTTTAACATGAAAACCATTTATGGCTCGAAATAAAATTTTGTCATTTTGTTCTTTTTTCGAAATGCAGGAAATTTTTCGGCTCTAAAACACTTTTTTATTGAAATAATTACACACATTTAGGATTATTGAGTTGCCTTTTAGAACGATTCTCGAATGTTTTCAGTCCAAAAAAGAAATATTCTGAGCCACAGTAAATGATTTCATTTTGTCTTCAAAAATATAATTTTCAAATAGATTTTAAGCCACACGTATATAATTTAATAATAATTTCTGTTTCAATATAGAAAATTTTGTGTTCAAAAATCTTTTTGCACTTAAGCGAAACATTCTGTTATTCAGAGTATGTAAATTATATAATATGGCCGGACAGGAAAATTTCTTGGGAAGTTCAAAGCACTTTAGATGTATAGAATAAAATAAAAAATAACCCGTTTGAAAATTGTTGGTTTCGGAATGAGATAGAAGACAAATCCAACAAAAAACATGCAACGAATGCTAATGAATTGCGTGAAGAAATCAGTTAACCAGTCACCGTTAAATGCGTTCAACAAATAATTAGCTCATCTCAAAACATTATTATCAAAAAAAATATATAAAACCGGCTTTACCTAACAAGAAAAGAAAAACACTTAATGTGGGACAAATAGATGATAGCGTCGGAAATTAATTGGACGAAGGTCGTCTTTTCCGAAGAAAAAAAATTTAGTCTCGAGAGTCCAGATAGATTTCAACATTTTTTTTCGTCGTTGTGAGGTGGAAATCTTCAAAAGATACTGATTTGCTCCTGCTTCTTGGCATGTTGGATTTTTACCGACTAAAACAACCTCCGTTTCCTTCAACCACTCTCTCCATCAAAATTTGGTAATTCTCCGTATTTAAAATTTTAGGACATAGTACTTCCCAGACGATAACAATCGGTATAAGGGATAGTACCAAATCGGTAAATTTTAGTGTCCTTTTATTTAGATTAATAGTTCAGACTATATGTTTATGAATTATTTCCTGTTGATTACATGTTTGGTTTTGAGTTTAGTGGAGCTGATTGTATTTGTAAGTTACTGTGAAAGTTGGTCCTGAAGGAGATATTTTTTTAGTGTCGTTTTAAAGGAAGTTGGGTTCGATATGTTTTTAATTTTGTCCGGTAGTGTGTTGAAATGTTTTTCATTCTGTGTTTTTCCTCTCAATTCTATCTAATTTCACAGTGGTGTACTCATTACGGTGTAAATTCTTATGTATGAATTTAGCTCTTCCCATGGAAACCATGCCTTGCAAATTCAATTCTTAGGCTGTTTTGAAAACTTCACTCGTTGGAGTAGGCATAGGGAGATTGTAAATGGTTTTATACGCCTATGAAAATCTGATGAGATAATATTTATCCAAAACGTCGGTGGCAGAACTGTTACGGTAAGGGGTGCGTTTTGCTACCAAGGAAAGAAATATTTCCATGAAAATGAATTGCGGAAACTATATCTATAGACAGAAAACGTATCTTATTGATCCTGCAGAAGAAGTGATAGGGCATCAAATCATCTTCCAGCCGAACATAGCCTCCATTCCGTGATCTCGAGTCTCCCAGGAGTGATTTCAAAGCAAAAATATTCCTTTTCTCGTTAAGTTCGAACATAAACCCCATTGAAAACCTGTGGGATATTTTCGCAGAAAGGACTTACCATGGTGGAAGACAATATTTAACTGTAAATGAACTGAAATCTGCAACAAAATTTAATTGGAACGAAATACCGGAGAGCATTATTCAGAAATTGATTAACATTATAATGCATATGGGAAAAAAACCTTGAATTACAAGATGTAAGAATTTTAAACCTACTAAATCGAAATTCAAAGAAAACGAACTCCATCACGCTGGATGACCTTAATGTTTCAAGAGCAGTCATGTTTGACTAAATTTAAAAATGATATTGTAAAAAGAAACAAAGTATTCCTCGACGTTAAATATACAAAAGTGGAAAAGGTACTACGAAAGAAGCAAATGGTTAAAAAAAAGAAGATATTATACCAATGATAGAAACTAATAGAGTTCAAAGGAATTCAAGACAGAAAAATATCTTTAAAAGAGGGGTATGAATGCTAGAGAAAAAAGGAAAGAAAAAAATACACATAACCGTGATCAAAAGCCCGTATGATCAAAAGTACGACTAATTACGATGTAACAAATACATATCCAAGAGTAAACATATTTGATTTAATTGAAATTTGATAAAAAGTTATACCGAAATTTCTATTTGTTAACAATTTTGTTTTAAATTTTACCCAAAACTCCGAAAATAGTCCATCAAAACAAAATCTGATTGAAACGATACTGTTTCATTCATCTTCAAGGCTGATTTTTTGATGAGCCCAATTGAGACCCCACAGGCAGACACGAAGTATTAATGTTACACAAATCCATCTAATATTATGTTTATCCAATTTTTGTTTTGCTTTTTTATTAGTGCACATATGGTTATTTCACACCCTTTAATTCTTGAAGTACTATTAAGTTTTTGTTATATTAGCAATTTGCTTGTTTCAGTAATACGAATTATTGGACCAAATAGTATTTTGTTAACCATGGGTGACTTTGTGCTTATGAAATACGAGCAGATACTAAAAAATTTGGGGAGCTTATAATTCTTTCGATTACAGTATAATTCTTCTGTGATTAACTTTATTTGGAAACTAAATTGTTTTTATCTATGCTCACCAATCCAAGTTGTGAACTCGTTAGTAGAAACCCATATTTTCGGGACCGGTATCAAAAGATGTCCTCTTCATTAATTAAGACATTTAAAAGAGTTTGCAGACCAAATATAAGCTACACCAATAGATTTTCTACTTTAATCATGTTTTTTTCAGCTTGACTATTTCTGAAGTTTCTCTGCCTTTCGAAGCAGCTAAAATATATCGTGAATTTTTAATGTTTTTTGGAGATTGAAACGCGCACATTCGAGCTAAACTTGGATTTGTGGTTCCATACTGCTCCTTTAATTGACGGAAACAAATAAAACCTGCAAAAGAGCTATCCTAACCCAAGTCTCAACGTCACACAGAGAAAATTGAAGCCACCTACAGGTGAAACATTTCAATGACCCTTAAATAAGGGATCAGATTCCAGGCTGATTTTTCCAATTTTGAAAATTCGCAGAACTCATCGTGGCGCAGCATTAATGTTCCTTGCTAACAATGAGAAGCTTCGCTTAAAATTCAACCATTTTGACTGAAGGATATGCATGAATAAAGATGCGCCTCAAAATTATAAATACCATTTTGAAGAGGCGTAAACGATAGTTCCATACACCATTATTTTCTATGATTTTCAATGATATTTTCTTGCCTCAACTAATCATCACTACGCATTGACTCTCGGCAAACAATATTAATCGTTTGCATTCCAATCAATTATAACAAATGACATCTAATTCCCAACAATCCTCCCCACGTACAATCTGAATTGCAGCTACAAGAAAAGGCCAACATTGCAAACATAAATTACACCAATGATGTTTGCATCATTAATCCACTTCCTTACGTACTCCGGGCAATGGATTAAACCCGCCTGCTGTACTCCTCCTCGTGGTCTTCTGCTGTTGCGGATTAAAGAAATGGAAAGCAAATATTGAGAAAAAGGAGTAACGAGAGGATTGCATTTGCCTGTTGTTGCTGGTGCTACAGGTTGGGCATAAATCGACTTTGGATTCGATTAGTTCTGATATGGAAGCATATTCGAATGGTGCATTCCATCAGACATGGAAAATCCTGGGAAGGATAGATCAGACTGTCAAAATCAAGGTACTGGTTACGTGAAATTTGACGTTATGCTTGATGAGTGGACATTTTTGTTGAAAATACTAAAATTTAAAACAACAAAACTTTGGTCTTTGAAATTGTGGGCTGGAATGAAGAGGTGTTTACAAATTATCCTTGAAACAGAAGAAAGCAAAATGGAAGCACATATGAGATGGGATTGCTTAAAAAATCCTAGCCCAAAATCCTGAGTGAATCAAAGTTGGAGCAGTGTAAAGAGGTCCGCAGCAATGCTGAAGAAATCCTTTCGAATGAATTCCACTCGACAGCGATAGCCCCCTTCATTAATTCACTCCATAAAATATGTCAGCCATCTGCAAGCGATAACAGCACTCCACCCTCGGCCCAGTAAGGAGCAGGTACACATGGCAGGTACGCATCCGCCTTTATCAAGAAGTCGCCAGGTGATTTTTCATGCAGCCAAACAATTAGTCAACGCTGCCAAGCAAGTACTGTGCGTCCATTTCTTCGGGCTCCTCCACTTGACCGCAACTCAGCCGACTAAGTAGTTATCCGCGGCGCTGGCGGTGTTGGTGGTGATGCTGGCATGTGAAGGTCGAACCTGCACTCTATATCATTTTAATCCTGTCATTTCAACTTCGGCACACCATCAATAATATCGCATTGCCCCGGTCATATCTGGGAGCATTGTAGAAAACCATAAAATGCTCTTTATCGTAATTATTATGGAAATATGGAACGATTCGAATGTCGATAGATACACTTTAAGATACGCGAGGCGCGTTTGTGGGAATGCAATGCGGATTAGATTGAAAAATTGAATGGGGGAAGTTGGGAATGGGGCTTTTTTCCGGAGGGAGCTACATATCTAACATATATGGCCATCGAGTTGCGATAACGCCGCTTTGGAGGTCTGATTCCTGGGAAAATGTGAGTGCACGATAACGTAAAGATGCATTCAAGCCCACTTACGTCCAAAACTGTATACCACGTAAAAATTCCATAAAATTCCAATGTAAATGTTTGGATTTACTCTTGAAGAATTTATCCGTCGAAATTTAACGGTTTTTCCTTATCAATTTGAAAAATTACGATTGGGGATTTCATTGATTGAAAATACTGGCTTAGGCGAAAGCTCATAGGCTTTTATTTATTCGACTCCCATCGTGCTTCCAACTGGTAATAAAAACTTATATTCAATATATGATTTACAAATGCACATTCTGTAAACATAACCATATTTTCAATTCAAACTTTAGCCAAATCCTTCCCGGAGAGTACACCCTTTAAAATTCTTGATGATACCTCAAGAATCTTATTTACGTTCAAAACCATGAAACAGATTTTTTTTGTTGCCGCATGAAAAGGAAACAAATATTTTTGGCACCCGAAATGATTGTGGTATTAAGATTTTCAACACAATTTTTTAAAAAACATGTTTAAGTAATTTCTCGAGAAGTTTTAAAGACGCAACATTAACTATCCAAAAACATTCTGAGCGCCAAATTCATTGAGCACTTTGTCCAATTCATGGTGCTCATAATCGTCCATCTGAGCAGCTTATACGCAATATGATGGAAAAAGTTACGTCCATGTGTACTTTATTAGACAATTTTCTGCCAACACGAGCTCGAATAGTGCGTACCGAGGCAGCTGTTCCTCCTGTAGAGGATTGTGTGAGTGAGAATCCAAATCTATCGATTCAACTCCGTTCTCAAGAACTTGGCTTCTGTCCGTTCACTACAGTGAAAATTTTCGGTAAAAATCTTTGACTAAAGCTCTATAAGATCCAATAAGAGGAGTAATTGAAAACATTGTACAATCGTTTGCGTCATACGATCGGTGAATGAGCTGAGAATGAGTTGGAAGCTAAACCGCATTTTTACTGTCAAATTATTTTCAGCGCGAAGGCTAAACTCTGTCTTAAAGGGCTCGTAAATATGCACAATTGCCATTTTTGGTGTAAGGATAATCTTGAAGAGACTTCCAAGTTTTCTTTACATACCAAAAAATCACTATATGGTGCGGTTTGCATGTTGGCAGCATTATTGGTCCTTTCTGTTTCAAATCTGAAGACGAAACCAACGTGACTGTTAATGACGATCGCTACCGACAAATGATTCGTAATTTTTTTGATCCTCAACATCAATGTCAATCGTCTGATTGTCTGAGGGACAAATGATTCCAACAGGACGACGGAACATGCCAAACAGTTCGTGAAACCATTGCCTTATTGGGCCGAAATGGACCTTTCGTCTCCCAGATCATGTGATTTGAATCCATTGAGCCATTTTTTGTAAGGATACACAAAATTACTTGCCTACGCTGATAAACCAGTAGGTATTGTTGACTTGGAAACCAACACTCGAAGCGTTATTGACGAAATAAGGCTGGCTAGGTCGGAACAAGTAGAACAAACTTGGACCGCCAGGATGGTCCTTCTAAAAAGGAGTCACGGTGATCACATACCAAAAGTTATTTTTAAACACTAAATGTCATAAAATTTGCAAACTAAAAAAGTCAAATGCTGGTTTCACTTCATCTCACTTTAAAAATTTATCTGAGTTTTATTTGTTTAAAAAATTCTATGGCAGTAAAGAAAACATCCTATACAAATAGAAATACGTGCCTTACGCCTTAGTAATCAAGTTCTCATCTGAAGGCCACAATGTTTCAAATAAAATGTACTAAGAAAGTTAAGTTTCAATTGTATTTGTCTACCAATATCTCATTACAACCTTTCGATTTTCAAAATATTTTCAAATATAATTTAAACAAAACTCATCAATAAAGATTCTCACTATTATATCGCAGACTTTCATAATGATTGATGGCTCGAAAATTATTCTTTCTCTATCAGGTATCAGTAATAAAAGTAGATTAGAAGATTTTTTAGAAAAGTTTAAGGTTTACAGAAAATGAATTCAGAATGGGAAATATCTCTATGGGAAGATTGATATTTTATTTGGAATTAAATGTGATGTCAATATACATGAAATATGCTTTCATTTAAATGACCACTACAGTTTTATGTGGTGAAATGAAAATAAGTCGTGGATGCATCACTTGCTGCGCTCTTGATGGATAGCGTACATATCCCTAAGTTCAGTTTATTGACAAAACCATCCATCCTAAACATCACCTAACCATAAATTATCAATGTAATGTACAAAATGCTACCCAATTTGAATCAGAATTACGCCACGCTATGTCTGTCTATGATGACTTGTCAAACAATACTGCATGCATTATCAGATGGTTTTGACAATTCATGTGTCCACCTAGCGGCTTTGCGATTGAATGATTCGTTCAATCCTATTTGACTTTTTTTTATATGTTTCAGCATTTATACATTCCAACAAATTTATTTTTTCCCAAAATATATGACAAGATGTTGTAACACATTTCCTTGCTGAACGGGATTGAAGTCATGAGTAATTTTAATATTATGTGAATCAGTGTGTGTTTCATGCTGGTTCAATCTTATCTCACGAAAACGGGGGGAAATTTGAAAACCTGAAAATAGTGTTAGCGTTATTCGCGTGTTAGCTAAAATAGTTTATTCTAGAAAATTTAAAATTAATTAAAAAAGCAAGAATTACCTCAAACTTTTCAATCTCAAGATGATTCCACCTATTCCGTTTACTAAGTAATATTTCAGAGTACATTTAAATAAATTGTCTGTCGGACCATGTCTGCAACAATACTATTAGAAAATACCAAAGAGTTTTGAACGTTTATATTAGCAGTCTAAGCTACTAACGAGTGAAACTTTCATTGTTCGCCGACAGGAATAAATTCATGCATTCAATTCACAGGTGAAATAAAAATGACCACTTAATTGAAATGTTTTGCCACTCGGTTTGCAGAGCCAAACATATCTTAGCATTCATTGCAAACTGTATCGCGACCTAATGAAATCTATTTTAATTTTCAGAAACGTAAAAGGACTCAATTACCCCGGCAACATGTGTTCGGCGAACACCACCGATGCGGATCTTGTGGCCTAACATCCGCAGATAGACCCAGCTAGCACTCTAGCATTTCTGCACACAATCCGCGCTTGTCTGCATTCACGAAAACCTTGAATGGGACCCGTGACAAATGCATTCGATTCGTGACCCTCGGCCAATTACAATTCATAAATCGAAGACATGCTTAGGAGTTAGGCGGCCGTTGATTAAATCTGCAAATGGCCATTGTGAGATCCAGCGGGCGAAAGGAGCCCCGCGCCGCGATATGTGGCAACCTGAGCCAATGTGGTACCTGTGCCTAGATTGGAGCCTGTGTGCCTAGGCACGCTCTCCTGGCCCGCTCGTACCGCTGATCGACTTCTTGTACGCCGTCCAACAAACCCTGGCAGGTCCCGCTAATGAAGTTGTCCGCATGTAAATTGCAATAAATGACCAGAAGTTCTTGCGGCATCCGCGGCCAAATAGACACCGCAGCAAGCGGGGGAGCAGGCCGGCGGCCGCGCTGATTGTGCAAAATGTATCTACAATCTTCAATCGGCAATCGGCTTCCTTATCAGGTGGACCTGGACGTAATGCCACACATTTGTTACAATTGTTATTGTTCGGTTTTTTGTAGTGCCGCGCCGACGATGTTGTTGGCCTCCAATTTGTTAGGAATGGATCGAAATGGCTCCCGGCCTCAGCAATTCTTGGCCAGCACTTCTTGCATTTAAGGCAGCGCTTCGACGGTTCGCCACTTATGGACCCATCCAAACAGAGGCTTAATGGCTGACAATTGGAAAGTACGATAACTTATCTCGCAAAATCCATTAATCATAGATCCCTCATCTTGTGTTTGTCTTCTTACGCATTCTTGGAGACTAGCGCTGAACCAGGTGTCCTTAAATCTAATATGCGAAATTTTAGGTCACACGCTTTGCGACCAATAAACAATTTGTTTCGATTACTCACAACTCTTAATAAGGGATTAGGGAATGAGTGTCTTCGGTTGGCAGGTTTGCGACCACTACCTCGCCTTCAACCTTACACCACGAGCAATATTTGCATTGGCGAATTACGCGGTACTCGCGAATCTAACGCTTCTTCCATGCACTCACTAAAATGCAAATATTGATACATGTGTGACGGGTTGATTCATCATCAAACTCGCCAAATTAGGTGCACGCGTCTTCTGCTTCCCAGGAATATGTTTCTTGTGCAATTCGTTATATCAGTTTGTTTACAATAAACAGTTGATGGACGACCATAACAGTTGTGCTTCTTGAGACTGGTTGGAGCTGACACAGTTTTTGGGAGTGTCATCTTCCTTAAAGGTAGTTTTATATCACAAAGTTGAAAAATATTTCTGCTTATCACATATATTTTAAAAATTTGCATAACTTTTTGTTAAAAATCAATTGTTTTTTGGAAATATCTTCGGAAGAATCCAATTTTTGTACTCAAAATTTTTTTTGTAGATTTCTCGGTCCATAATTCGTAGAAACTTCAAAATAATTGCAATAACTTTATAGGAATTCAATGTTGTATACTTTATTGCTCATCAGAGTTGAACAGAATTTATTGAAAAATATTTACGGAAAATTTTGTTCGAGAAAAATATTTGATAAAGTTTCGCAAAACTGTGTCTCCATTTGGAATTTGTTGTATGCCACACTTGGGTACGGTTTTCGACACCATTTTTTTAATAAATTTGGCGCAAAAATTTTACAGCATAAACTTTTTGAAAAAAATTTTTCGCTAGGTTTTATTTCCAAATATGAGAGCATATGAAACACGAAACCCAATCCGAAAGAGTGTGTTGTGCAAGGGAAAAAACGAAGTCTTCATAAATGAACAGAAAAACCTTTTAACCAAAAATCGTAATTTATACTGAAATTTGATTTTTTGAATTACAGAAAAATTTGAGTCATGAAACTTTTAGGCAAAAGTTTTTCAAAAGCGAAAAACAAAACAAATCCATTGATAACGTAGTAATATTTTCATCAATATTAGTCTGAAACAGTATTCCGAGAAATTATATTTGAATAAAATCAACCAACGGTAGTTTTCATAAATAAAATCTTTCTTGGAAAATTTATTTAAAAAATTTCACGATTTTCTTTTTGCGAAAAATTTTGATAAATTTTCTTGATAAACTTAAAAATTATCATCTGTTATTTTTATAGTAAGTCTTCACATCCGTACCAAATTTCAAAAATTAATCGGAAATAAAAAATGTGGTTGCTTAGAAGTTGGTGAAATTGAAATGAAAAGATTTGAGAGTACAATAATTTTGTTCCACTCACAAATCTTCCAAACAACTTTTCGAAAATTTGTAAAATACGCATGCAATTCTTAACAGCTCATAGTTTCTGAAAAGATTAGACGGGAAAAAAATATTTTTAATTTTATCCTGAAAAATTGCAAAAAATTACTTTCAGAAAAGTGCTTTATAAAAAACTTACGACAAACTACATGCAAGAAAATCGAAACAGTGCCTATATTAGCGAGATACACTACGACTCTCATCCTTAGTTAAAAATTATTTAATTAAATAGATAACTGTAAACTTATTTGAGTTTTTCAGTTACTAAGAGTTAATTCACAATGAAAAAACAGATTTTTATACAATATTTTTACGAAAAATCAATTTCTTTGATGATTTCACGATATTGTTTCTCTCAAATCGACTACGGTGAAAATATTCAGGCTGCATGACGTCAATACTTCTCTAAGAATATTTAGGCAATAAATTAAAATATAATTACAATTACATATATCAGAAATTGTCCCGAAAGAGTTGAAACTGTTCTTGAAAATATTCATTAAAAATATCTAAATCAAACATTTTCCGCAAAATCATTTCATCATAATTCATAAAAGTAACATCAGAAACAATAATCTGTCTAAGCTTAATTTTATTAAAAAGTTTTTACTCCCCCAATTTTAAACAAACGATTGCTTTCGATTAATCCCAATAATAAAATTTCGAAAATAAAATAAATCAAAAAAAATATTATAATCAGGAAAAAAATTTGTGCATATAATGTTTGAAAAAAACTAAAAACTAAAATTAACCCAAAAGAAAGTAATATGATCAAAATTTAAAAAAACACGCGTATAGTTGTTTACAGTTCAACATAACATTCTAAAACCATTTTCTACTCAAAAGCTAGCCTCTTTCCATTTTAAACTGTTTGCTACATGAAATGAGTTGAAATATTTCAGAAAAAAATGATTTGAGTAAAAATGTATCTGGGTCACATATGTAGTTACGTTTGAATAAAAACATATCCAACTTAGATCCGCAAATTTTTCAATGGCTCTGGGAAAAACTGCTTGTTTAGGAAGAAATTTTTATGAACCACAAAATATTTGATTATAAGAATTACTTTCCTTTTGGGAAGAAAAATTGTGAAAACCGACAATAAATTATTTGGTTTAGGAAAAATAACTTCAATACACAATAATCATTTGAATCCAAATAAATTTTGTCATTTACAAACCATGAGTTGAAAGAAAAAGTGTCCAATGTTTACGTAAATGTTTTTTATTATATGTGAATAATTTTGTTTATTAAAACTCAACTTCCGCAAATGGACCTTTTTCTTCCCAATCACTAGTTCAAATTCTTTGTAGAAAATTTAACACACTTTAATTCTTTCCAATTTTCCCTTAAAATAAGGCTTCGAATCATTTCTTGTTTTTCAATCTGTAACACAACACCTAATATAAACTTATGTAGTTGAAAATTGATCAAAAACCTATAAAAACTTACGTTAGAAAGAGAGAAGCCTCGCCAAAATCTTACAAGATCTTGCAAATGGGAACTCAAAAATTTTAAAATATGATCCTTACACTGAAAATGGTAGCTCAGATACCAAAAAAAATGTTTACTTGTAATACGGGTGGCACTTTTCGAGGTCCAAACACTTTATATCGGTCGAAGATCTTTTTATAAAATTTGATAATATTCTAAACAATAATTTCATGTTCTTGATTATATACCATCAATATTTTAGTTTCAGTCGAAAAAACCAAAATTTTCAACCGAAAAACTTAGTAATAAATGTGTTTTAAATGCTGTTGATTTTCTGGATTCTGGATTTGCTAGGTTTAAATGCGGATGATTTTTAACAGTACCTCCAAAAATTTTGATATTATGAAATTTTATAATTGCTGACAATGTTTTGGAGTGAAATTATGGTCATTTTCTGAAAGGATCAATAATTTCCTGAAATGAGAAGCGTTGATAGCTAACTATTAATTGATGATCAAAAATGTTTGGGAGTTCAAACATGATTGGCCTGAACCAATTGTCAATCGGGAGTTCAAATTTTGTTTAACAAGTACTCGTAAATATCGTAAAAATCAGCTTTTCATCTCTTAGTCCGTATGAACAAGACTTGTTGCAAAAAGAAACTCTATTAAAGTGTTCTGGATAATTTCAAGAAGACTAAAAGAAAACAATTTAAATTTTCTACAATTTCATAAAAATATTTGCGAGTATAATTGAAACCTATCCCTTAACCATACCAATTGCGATATAAGAAGACACACCATCCGAAATGATTCAACATTATCATCAATGCATGTGCAAATTCAAGATTCTTTGAACCTCTAAAATCGATCAAATTATGCAAACAAATTTATGTACACACAAACACTTCTCGGAATTGCGTTTTACATTTATGCAAGGCTCATCAAATGTAGAAGTTTTTCTGGTTGTCACTGAAATTATAACGAATCACTTGAAAGTAGGCTACAAACTTACTATATTTCGCGTAAATAGTAAATAAGGAGCAAAAAGTCCAAGAAACTACAATGTCTGCCAGTGCTACTCCCAGGCTAACTATAAAAATGGTTTGCAATGGCGGGAAAATAATTTTTGCAAGAGCTGACGAACTGAGCAAATACAAGATAGGGCGGTTTCGCGCTTGTGGTGGCTGAAGTGGAAAGTAAATTTAATATGTTTCATGCTAGTACACCTGGCTATTTTAACTGATTCAAATAAAGGGTGAGGCTGAATGGTGAATTCTCGATTCAAAACCTTGAAGATGTCTACCATTTGTTTCGTCTTACGTGAAATGCTTGTATGACATTTTCGTGCAATCACTTTTCTCTCATTAAATAAACAATCAAACGTCCACCGTAAATTTTGGAGCCCTCTCAAGCATTTCACCAGACTTTCATCACATTTACACTTCGCTCGTTCCCGAATTGTTGGCAGGACGATTAAACAAATATTTATCACCACGAACAATTGCCATAATGGCCCACTAAATCGTTTTATGTTACATTTATGTACCGCAAGGGAGTCACAAAGTCAACTACGAAAAAGCTGGACAAGTGCTAGACAATCTGCCCTGCCTTCTTGAGCATCGGCTAAGGCATCTGAGCATCTAAAAATATCGACAACCTACCAAAATCTCTTGGAAGTGCCAGCACAATGCATGTCGTTTATTATCCACGCATAGTTTCCTCGTTGCACTCGGATCACACCATCGACTTCTTGTGTATCTTTTGTAATTAATCTTCGAGAAAGCGGGATTGCTTTTATGTTCGCGTCATCCACTAATTTCAAGGGCTTCGCTACGGACTATTTTTAGAGAGGAATTTCGGGATGTGACCCATGCGACTGTCTTTGTAGGTGCATTTTGGATCCACCATCCAGAAGAACCATAAGGGATATACCTACATCTATTTGAGGGTGTCTTCCATTTGCATCGAAACCGAGGTAAAGCTAGAAAGTGGATGTTTCTTTGTGTAGTTAAGAAATTGTTGAAGGGGGTTTCAATGAAACGAGGAAATCTACTAAGCCTCAATTTTCAATTCGAATGTTGGAATGCTTTTCCTAGTACCTGATGACATATTGACTGCATTGATGATTGCTTCCTCAAATTGGAAGAAATGTCTTGGATTCTTATTGTAATTATTTGAACATGCTAAGCAATGTTTGTCTAAGTTTTCGGAGGGAGTGGGATACAATCTAAATGCAAATGGCCTCGTGACTAAGCTTCGAATAATTATATCAAGAATATTTTTTTAAGTCTAGATAAATGAAATTAAAATTTTTGTTTCATATTTTGGTTAGATGGGAGATAATTTCTAGTTCGCAGTGCTTAAATAAGAAAAGATTTTTTCGTCCTCATAATTTAAAGCATTGAAATACATTATTATTTACACCCCACGCACAAAGAAAATTGTATTTGGTAAAAAAATCAATCTCTCTTTTTGGAAAAGCATGAATTTTCTAAAAAATAGCAAAAAATTTCTAGAATAAATCGGTAATTATGAAAAAGTTGCTTTCTCAGCTTTAGTTTATATTTACTGACTCCAAGAAATACCGTTCTAAATCTTATTCATTTTGTTTCATCGTCAAAATAATCAGAAGTCAAGATAACCAAGATGTGAGGTAGGGCCCTTGAGGTCCACACGGTCAACTTCCCAGTAATATCTATATAAATATTAAAAATACTAAACACAATAACAATTATGAAAATAATACTGCTTTAAATAATAATAATGAGAGGTACCCATAACAATAATTGGAATGAGATAATATTAATCGTATAATCTACGGGAGCGTCCATTGATTACGTAGGTAAAGGGGATTGAATATGACTTTGAATGATTTTTAATTTTTTTTCGAAATCACGGAAAAAGGTTGTGCTGGTTTCTCTTCAAAACCTGATAAGAATTTTTAAATTTTATGAGCATTTATTACTGTCAGGTTAAAAAACCCTAATTTTTGCATTTTTTGATATTAAATTAAAACACGGTTCCATCGATTTTTTATAAGCTTAAAAATGATAACACGCGTCAATAAAGACAATACTAGATTTGGTTCACGAGATATAGTGAATGACTTAAATGACCTTGAAATCATCTTCATGATAACTTTTAAAGATTTTTTATTAACTTCCCAGTATATGGGAAGTTCTTGTAATCGCCTCGAAAATCGAAATTGAAATTTTCAACTTTTCTCTACGTTTTGAGGTCTATAGAGTATATATAAAGTGTTTTTGGAAAGGGAGATGTATGTGTGTGTGTATGTACGTACGTACGTACGTACGTTCGAGGACAGTTTTTTCTACGAGCATAACTCACGTAAACAAAGTCCTATCGACTTTGTTAAGATGTCAATCGAAGCGTCTTTGTAATTTTAAGAACTGATTAGTTTTTGGACACTTCGGTAGGGGGGGTTTGCTGTTTTCACCCCTTAATGGTCAACCTTGTCAAGCAATATATCTCGCGAACCAAACATACGATTTGCATCGTTAAGGTGTCAATCGACGCGTATTAATATTTTTGAGAATCTATCAAATTTTTAAAAAAATCTTCCAGACGTTTTTTAATTTAAGAAAAAAAGGGCAAAAATTGGGGTTTTTTATAAACAATAAATTTTTAACCTGATTTACGGAAGACAGTATTCAATTTTTATAAAATTTATATACTTCAAGCAGTGCTTGTAAAAGCATCATCAAAACTTTTTCTCATGATAACAAGACCCATTAAATAAAAAATAAAAAAATATTAACAGTCGTCATGATCTTCAAGGTCATTTCTTCCATTCACTATATCTCACGAACCAGATATAACATTTGCATCATTAAGATGTTAATCGACGTGTTTTCAAATCTCTTTGATTATTTTAACATTTTAAAGATCCGTTTCAGCGGTTTTTTTATTTTATAGAACAAAAACGAGAAAACTAACTAACTAACTAACTAACCTGATTTGCACATTATAGTAATGAATGTTTCTAAAATTTATATATTCCTATCAGTTTTTAAGAGAAACCAGCAAAACTTTTTTCATGATTCTGAAAAAAATTCAATTAAAAATAAAGAATCATTCAAAGTTACCATATGAAAGGGGTTCTTCCGATTGATATTCCTTATATCTTTTATTCTAAAGACTTTGTTGTAAAGTCAATCAAAGTTTTAAAATGTTTGGATAATTTGAGCAGATTTTTAATAGTTTTTGCAGTCTTTCAATTAGAAAAAGCGGCTTAAATTTTGAAAACCATCAAAATTTCAATCAAATTTGCATTTGTGGTAATCAATCACCACCCATCCACCAAAAGCCTTACGCAATCAGTAGATGCTCCCGTAGATGATACGATTAATATTAACTCATTCCTGTTACTGCTATGAATACCTTTCATCATTATTATTTAAAGTAGTAGTATTTTCAAAATTATTATTGTGTTTAATATTTTTAATGTTTATCTAGATATTGCTGGGAAGTTGATCGTGTGGACCTCAAGGGTCGCACTTCGCGGCTTGTTTATAATTTAATTTTTTTCATAACCGACTGAAAAAGTTTTGCTGGTTTTTTACAAGAACCGTTTGGAGTATATAAGTTTTATAAACATTGATCACTACGGTTTGCAAATCAGTTTTAAAATTTATTGTTTATGAAAAAAACCTTAATTTTTTGTACTTTTTTTTTTAAATAAAAAACGGTTTGAATCACAGCTAATCAACGCTAATACGCCGAAATTGACATCTTAACGATGCAAATCCTATTTTTGGTTCGTGCGATATAGCGCGTGACAGAAAAGTCCTTCAAGGGGTCAAAACAGCGAAGTTTCCCAAATACTGATCAGCTCTTAAAATTCCAAAGACGCTTCGATTGATATGATGACCCTAGAAGTCAGAAAAAAATACAATTCCCTTTCAGGAAACAAAACACTGCGTTGTATTGTACGCAAACTATAGTTCATCGAACTTTCACCTCATGCTAATTAAATCCCTTTCCAACTTGATCTAGATACCACCTGACTACCTAGACTATGTTCATCCGTGATCCCGAGTAGAAGGGAACCTATCATTCCGCGTAGTCTGGCGCCACTTCCAAATATCTACACAAACCTTTTCTTCTAAATATTGTCAAGAAATTTATTCAAAGTCGATTGCAGCAGCTTGCAGATTTTGCATGCTTATTTTTCATGGATACCATTTTACCTTTTTTAAGATGTGTCTGACAAAAATATTCCCATTATTGCTGGAAAACTGTCCCATAAAATATTCGAATCCAATTTACTTAAATTTTGACCCATGTCACCCATTTCAAAAATGACCCAACCTTCCCGTTGACTATTCGAGGTTTTTAAATTGCGTTCCAGACTTTATAAATTGTACCTCATTACGCTTGGCCTCAATTTTTCTTAAACCAATTTAAATATATTTCGGAAGGTTTGGATTTCAAAATTAATTCGATAGTTATTTGTTGAGGGTTGGATTTATCAGTATATCTTAAAATTGATTTTATAGATTAATATAAGTATCTTTTGGCGGTTTCGAAAGCTGAAATTTGCACCGAATACATTTGGGATTGCACCTGGAGTCAATCTGTTTATTTTATCGTTCGGTACTTATACATATTTTAGGACATCGATAATCTTTCTTCATCGATTAACTTTTGTCATAGATAATTGGAAATTTTACTGGAAACCTTTCGGTGAAACCTGCATAATTATATGGGTGTATTAATTTCGTTGCAGATGGCTACCTACTGCATACATCATCTTGCCCATCAGAAGTCCAATCTATCCCGGCTAATTTAAACTCCGTTAAAGATAGAGCGCATCTAAAATCGCAAGTAACTGACCGATTTCGCTATATCAGCAGTACAGATTCGAATCATCCGGTCAAATCTACATATAGATCTACCCAGTCTGGTCCAATAAAAGACACTCTGCATGTGTGTATAGATGCATATATCTTCTGCATTGACACTAATCCGCTTTGCTTAACTACTCGATATTAAATTCACATTACAAAATTCTTCAAGTCGTACTAATTACTCTCGTAATGTTCATTTTCCACCTTAACAACGCCATAAAATAGTTCGCAGCATACGTGAGTACGTCTAACGTTCACGTATCGATAAACGTATCGGATTACCATACATGATCTGCAAAATCCCATGATATGTGATGGTTCACGATGCATCCAGATGCTCCCCTTGCGAAGGGGATGTGGTGGTGGCAACAAGAACAAGAACTCGAAACGGCACTGCTCAGGCACCCAACCGTGGAATAGACGTACCTGTGCAGTTTTCTTAGATCTGTTTGAAATGCGGTTTTCAACGAGTGGTTGTCCAAAGTGAAACGAGCAATGAGGAAGATGTCGCCTGTGCTTTGTATTAAAATGGCGATTATGTTTAGTTCATTGACTATAACAACATCCATCGAAGACCAGAAAAATGCAACTGTGACGAGTTGCCGTGTTAACAACTGGAGCTGGATTTTCATGCAAATCGGAGCATATTTGACGATTTTTGGGGGAATTAGGAATGAGCTTTCATTCAACAAGAAGAGAAAAGAAGAGACAAAACTTCTTTAGAAAATAGTGCTAGAGAGGAAGATGCCATAACTCAATAAGTTTTTTTCTTCAAAAATATGAAGCTAGTAAAACGCAGAATCAACCTTTACAGACGAATTTAATGGTATGAAAACTTCGTAGTTTAGGTTTTTGTCGAAAATCAGTATGCACTCACGTTTTTTAAAAACTCTTAGCTTATTTGAAAAGACAATCCAAAGCAGATAATTAATTTTCAGAATTGAATTGTAGACTAAAGAATCTAGTTCCCAATAGAACTTAGATACATAAAAAAGGAAAAACTCTTTAAAGAATGATCACATCAAAAAAGTTTTGCTGAATTTCTTAGTTGTAAAATTTTCAATTATAAATCACAAACTAAAATAAACTATAAAAATGTGTCTCTCCAATTTAAATGAAAGGTCATATTTACAAAATGAACAGCATAATTTATTCCACCAAAAGTTTAAATATTTTTAACGAAATTAGAAAGTTGTGATTATAAGTCTCTAGAAAATTTTCCAAAAAATTTTGAAAAAAATCTGTAAATAATAAATTACTATATATTTATCATGCCTATTGATTTGCATTAATAAGTGTTGAGTGTTATTAATTTATATTGTTTGTTATTTTCCGACGAAAAATTGAATAGTATGCAGAGACTTAGCTCACTATATTCTTAGATGAAACATATTATCCAAATGTTTTCAAAATAAATTCAAATTGCCTAGTTCTAGCGAAATTTAGTTGAAAACATTTGTAGAAACTCTATTCTAAAAATGCATTTATATTTTATTTTGTTATTTAATACATTCCAACATATTCAGAAGAATAATTATAATCTCAATCAATTGTCCGAGTTTAAGATAGTAATTTCATGAGCGGGCAGTACCGGTTGGAATAATGAAAATATCAGCCTAATTTTCAATTTTTTCAGCTCCTTAATTGTACATAAATTTTAAAATTTGTATGGGTAAAATACACATTTTGAAGATTACAAAATAATTTATTTTCAACTTTTTTTCATTTTTCTACTCATTTACAGAGAGCGCCAAAGATGATGTCTCGAAAAATTTCACGTCACCCTGCGGACAGATAATCTCAGGAATTAAGAATTTAAAATACAATAAAATCGCATTTTAGGGATGAATGTTTCTTACGTGATAATCTTCCACAATATTTTGAAAAAATGATCAAAAAAGCGGTTGTTTGAAATTTTCTTCTTTCGGAAAATTGCTTCTTTCACTTTTTTCGCTTGCCAAATATTTTCGGATTTAATTTTTGGCCTATATTCTGGTAGATTACCCTACAAGACTCTTGAATAAAGTAGCACACCAAATTTGACTTAAATCGGTTCGGCCAATCCGGAGAATAAGTATCTGCAGTTGGAAAAACGTCAATTCGAGAAAAACGCGTTTAAAGTTTCGATTACCGAAAATATCGCTTACCGAGCGTGTGCGCTCAAACTGCCGTAACTTATTTATTTTTTGTGAATATCTTAATAAAACTTTGATATGTGATTTTTTAAGATATAATAAATCGAAAAATGAAAAATTTATTTTTCGAAATTATAACCGGTACTACCCCCTTAAACAAACGATACTTGACAACCAATTGAGCCCATGAAAAAAATTAATTCAAACACATTTTCATGGATCAATGACTTTTAAAATACTATACGAAAAAAGTTTTAAACATAAAATAATTAATTTATCATACAAATTTCTACTCATAAAATATTTTTGACAACAAAAGCCCCTTTCAAACTTACAGCCAAGATTTCCAATGAAAAATGTTATCATGGCAAACCTTATTCAAAATCTTATCATACCGAAAAGTTTATAATAAAATAACCCTGAAATATTTACATGAATAATAAATTCTGCTTATATATTTTTTCCGAGTATATAATCTGAAAAAGTTTACAATTCATTCGTACAAAATGAGAGGATCCATTTTTCTGGACAAAAGATTATTGAAAAATAACATGAAAAATAAAATGGCTAAGCAAATGACACGAGCATATATTTTTTGAGATGCTTGTTGAGAGAAGAAAAAAACATAAGTCAATTTTCATAGAAGAATTTTCAAAGGGAACTTTTAAAAGAACAGATTTTATATTATTTATGCAGAGCCAGTTTCATGTCAAGTTTCAAAAACAAATATCTACGAATTGCGATACAAAAATTTAACACTTAAAACTACAATCAGCCGCAAAGATTTTGGAAAATTCAGTTTCGATAATATTCATCACAGATTTTCGATAAAAAATTGAAAATTTCTATAAACATAGATGAAGACGATTTAAATTCTCAACAGAAAAAAACTAAGGAAGGACGCAAGTTTTCGGATAATCCCTTATTAAAAATACTAAACAAAATATTTCGGCAAGAAATAATTGAATTGAAAAAAATTCCGATTCAATATTTTTATGAAGATTCAAAAAAATAGCGATGCATTTATTTTCTGGTTTTCTTATAACTTTCGTTATCAATCAAGTAGAAAATAGTTTGGTAAACAGGACTTAGTGCATAGTTGTATGAAAATATGACTGTTCCACTGTTGATTATCATGTAATACACCTCCTAACCATATGTTCGAAATTATTACTAATGGCTTTACATCCTTGGAAGTTTTAGTATAGTTTGGCCTATCATTGGTGCCTGTTTTGTTTAATATTTAATTTTCCCTGCAAACCCTCGATAGTTACAGAGCAAAATGTCTTACAATTCTTACAGAAGATCATCATAAAAGTCTCAGTCAGGAATTCGGGCTAAGTAAACAAGCAAACAAGTATGTATATCTGGTTTATGCCACCTCTCTAAGCAGTCTAAATTACTTATTTATCGTATAAACTTCTCCAGAAGTCTTTACCGAGCAGTTCTAACAAGTCACTCAATAGACCATACATGGTTGGAGCATAAGCTACGATTCTATGTAATGAAAATCCTTTGATTGAACCTTAAGGCTCCATTTTGGAGTTAACTTCACAGGGCAAATTTATACTACAATGTTGCTTCCAACACTTGATTTTCTATGGCTATCTCCAGTTCTTAGTAATGGACACTTTTCGGATAGTATAGGAACCTCACTCCTTAAAAGCCAATGAAAAAGGTATAAAATTCTACATTCAGTGATTCATCTTTGCAAAGTCTAACTCCAATGTAAATCATTTTGAAATCTTGATAACTAACAAACTTGGGACTAATCGTATCCATCCTTCTTTATAAAGGCTATAGACATTCTGCGAATCAATAATAAACAAAAATGTTCATTGTTCGCAGCAGGCGGGTTATATTCTCACGATAAAAAACTAAGAAAATTGGAGTATATTTTATTTTTAAAGCAGTATTCCACTTCAGTTACGTAGAATTTTATTCTCAAAAAGTAAGCTTAATAAGACTCTTGTTTGGCACTAATCGCATCATCTGAACATTTTTGCAATACAAATTATTTAATAATAATATCTTCCTGGCGCAGTGAGTTTTCGTTCATCTGTAGTTTTCATTAAGCATGGACTTATTAGTCCTTCCCAAATTTGTTTTAAGTCCTTTTGGGCAGGCAAAGCTTTATATCAAATATCTCATCCAATGTTAGTTTGCAGCAATTCAAATAGAATTGTCTCTTCTTTCTTGCCTTATTAACCAAGAATAAGATATGAAAAAAACTTTTGTTGTGGCGTAACAAAGCTACGAATGCCAAAATAACCTTTTCTCGATTTTTGACTTGACAATCTATTAGGCTATTTTACATGCTCGGGAAAATGGTATTTCATAGGCCAAATGTTAAAGGGTTATGGTAAAGCGAAGAAATCCTGCAACATTTTAATTTGGAACTAGGTGTGAAGTTCTTGTTAGAGAGCTATTTTCTAGATCAATTTGGTTCTAAGTGGACCAATGTGATCAGCATCATGTATCAACCACGCATTTACTCCTCCAATCAAATATTAGTTAGTCATTCGCAGCTGAGGGAACTGAAAGCGGACATCCAGCTATGATTCCAGGAGACTCGAACCATCGATGTTCCGGATAATTGTCTGACACTCTAACTTCTAGGCTATCACTGCTCCACGTTTAAGGTGGATGAGATAAAAACTGGATACCATTGCTCACCTTGCAATTTTAGGACAAAATGACAAGACTCTTATTGCTTCACCACTCTCTATGAATAAATAGTGCGCTACACCCTTGCTAGTCCACAGTACTATGACGATAATCTTTCTCAAACGAAGTGATAGTTTAGGACTTCATCCGACCTTTAATCAGCATCTAGTGACTGTTTAGACCTGTGGTGGTTATCCTATTTTCATTGCAAGCTACTATCTTGTCCAAAGATAAATCCACTCAATTTTGATGAGTGATGAAAGCGCCTCAAAACGTCGAGGTATGTTGGCTGGGATTAGTTTTCGAGATACCCATATTTGATTTTTTACCTTACTAACTGGTGAATTTGTATATTGATAATTGGCAGACACGCAGAAAGGTTGGGCGTTCCCTTCAACGATTTCTGCCGGAGTTGCAGATCGGAAGAAGAGGAAGAGACAATCAAACATTTTCTGTGTAAATGCCCGACACTGTCCAGGAAACGCATGAAAACCTTAGGCTCACCCTTCCTGGACACCCTTACGGAAGTAGCTGATTTAAATATCGGCTGCATAGCCGGCTTCATATGAGAATCGAAATGGTTCTCGTCATCTCACAGGTTCTAGTGCCGCCTTCATCGTTTTGTGGTATCACAATGGGCCTATCTTGGCCTAAGTGAGCCATCTTTTTGATAAAGAGGGCTGCCACTACAACCAACCAACCAACCAACCAACCAACTGGTGAATTAGTCTTGCAATAGATACTCTCAGCTTCACTACTATGAACTTGTATCCCATTCAACTTCGGTTACAATAGGCAATCATTTAGGGTAGAGTCAGGTCTTTCTCGAGGCAAATTTTCAAGGGTAATATTTTCTTGCTTCAATTTTGCGAATCAGTTACGAAGTTATGGTAGTTTCTCCGCAGGTACCTACCACAAAGCGCTGCTCCTTTTTGGAGCCCTTGCGACTGCACATAATTGTTTTTTGTTCTTCTTTAAATTGAAACAAAAACATTGACGACAACGTATTTTCTGAGAGCAAAAGAGACGAACATAGAATCAAAAATTAGATGAAAATTTTACAGAAGTGTAGGTTACCTCACCAAAATTTAGAAGAACACCTAGTCGTACCATAATTCCTGTCACAAAATTGAACGCGATCACCATACCGTCGTCTATGCAGTCGCTATTTTTAGATACGCCATATTGTTGTTGACAGCTGATGTACATTTTAAGTTTGCTAGTTCACGTGTAAAGATGGAGTGAGATTAAAGGCCCCCTAAAAACAGTTATTGCATTAAAATTTGGTGCGAAAAATACGCAAGTGAGATTTTGAAAATGATGAAGTAGTCGTCAAAGCCATAGAGAATCGAATTTGTCGAAATTCACTTCGTTAGCAACGAATAATAAAACTCGGAAGATTAACATCTTCACCAAAAGTTTGTCTTGCATCATAAAATTGGACCACGAAATTAATGCTGTTCAAAGATTAACAGAATATTTGTTGATAGAACAGTAAAAACTTAGGACCACAAAACGTACCGAGCTCCTTCAGCAGGGAACAACGACAAGAAACATCGATAAATCTTGTTTACTGATAAAAAAAAAATTCACGGTAGAAGAAAACATTCAACCGTCAAAATGATAGGGTGTATGCACACAGCTGCAGAGAAGACTGGGAGGTTGTAAAAAAGTGCAGCGAGTACATCATCCAGCATCAGTAACGGTATAGTGGGGTGTCAGCTACGCAGGAGTCACGAAACTTCATTTTTACGAAAATGGCATAAAAACTAACATAAAACTATCGGACAAAAACCCTTGAAGATTATGTAAAAAATTGAACTCTAAGCTGTTCAACAACCGTCATTTTGTTTTCCAGCTGGATTCTGCTCCGGCAAGCATGGTTCAACAGCAATATTCCAGAATTTATAAGGGTGTCAAAATCCTTCTGCAAGCCCAGATTCGAATCCCCTGGACCACAAACTACGGGCAGAGCTAAAGAGCATGTTGTTCGTAAGACGGTTTTCAAACATAGAGCGCCTTTAGTGAGCTTTAAAACAAGCAGTAGCTTATTTTCCTTAAAAAACAGTGTGTACAGCCATAAATGACTGGCCAAACAGATTAAAAAGTTGTGTAAGAGGTAAAGAAGAATATTTTAAATAAATATTTGTTTATGTGGTCCTAGCAGCACTTGATTTCTTTTTGGACATTTATAAATCAAGCTTATATCCCTGTGACAGAACTTACAGCCTTGGCCAAAAGTATAAGCCCAACCTATTTTTCAGCTGCATATTAAATAAAAGTTGAATGCTAGTAATTCACCGGTTGATCTTCATCTGTGAGGCTATCTGTTCATTGCAATAAAATGACCTTCGACAGTTTCTTTAAAAACCCAGACACATGATTGGTAATAATGGGAAATTCCCCGAATTTTCATATATAAACCTTTGCAGTGTGTTGGTCTGTTACAGTTCGCGTCCGCTGCTTCAACGATCAACATTGATTCATTTAGTGAGATAAAATTCTTGGTTCTCAGAAATGGCAAAAACAAAAGAAAGAAATTCAGAAACACGTGCAAAAATTCAATTGATACGTGAAGAAGGGTTCAACTCGAGAAAAATTGCCGGACGCCTTGGATGTTCTCGCGGGGCGGTTCGCTTGGCTATTCAACGATTTAAAAAACCGATTCACATATGAATTTACCGAGGAGCGGTCGAAAAAAAGTAACAACCGTACAGGAGGACAGATTGTACGTGCTTCTTTGAGGGATCGGAAAAAAACTGCCATGTTAGCTGCTGAGCTGTCAGAAGAGTTTAGGAAGAAATTATCCTCCAGGTGTCAACCTCGCCAAAGACGGGAATGAAAAGGACGAAATTGAACGGCGAATTGGTCTAGCCAATAAAATGTATTTTTCAGTCCTCTCGGTGATTAAAAGTAACAAAGTGCACCGAAAAAATAAGCTGCGCGTCTATAAAACGATCATCCGTCCTGTATTGATTTACGGATGTGAAACATGGACTTTGACTCAAGCCTCAGAAAAAAGGATTGACGTCTTCGAACGCCGCATTTTGAGACGTATTCTGGGGCCCGTGAAGGACGGACCGGACTGGCGAATCCGGTACAACCATGAGTTGTACGCTCTTTATGACGAGCCACCGGTATCGATTCTGACGAAACTGCTACGACTTCAGTGGGCTGGCCATGTGGAGCGTATGGATGACGGGCGAATTCCCAAACGCTCCATGAAAGGCCGAGCAACAGGAAGCCGCCCACCAGGAAAACCACGCAAACGATGGGAGGATGCAGTTGACAACGACAGCGAATCCTTGCTGGGATTCGCTAATTGGAGGACGCGGTCGCTGGACCGAGACAGTTGGAGGCAGTGTCTTCGGGAGGCCAAGGCTCGATTTGGGCTGGTGCGCCATTGATGATGATGAACAGTAAGACGACGTTTATGTAAAAAAAAGGCCTTAGAGGCTGTAAGGGGAGAAGGAAGCCGTGGTTGTCAGAAAAAAAATCAGAAAATTCGGCTAGAATGGGTTTGGAGGCACCAACGTTTAACCGAAGAAGATTGGTCGAATATTAAATGGTCAGACGAATCTTATTATGGAGTAAGTTTTTGAAATGTTATGTATTTTCATCTAAAAGCATCTTATCGATTCAGGAATAGGTGCATTTTATGTTATGCGCTATTTTCAAAAATATGTTTTTTTTAAGTTTTCAGATTTTTGGAACACCGGGTGCGACCTTTGTGCGACGCAGAATTGATTAAGCATACCATCCATCAAGTACGGAGGGGGCAGCATAATGGTTTGGGGTTGCATGGCTTTGAGCGGAGTAGGAAATTTGTACGTGTGTGAAGGTCGGATGGACTCTTCGAAATACATCTCAGTACTTAAAAACGTACTCTTTGAATCGGCAGTAAAGATTTTTGGCGAAACCAACCTGTCCGATTTCAGCAAGACAACGCACCTTGTCACAAGTCTGGAGTTGCTTTGAGGTGGTTTCGTGTAATAGTATAGATTTGTTGGAATGGCCCCCTCAGTCTCCAGATCTTTACCCGATCGAACATTTATGGAGCATTCTGAAAATAAAGATGCATGACCGTTCTATAATCTCCAAAACAAGTTTGATTTGTGCCTTGAAAGAAGAGTGGGAAGCAATAACTTCCGAAGAATGCATAGGGATTATGCCAAGAAGAATTGCTTCTTTTAATAAAATAATATGAAAAACAATTATATTTGCCATTTTCTTTCAACCAATATTAATTCGCTTTGAAATATGTTACTTTTCTGGGGTGGGCTTATACTTTTGGCCAAGGCTGTATGTCACGACAAGGTATAATTAACCCTTTATACCTCCGTGTGACATTACTGTAACATACCGAATAATTCCTTATAAATTCCAAACCATACATTTTATTCCATTTTAAGTCACTGTAACACGACGGTAACCCACCACTCTATGGATTATTCATGCAGTTCTTGTGAACTGTATGGCGTTACGTGTATCAAAATTCGTCCAAATTCACCTTGCGTCACTTTGTGGCATTTGTTCGTGGTGAAGTTGATAAAATACAAAAAAAAATACAAAAACGACACAAAATTTGTGAAAAGTGTGGCGTTGCATTATGCTACAATAAACTTAACAATTGTTTTAAAGCGTTCCCTACATTTCAGAGGAACAGTTTAAGGCAGTGTGACACATCTGTCACACACGCTTTTTGTGCATTTTTCTCATTTCTTACTAAAAAAAAATTCAAAACTAAAAAATACGTGTATTTTTATTTATTAAAACCTACAACAAAACAAACTATTTGTTAAAATATATGCAGTTGAGGTATAAAGGGTTAATACAGTTATTTATTCTACGTGTGATCACAAAGAAAGTATGCTTTAACATTATCTGCATATCGAACATTTTTATCTAATATGTAAGACGCATTTAAATTATCGTTCTTAAAACTTCCTTAAGGCGTTCTTATAAGCGTGAATGCGATATATATAAGGATTGCTGGATCTTGACTGGTTATGCTAGCAGAAAGGATCGGCGCTTCACTATCCGGGCGTAGTTGAAAATGTGAGGCTTCGTAAAGTGAGGCGATTAGGGTGTTAATATGCAAGTTAGGAAGAAGTTCAAAATTGACGGGTGTAACGCCTTTTCAGCGATATAAGGATAAGTAAAAATTTGTGCTTTCTACGTTTATGGGTCAGGGCTATTGATTTGTTCATGTCGGTAAATTGTTTAAAAGATTACTTGAACTCCACATGAACTTAAGAAAAATTATATATCCCAGCAAAATGTGCTAGCCTGTTTAAGGAAAATGATTTCCCTCACAAAAAAACAGCGGAAATCAACTAGAATCATGCAATTTTGTTTTGGCGGTAAAAAGTGTATGCCAATCTGGCAACCAAACCAGGGACTTTAAAGCTAAGGGTCGTAATCCTCCTTACTGGTAGCGGGGGTGGGGTTCCTTCTTAGTGGTAGCGGCGATCAGGCTCATCGTCGTAAGGCTGATTGATGGTGCACATCTCCATCACGGGTGGTATATTGTGCGCTCTCCTTTGTTATCAGCTTACGGGTGGGTTTCGTATCGTCTCGTGCACTTTCCTTGACGACGACTCGTTGCCATATGGAACTAAAATAGCGAAGGATAATTTTTGGTGTTGTAAATTTGCCGGGTAGTTGGATGCCGTTGGTCTTTCTCATTGTAGTTCAACCCGAGTAGTTTTGCTGCCCCTTGTGTTTGACCAACACACTTGAGTATTGTTCTTTTAATATGTTTTCAGACGTATCAGTTTTCCATGGTTATTTGATACGCAAACCGTTTTAAATTTTACCTTATACATATGTATATTTAAAGCTATGCCTTATTTTTAAAAAACAAAATTGCCTTACGAATAACCCAGTATTTTCTACAATCGGCAACTCATCGCCACTTGTATCCCGAAACATGTGACGCACATGATCTAGATACACGAGAACTTGAAGAAAATCCGCAAACACATAATTGCAATGTCTTTCCTGGGTGCCGGTGTCAGAACGTATTAAGACTTCACCACCGGCAGCCAGGCTAGCTATTCTAGCATGGCTCTGGTATCATCCGCGACCTGGCTCCATGGTCCTGTCTTGTTCCGTCCCGTCCTCCGCAGGCCAAAGAAAGGTCTACCACCGTTCGAGCCAGCTTGCTCCAATTGAATGCGACTACGCAGATACTCATCCCGCTGGCCTACCACTTGGTCGCACCTATCGACATCTAACGACGGTCTGCGCGGAGAAATGAACTTTTTGCAACCTGTCAAGGCGTAGGATATCAACTTTGCGGCTGTGGCGGCCTTATAACGGTCCGCACTTATGCTCGAAGAATTCCTTTCCTTGAACTTGATGACTTGACTGATTGAATATGAAATCTTTGTTTGCGGTTTCACCACTGCGGCACCGACCAACGCCGGCATGCAAACTGTCTTCTGGTGCGCGACACCGTTCCTACCAAGTATCTGGCAACGGTCGCGCACTAAAGATACTTTTCCAGCACTATTGGTCTTCCCCGGGGCTGGTTGTTGCTCCGGTTGCATGAAAGGGCCTGTCATTTGATATGAAAGTAATTAGAAGTGCAATTCAACTTGTCAGGGTGAATTGAGACCTGTGATGTGAATGGAGGGATCAGGAAAGTCTATCTATCGTCGAGCGACTTTTCCAATCGTATCCAGTCACATTGCATACGACCATATCGATCTCATTTCCATAGCAAATTTCTTTTTCATATTTTCCACATGATCGACGCTGAACTGTGTTTGAATAGAGAGCGGCCGTGGTAAAAGTGCGTGCAGCCATGGATTTGACGACGAGCAACAAGAGTCCTTTGTTTCGGTATTCCGTTCGAATGTGTTTCAGATACTTTCATTAGAAAGTTTGATATTCCACTTGATTACTCGCTGTTTTTTTGTGATGGAAATCATTTTCCTTAAACAGGCTAGCACATTTTGCTGGGATATATAATTTTTTTAAGTTCAGCTAGAGTTCAAGTATTAACTTATCAAGCATGAATAACACTACCGACACACTAGAGCTGATAATAAGCAGCTCATTATAAGCTTGCTTCTAATAAGATATTGACACACGCCATGTAACTTATTGTGACTGATAATTGGACTGTCGTAAAAACATTTAAATGTGAAAAACAACAGTAAATTGATTTACTTCCATGCCCAAAACATCACGTACACTATTTAAAACATCTCTATGGTAATTACCTTCAAATTTTTTGAAATTTACTATACGAGGTGTGTTCAAAAAGTGAGGTGGCTTTGTATTTTTAGGAAAAAATATTTATCTATTCGTCAATAATCATGTTGGCCCCTTCAAAGTAATCCCCTTCAGATACAATACACTTTTGCCAACGCTTTTTCCAATCCTCGAAGCGCTTCTCATAAGCACTTTTCGGTATAGCCTTGAGCTCTTCCTGTGATGCAGTCTTTATTTCCTCAATCGTTTCAAATCTCTTTGGTTTTGATATCATAACCATATAACCATGATTCGTCGCCAGTTATGACCCTTTTGAGCAAATCAGGATCATCATTGACGTCTGTCAACTGCTCATGAGCGATGCTCATGCGACGATTCTTTTGATCAAAATTAAGCAGTTTCGGAACAAACTTCGCTGACACACGTCTCATGCCCAAAACGTTCGAAAAAATTTACCAACATCCTCAGCAACTTTTCTGATAGTGATTCGACGATTTTTCAAAACAATTTTCACTGCTTGAACGTTTTCATCTGTTGTTTACGTGCTTGGACGTCCGGAGCGAGGCTCGTCATTGGCATCTTCCCGGCCATGTTGGAAGAGTTTGTACCACTTGTAAACATTTTTTTTACTCAGAACAGTTTTAACGTATGCCACTGTCAACATTTCAAGTGGTTTTGAGCACCTAATTTCATTTTTTACACACAAAATTTGATACAAATTCTTTGATCCATTTTATTCGATAGCAAAAATCACTAAGCACGCAAAACACTTCTAACCGTTATGCCCTTCACAAACAAACGAAACATAGTATATAGCTCAAACCATGGTATATAGAAAAGAAGGTAGCCTCACTTTTAAATCGTCATCTTATTGCGCTCGCACATATCACGCACTCTACGTCATAGATTGAAGAAAATTAGGGCTGCCAAAGGAGAAAATCAGAGATGGCGTATATGGCAAGACAAAATATAACGGATTGTCACATTTGAATCAATCGTTACAAAAACGCTACATATTAAAATTTAGAAAATTTTCAGGCAACAAAATCGAATGTGGACTGTAGTCAATGTTAAAGTTTAAGGCACTAAAAAATATTCTCCAAAGAATATCCAAAATGTTTTATTAGTTAACATTACACGCATTCGCGAAACAGGCTTCATTCACCAATTTTTGTGTTTCTTTTCACTAAACAATTCAATACTTGTGAAACTGGCGGCAATTCGCTACATTTCTTTACTAGACCGTTTCCACGCAACATATCTCCATGCAGGTTTGTCTTGAACATTCCACCTTCATTATAATTTAATTTTCAATTTTTAAAGACTTTCGTGTTTCATGATGATGTGCATAATCCATCTTTTCCTTCCAATACTTGTCACTCCACCCAGCAGGAAAATCAAATTTTGTTTGCCGCAAAGTGTTACTGAAATTCCTACTGGGCCATATATTACAATCTCTCGAGCACACTTTGTCATCGCAGCATTTCTTGAGACTATGTACCTTCTTTTCTATTTACCATGAGCTCAAACTGTAAATATATGTTTGTGACGAGTGTACCAACACAAAAAAAATTAGAAAATCGATAACCGAATGTACGTTGCCCGCGAAATTTGAAAAATCACCTTACTTTTTGAACACAACTCGTATGTCGAATTGACAAGTAAAATTGGGCCTAGTTCTTTTCCTCTGCTCATAGACGGCACTTGCAACAGGACGTTTTTTCTTTGATTAAACTTCTAATGACGTAGCCTTATATCCCGTTTCCATCTACGCCAAATCTTTAGATTTTGTCGAAGTGATTTGGTAGTGTTTCCACTTACAAATCGGATTTTGGCTGTCACTGTCATTGCATGAGATAACATACAATTTTGAAAGTGGATATATCTCGTTATTGAAATCGTGGTGTGTGTTTCGCGATTGCGTAGTTGTTAACAATTAGTAGAGAGTGGAATTGCAATGGATATCAACTATAAAAATTTCGTTACCTTTATGTGACACAAAAATGACTTGTCATTCGTAATCAAAACACAATTTGACACTTGCTGAATGAGCTGAAATACAATTATTTGCAATGCTGCCACACGCAACCATGAGATTTTGAGTTGATTTCGATGAAAGATACAAGTTTTACGATCGACTAGATTTCGATTTTTATATTGGAAATCTACAAGATTTCGATGAGGATTTGGGAAAGTTGCGTAAATCTAGAGATTTGGCGTAGATGGAAACGGAGTATTAGCTTACTTGCCTCGAAATCATTATCAGCCAGATTCGGTGACAATGAGCTACGAGCTCATTATTGGCTATAGTGTATCAGTAATATAAAATTCTTTTGTAAAAATTTCGAACCACGCGTTTGATGAGATTTATCCATTTACCAAATATCGCACACCACCTTCATTGTTGATGTCATTTAACCCGCACACTTTCTTCGCAAAAGTTCAAGAGAGTTTTTCTTATTCAAATCATCCTTTAAACATGTCGCACCCTTCCTTCGTATGCATATGAGAAACATTTATTCATGACAAATCGACAAGCGAACTGTGGCAAATTCTAAGGCATCTCAACAACAAACGAAACTAATTCTCGTAGTCAGATTTTCTTATCTCGGCCGAGTATCTTGATTCTAATCACCCCTTTGTGTGGGAGTGATTTCAAAACAGCGCATTGGGTGTACTTGTCGTCATAACATGGTGTTTGACTTCCTGATCAACACTTCTAGGACTAACAAATTTTCGGGCAGGTTCAAGAACGTTCACACACAAGGCGGAATAATTTTGGGGTAGTTTTCCATCCAGAAAGGCATGTGGAGAACGTGCCCGTCTATGTATGTAGATCGTTCATACGCGGTTACGTATAGCACGTAGTTTGTCGACATAGTGCGTATGCAAGTTACAAAACACTGTTTGTACAGTTGATTTTTTTTTGCGGTTGCGAAGACCATCTAGCATATGTAGATTTGTCTAATTTTAAACTCTGATGATTCTACGAATACGGAAAATCGCCAATTTTAATTGAAGATAATCGATGTGTGAATTCAATTATTCATGACAGTATTCGAAGAGAATCACGCATTTTTAGCTACGCAAATCAACCACATCATGATGTTTATTTCGTTTGGGTTCAAGGATTCACCGTACTTTATAATACATCTTGGAGTTATTTGTTCCCATAATGAAATAGAGATTGAAATCACCCCAGCAATATCACGTTCGTCGCTTCAATGGTTTACTCGCAACAATCTTTCGGAACCTATAATTTCATTTAGATTCCATACTCTAGGCTTTAATTATAATTCTTTTGTAATTAATCGAAACAATGACGAATATGTCATGGTCTCATAACTTCAAAAGAAAACCCATTTAAAATTCGTATTGACATTATTGAATAATGCCGATGGCAATTTAGTTTAATTAACCTGCAGTGAAGCAGATGATTCTCTCAAAGAGTCGTCAGCCACTTGATTCGCTTGACTAGTGCGCACCTATGGTGGAATTTAAGGAGGGCGTCTGATTTTGAGCTGAACAATAGACAGGCTTGTTTCTAGAATTCTAAATATGATCTACAGAACCGAAAACCAGTCCGAATCTAACTTTGACCAACACTAGCTGACCACAACCCCTTAACCACTTTTAATTCCAATCAGAAAAAAATAAGATGTATCTTAAGGTGCAATCTAGCAAGAATAATGGTTTGGTGACGCTAAGGAACTGCGGCCACGGAGCACACTATTGTTTCGTAACCATCATCATCATCATTTTAGGTTTGCTACTCAATCAAGGGTGGAATTTAATGACGCATGACCCATAAAAAATGGAAATGTGATGTGATCCAAAAATTTATCTCTAGTCTAACGTAAACTTCTTTTCCTTCATCTTCAGGGGAAATTGAGGTATTTTTTTAATGTGCACTCGTGGATCTTGTTGTTGACATACAGGTATTAAAGAGTTTGTGACATATGAGGGTGCGGTATACCGATTTGGGTGGAAAACTTGTTCGCATCGAAGGTTTTACTCGATGTATTTTCGACCTGATTTCAAGTGGCACGATGAAAAGTCAATGACTGAGACGTTGAGGTTTCAGGAAAACAATCTAGATGCTTACAACATTAGTGGATTTTATTGAATGAATTGATTTTGTGTTCATAACCGGAACGTTGAAATCATTGAGTCAGTAAATGCTTGGCTTTGTCTTCTTCAAACTCTGTGAATTATTGGGATTGCAGGATAAATGCTGCCACTAACGGTGGTTATCTTTAATGAGGCTTCAATTTGAATGGTTTATTTTAATGTTGATAGTTATCTTCCATTTGAGCTTCCTTGTTCTGTGATAATCAAGTTTTTTAGCTATCCAATATTGTCATCAATCACAAAAAATTCTTCGGCTATATGAGCATGAACTTCATCAGAGTCGAAAGGATCAGATTAATTTCATAAACAGTGGTCATCTTTGAAGATATAGTCAATGTTAATTATCTCAGATTACAACTATTCTAGATTTTTTGAATAATGATTGAAATGCAAAAGTTAAGGAAAAACCAGAAAGTCAAGAATAAAAACCAAACATCAAGTTAAAAGATCAAAATTTTTATTGAAAACAGGTCCTGAATTTAAATGGAAAACCGGAGAACCAAAAAATCATATACATTCATTTCATTTGAAAGTATATTACTTCCGGTTCCCTAAGAGCTTGTACGATTTTCAGAAACAGAATGACATGGTAACTGGTTGAATCAGCTCCAACCATGAAAAGGTTTTTAAGCCTGAAACAATCAAAAAAGATAACGGGGAAAAATTAAAGACCAAAAAGAACACAAACCAGAGATCAAAGAAATCACAAAGTAGGCATTTATTTCCAGTACTACATAAAGAGGCTCATGCTTTCGGTCAGTGCATACCTAACAAGCCGTGAGGTGCGACCCTTGAGGTCCACACGGACAACTTCCCAGTAATATTTACAGAAATATTAAAAATATTAAACACAATAATAATTATGGAAATAATACTACTTTTATTAATTAAAATATACTTCTCATAAAATTATTGGAATTACTTAATATTAATCGTAAAAGTAAGTAAAATATATGTATTACAAATGATGAAGGAAGTAATTGAAATTTTACGAATACTAAAGAACAAAACTCCAAAAAAATACAATTTTTTATTTGATGAAAGCTTTTCAAAGCATATGGTTTTAAAAAGTGTTGACTACAAAACATTTTACCATTCAAAACGTTGATTTTTTTTATGAAAATAACACTAATTTTCAATATTTTTTTATTAAATAAAAAAATGGATTTCGAGATATAATGAATCACATAAATGACCATGAAAATCATGATGGCTTTTAATATTTTTTTATTTTTTATTTAATTTTTTTGTCATCATGAAAAAAAAATTTGGTAGTTTTTTTACAAAAACTGTTTGGAGTATATAAATTATATAAACATTGATTACTGCGTCTTGAAAATCAGGTTAAAAATTTGATGTTTTTGAAAAAAACTCCAATTTTGTGCACTTTTTTCAAAAAATTAAAAAGCGGCTACAACGATTTTTTATTTTTTTTATAGAATCACGTAAATGTTAATACGCGTAGATTGACACCTTGACAAAGCAAATCGTATGTTTGGTTCGCGAGATATAGCGCATGACAGGGTTGACCTTCAAGGGGTGAAAACAGCAAACCCCCCCGACCGAAGTGTCGATACGACTTAGTTTACGTGCGGTATGCTCGTAGAAAAACTGTCCGCGAACGCACGTACGTACGTACGTACATACACACACACACATACATACTTCTTTCTAAAAACACTGAAAATATACTCGTAAGCACTCAAAACGTAAAGATATGTTGAAAATTTCAATTTCGATTTTCGAGGCGATTACAAGAACTTCCCATATACTGGGAAGTTAAAAATAAATCTCTGTGAAAACATTTCAGTTTATGGAGATTAAGTTAGAATCAAGAGTTGAAAAATGCTCCCAATTTCTCATATACAAATCACAATATCAATCGACATGAAAATATTATTATCTAAAAATCAAGAAAAAACAATAATAAATTTTTCAGGAGCAAAATTATATGCATTTTAGTTTTTTTTTTAAATCCAATAGGACACCATTAAAAATAAAAGCTAGAAAGCTTAACAAAAACAATTATGCTATTTCTGATATTTTGGAAATAATAATAATATAAAAATATAATAATAATATGCAAAAAGAAACAAATAAAATATCTGACAAACTTTTCAACAAAATCATTTAATAAAATAAAAATACAATGAAAAAAATGTGAATTAAATAACTGTTTTAGAGACACATCAATTTTCTTTCGTCAATTTTTAAGGTTCAAGTAAAAATCTTGCATAAATATAAACTGAGCACAAATTTTTTCAATGCAAAATAATTTCATAGAAATTTTATTGACAAATCGTCCAACAGTTTTGAAGGTTAACGTTATACTAAAAACTCTGTGATGAATTGCTGCAAAAATGTTTAAGCAGTCATTTTATTTCCAAAAAGGTAATGCTGGCATTTTTCGTGAAAACTTTGATGGAATTTTTCGCAGACGAAATTGTCATGAAAAATTGAACTTTAATCTTCATTTCAAAAATTATTTTTATACAAAAATAAATAAATCGGCAAAAAGGCAAGCTGTTACTATAATTGGAATACTTTCAGATTTGGATGGAAAAATCATCAACTCGACTTCGGTGGCAAAACAATAGGAAGTTCTATATGAAAAGTTTTAAAAACAACTTAAAATCTCAGCAAAATACCTTGAAAATGTGGAAAATTTAGTTAAATATTTTACTTTAATTGTTTTTTCAGGAACAATGTACAAAAAATGTTCGGATATTTTAAACATTTGATGTACTGAAATACAATCAAATAATTTTTCCCGCAATAAATTTCACCATAAAATACAATCAAAAACTTGTCACTCCTATAAATTTATACATATTTATCCCACGCACATCCATATATATGTATATATACACACCAGTGTTTGTTTGTGTGTGTGTGTGTGTGTGTGTGTGTGGTTCTTTGGATTTATATAAAAAATGTAAACTTAGTTCCAATTATAAATTCCTTTGACGAAAATCTTCGAAAAGTACCGAGCCTGTTAGCCTGGAAGTTATGAAAATGAAGCAAATACTTGAAAAAATTCAACCAAACTATCAGGACGAAATTAAAGCTCATTTTTCATTGAAATATTGTTTTTGAAACATTATACATCTAATTGTTGCCGAAACTTGAAACTATTCTTTTGGACTAGTCAAATGTTAATCATCATTTTTTAACGATTGACTTTTCACACGTTTTTCCTACAATTTCACAAAATACGTTAAAAACCACCAAATTTTTTTTGAAACTGTTTTACGTGTTTATCATTTTTAAAAAAGGATTTTCGAGATAATTTCCCATCACAAATGATTAGAAGACCTGTAAAGCTTTTGAAGACAACTGCACAAACAATTCTGGTAATATCCTTTGCAAAGATTGAAAAAATATTGCGGAAAAGGATAAAATTAATAAACTCAGACAAGTGTTTTAGTAAATGTTGACTGACATATTGACACTTTGCTTAAAAGTTGTACGGGAAATATTCAAACAGTGAAACTAATAACAGTAGTCCAAACAAAATCTTTGTTTAAAATTTTAATGGGCTCAAAATGAAAATTTATTTTTTTTGATTCAAATTTAATTTTCAAATTCATTTAAATTAATTAAATTTATTAATTACTTTTAAATTTATTCGTTACATAATTTCAAAATAAAAGAATGGAACAGTTCTAACGCAAACTCAACTCAAGCAAATCGTGACAAAAAAATGATCGACAATTTTTTTAAACAGAAAAATCAGTGGCAATTCACCTAAAAATTAATTCAGAAGTTGAACGACAAAAACTACAAGAAGACTATTGAAATGCTTGCTGAGAATCAGATATCGTTTTTTCATTGTAAGTTTTAAGAATGAAACAATTTCCATAAAAAATTAATATGAGAAGAAAATCTCAAAACAGTTGATAGAATTTATTGACCGAATTTTATCTAAGAATAAAAGTGTTTTTGCATCGTGTTATGATATTCCCCAACAAATAGTTTAAGCACAAAATGAACAGTTAAATGTATTTGGTAGATATACGCTTCTGCAAAGTATGTTCAAATATTTAAAACTGATTTTTCTGAACTCAACATACCTTCACCCAATCACTTCACCAATGCAACAATCGCAAGTCAGTGCACCAAGAACGCCAATAGTTCGATTTTAACAAACTAATTAATTAGCCTCTAAACATGAAATTGTTGTTACAAAACATAATTATCAATTTAATCTTAATCCACACAAGCATCTCTAGCACTTGTGTGCGACGATGAAAATTCTTGCATTACGGCCATTTATTATCAATTCACTGTAAGATAGTCACAAGTATCTGCAAGATAAATTCAAGAACTTGTGTCTAATGGCCTACGCCTAATATATGAAAATTGTGCACACATGTGGACATTTATAATTTTCGTAATTAATTTTGTCAAAGATTCCACACTATCTTCCAGGGGACGGACGACTGTGCACTGGGCGGCTATAGATACAGATACAACAGCCCATTTGAAGATACTTTTATGCAAAGTATCTGCAGCAGTCAATATTACTAGAACCTGTGCTCAGGGGACCATCAGCGATTAGAATTATGATCAAGATGCCTATCAGTGGAAAGAAATCGTCGAATAATCCTTGCTGGTCTCCTTTGCGGATAACTGTTTCGTCTTAAGATTTTGTTGAATTGATTTAACAATTTGTCTGCAATAAAATTTAATGTCGATAATTGTCGGAGCAATAAATTAACACGATTCAGAACTGGTCGTCGGTGTCTGGAAAAATTTTGTAATTTATTAATGAGTGTTTTGATTGCGAATTAGTTCGAGTGAATCGAAGTGGATTAAATGATCAAGTGCATGTTGCTGGTGATTGGAGTGGATTAGTATTTACCTTAAATATTGTGACACCTGCGGATAGTTGAGGTAGTGGATTATTTTTAGATTGGTGGTTGACTATTATTGACTGCATTATCAAGATAAATCCAATAAAAAATTAGGCAAATAGAGAGACCGAAACCAGATCTCTTAAGAAACAAGTGTTTATGGTTAATCAGGTAATTTAATAGCCAGCCATTAAGAAATTTTGATTAACTTGTGTATTTGATTAAGTTGACGTTCACGATCTTGCTAACTTCTTAATTCGTTCATCAGGTGGCCAAGAAAAAAAATCAAAATGAGGTTTGCAGTTTACCGAAAAGTAAAAAAATACTTTTTTACCATCATACAAATCTATTTACTGGATATGCACGAGCATCCGTCACTTAACCTCTAATAAAATTAATCGTATCTTTTGAAATAATTTGTTCACAGAAAAACTTTTCGGACAAAATTTATAAATAAATTTATCAGCTACAAACTTTGCTCTAACCGTTTTTGAGTATTTTCATTATTTAAACAAATTTTGCCCTTAACGTTTTTGTGTATTTTCGTTATTTAAACAATTATAGTAAAAAACATTAAAAAAACATTTCCACTCAGCGATTTTCCGGAAAAGTACATACTTAGTTGTTTTTGTCTTAAATTTAAACCTTTGAACTATCTTTATTTAAATTTTCTTTCATTTTATATTTTTTGCGGCGTCAAATGTCCTATTAACGGCACCTCCAGTAAATAGATTTTTTTACAGCTGTTTGCTATAAGACACTCAAAAAAAAAAATCATTCAATATTCTGTATGTAGCGCAAACGCTTCTATACATATTAATTTCCAAGCTCCCAAAGTTTTAGGTAATAATATTCACATTGAAAAAAGGTATATTATATTTTATAAAAAAAACAATTTTTGTATGAATTAAAAATAGTTGTGAATTATGTAAAAAAACTAACATTTATTAAAAATCTGTGCAAAACAATTTGCAATTTGCAATTTAGCTATTGGTAAAAACTTATAACATAAAATAAATCTAGACTCATCAGTGGACTATAATATTTCTTTAAACAAAATTAACCTACATAAATACGGCTCAATCTAAAATGAGACTTTGAACATATGGGAATTTCGTCAATAAAGTTACGAAAATTGTATGTACGTATGAGAAAAAAATAGATAAATTTTTTTAAATAAATAATTTCAGTGAAACAACAACCTTAGAAATATTGTATATTGACTAATTTAATTTTTATATTTTTGAATATTTTACAGTAAACACTTGTAAAAAATAATTTTTGACTGGAGGTTTACGTGTAAAATCGCAAATATTTTGTGGAAAAATTGAGATGTTGGTAAAAATTTAAAACAAGGTTATTGACACATATTTGTACTGCAAATTTTGATTGAAACAGTTTCACCTTAAGGGGGAAAGTACCTTTAGACACTTTCTAAAATCGATTTTTTTAATTGTTTTAATCGATAGATATATTGCCTAAAAATATCATGTCAAAGTTTCAAAAGCTAATTCTCAAAATTGTGGAAGATATGCATCCCGGAAGTGCCTGGCGCCGAGTTCTTTTTCTCTTGACCACAAACTGTAAACGGCCTTTTCTCGAAATCATGTTTTTTAACATTTTCATCATCTAGCATTCCTTTTAAAGAGCATAAAAAACTTCTCTATATAGACTAAAGATTGAAAAACAAATTATTTTGGGACTATTTTTGACTGGACTATTTTTGACGAAATTTTTCGTCAAAATCGTAATTTGTTTTTTTTTTGAGCCTGTTTTGAAGGGTAAATTTTCGAATTTCGCAAATATTTTAGTCTATCTACTTAAAAAAACCTCTCGAGTAAGAAAATCCTTAGTTTGTTGATTTCAGATGAAAATTGCAGCCAGCATCGCTTACGCAATTTATGACGTCAGCGACGACATGGCTTTCAAGATCCTTGAAAAATTTGTTAATTTTCAACTTTCACTTTTGTATAATATGTTTTTTTTTCAACCTCAAACATCGCCTAAAATAAATATTATACTGATTTAATAAGAACTGTCTTCATTTCCCCACAAATCAGTTGAAAAAAAGACCCTTTTTTCGGCCTCTAAAGGTACTTCCCCCTTAATGCGATTGTTTAAAACTACAACAAAAATGATCAGGTTTCTCTATTATAGAAGCTACCGGCCTTCCACGCTTCTTTTTAGCAATTTCAGATGCCATTGTTGACTAAAGTAAAAAAAGACCGTTTATTTTAACGAAATATCAAAATAAAGTAATTTAATTATTCATGTAATTAATAAATATAGGTTTGAAATTATAGTTAAATACAGATTTTGAAAAAGCCGATCATGAAAGTGTCGGTTGTTCCACTATACCGTAGCCCTGCTGCTTTAAAATATATTCTTCCAAGAAACACACCCTCACACATTCGTACGATATCACAACTTTGCCGGCAAAATAAATGTGATATCGTAAGGCTTAATAGGTACATAGGTATATCCAAATCAAAGTGGCACATTTAAAACTCGGCTCTTTTGTGCAACTCTTCCCCTTCTTCTACTGGAACGAATCGAGGAGTTGAGTGAGTATTGCTTCTTCTGTGACAAATATTCTATGCGGAAAAAATGGTATGTATAGGCAGAAAGTTTTCTTAAAGGACATTACGCCTAGGGGTCTGTAAAGAATCTTTTCTATGTTGATTTTATGCAGTTCTTAAACTCATAGGTATTTCTGATTATTTTTCAGATAAAAATCTACCAAACTTTTTCATCATCTCAGCTATTTCACTAACCAAATAGAATGCAATCTAGTTCTTGCCCAATCCAAGTTGTTCTAGCATGCAAAAAAAAACGAATGTGCTAAATAGCATGTAGCCTAATGGTCAATAATTGCACAATGGCTAGCGCCAAACTAGCAACAATAGTAACAACCGTAGCCAAACGGTCACTACACGCCAACTACAACAGTTAATGGTGATAATAACAATAATAATGAAATAGTTATGTTGCTGCTTGCCCGCCATAAGGTACCACAATGGCCACGCTAGACTATAGTCTAAGCAGGCGAAATATCTCCCGAGGGCTTCTGTTGGTTTTTCACGCTAAGCTTTTCATTGCGAAAAGCGTCTGGAGCAATGTTGCCAATAAATATGCTCCTCTGACACCCCCGCCTGGCTTCTTATTGTTTTCCATCGGCTGCGATTACAATTGCCGGATGGCTTGGATTGATTCCCATTCGGCGGGCAGAGCTTCATCCATGAAGCCTTGAACAGTCCGGGGCTTAAGACATCGCCGAAAATTATTTATGGTCCATTGTTGCGCGCGGAGTCCATTAGAGCACGTGCTCCATTGGTTTCCCAAATCCAATCAACTCCATTCCAATCGAATCGGATCTGATGGTCTAGATGTACTTCGGCAAAAACTAGACAAGTACAAGTGGCTTGAATGCTGCATTGAAGCACCACAATCTGCGGCTGTGATAGATTGGGAAGACAATGGGCCCAAGAACACCACGAGCAGAATGAGCCTTTGTTGGGAGCCGGGTCCTAATGGTGCCATTAATTGGAGGCCACAATAAATGAATCGGATGAGCATTGTTTGGATGACTTGGTCGGGTCCAGGTCAAGCTTTGTTGGGGATATTGATGAAGCAGGCACCTGTGGGGCTCACCACTCCATTGACCAGTGCAGTTCCTATTTGAGTGATCCACTTTTCCTCTGCTCCAGTTCGGGAAGATAAAATAATGAAAGAAGCATCTCTATGCCTTTCGCCAGCAACGAGATTAGCTTTTGTAGGTGGTATGGCGCGAAGATTCTGATTGCGGTTACTGGACCAGAAAATCGGTGGTGCAGGTATTGTATTTATTGTTTTGTAGCATAGTTCGTTTAAATTATTGTGTTATTTCTTTTTAGGATTTTATAGGTCAAACGGATAAAGCTTTCTTTTTAATGTGACTCGATTGAGCAACAAAAGAAATTCTTCTCAACATATAGAAGCTGGAAAGACGGGACACAATGAATCCGTATTCAGCTACCAACCCGCCAGGCTTTAAGCCATGCCGTTTATGTCAAGAAAGATGTACAAATATTTATAACTGTATAGTGCCTCCTATTCATTGCTTAGTAAATTTTTCAGCTCCTCCTTGTCGGCTAGATTCAAACCTAATACAACAACAAATATTTTTTAATTAATCGTAACACATCGCTGCAACTGTTACCAGTCTGCATTTCAATCCAGTCATGTCTTCTTCGTCGTCGTCGTCGTCATCATCATCATAGTCGGTATCATACCATCGGTTGATTGCCCTTATCAAGCACATACATCGGTAAACATCAGTTCCCACCATATGGTACTGATGACCTGTACACAGTACAACCTGAAAAATTAAACGAAAAACAACCTAATTCACTTTATCTCCTTCGCGCTGACAGCATTAAGATCCTGCGGCTCTTTAATTTACCTTCCGACACCTGATGTTGCTGATACGAAGGAATGGACCGTAATCCAGGCTAGTGTATCTATTCCAGATGGAAGTAAGATCCGATCAGGTACCTCATCTCCTACATCATCCTAATCAGGACGAGCTGTTGGTTTATGGGGTGCCCAACACTTAAGGATCCTCCAATTCGGTATGGTGCCGGCAAAATAATTAATTGTGTGGAAATAATACAGCAATCGTGTCCAAAGAATGTGAGGTCGATGTCATAAATGTATAATTAAAATGGGCCCGCAGATACCCATGAGACGATGCTAGGTTTTTAGTATCAACGTTGTAAGGATCCTCGCGTTGAGGAAGCTATTTTCTAGGGCTAGGGTAGATTGTGTCGGTGCGATCAGCACGTGGGTCCATGGTGGTCAATTCTTGATCGTTATGTCGAATTTATTATGGCACACGAGCGCCTAACGTATGTTGCACAGCACAAATCATCAATTATTTGACGAAGAGGGAAGGTTAGTCATTAGGATGGACAACAACGTTTGAAAAGGATCCTGTAATTAGAAATGTGAGACCGTATGGTGGCTTAGTAATGGCACGAGTCTGTTTTTTGGCATGCAAAAGATACAATTGTGTAATTACAGTTGATGAAGATAAACATATATTAAGATGGTAATTATCGGCATTGATATCTATTTTTCGCTTTTTTTAAAAAGGGGTCTGGAAAGGACAGTCACCAAAAGTTTTGCACAAAAATCCCTTCTCTCTGCATACTTTTCAAAGCAATTTTCATTGATAGTTAATATTGCAGAGAATATAATAATATGACTTTCAAAAAATGAATCTCTACATTCTATGTTGGCTGTTCCCAATAAAAACAACAACAAATATTTCAAAGAAAATTCCCACATTTTAAATGGTTTCAACAATGATTCACTATCATAAAATCAAGAAGAATTGTGGCAATAATCGTTATAAAATAACCACAAGAAATTAAAACCAAAAATTTCGTAATTGGTTGAATGTACCAACCAATAAAAATGTTCTTTGAGGAATAAATGCAGATCGAAATTGTTAATCAGTCACTGAATTTTATTATACGGATATCATACTAAATATTGTAGCAGCATTTTTATAAAAGAAAAAGGACCTAGCTCAGAGCCTTGAGAAGCTTTACTTTAAAAACTACTTAGGCTGAGGCTCCACTTACGATTCTAAACCGATTATTATTTGGAATGCGTAAACAATAAGAACGACGGGCGTCAAGGCTCCACGTCCGATTCCAAATCTGAAATAAGAACGTGCGAAGCTCTTGAATCATATTGTTAACTTCCCAGTATATGGAAAGTTCTTGTAATCGACTCGAAAATCGAAATTGCAATTTTCAACATTTCTTTACGTTTTGAGGTCTTTAGAGTATATTTTAAGTGTTTTTAGAAAGAAGTATGTATGTGTGTGTGTATGTACGTACGTGCGTACGTGTGTGCGTTCGTGGACAGTTTTTTCAAAGAGCGTAACTCACGTAAACAAAGTCGTATCGACTTCGTTAAGGTGTCAATCGAAGCGTCTTTGGAATCTTAAAAGCTGATTAGTTTTTGGAAAACTTCGGTCGGGGGGGGGGGGGTTGCTGTTTTGCCCGTTTGAAGGTCATTTCTGTCATACGTTATATCTCGCGAACCAAACATACGATTTCCTTGATGAAGGGGTCAATCGACGCGTATTAACATTTATGTGATTCTATCAAGTTTTAAAAAAAATCGTTGGAGGTGTTTTTTTAATTTTTAAAAAAAAAGTGCAAAATATTGTGTTTTTTTTTCAAAACCAATAAATTTTTAACCTTATTGTCAAGTCCAAGTAATCAAAGTTTATATAGTTTACATACTTCAAACAGTTTTTACAAAAATGTCATCAAAATTTTTACTCATGATTACAAAAAAAGTCAAATAAAAGATAAAAAATCATTAACAGTCATCATGCTCTTCAAGGTCATTTCTGTCATGCGTTATATCTCGCGAATCAAATATAGCATTTGCATCGTTTAGGTGTCATTGTACGCGTATTAATAATTTTGTAAATCTGTCGCATTTTTAAAAAAATCTTTCGAGCCGTTTTTTTTAATTTAAGAAAAAAAACTGCAAAAAGTTAGGTTTTTTTCATAAACAATAAATTTTTAAGCTGATTTGCGAAAAATAGTAATCAATCTTTATAAAATTTATATATTGCAAACAATGTTTGTAAAAACACCATCAAAACTTTTCCCCATGATTACGTAAAAAATTAAATTAAAAATAAAAAATCATTAAAACTCATCAAGATTTTCAAGGTCATTTTTATTATTCACTATATCTCACGAACCAGATATAATATTTGGACCACTAAGGTGTCAGTTGACGTGTATTAACATCTTTGTGAAGTTTTCAACAATATAAAAATTCATTTCAGCCGTATTTTTAATTTAATAGAAGAAAATGCGAAAAATTATGGTTTTTTTTTTATAAAAAATATTTTTTAACCTGATTTGCACCGCACAGTGATACCAGTTTATAAAATTTGTACATTCTCATTAGTTGTTGAAGAGCCACTGGCAAAATTTTCTTCCATGATTATGAAAAAAACTAAATTAAAAATAAAAAATCATTAAAAGTTACCATGTTCATACGAATGCTATTACTTTATATCCTTATTTTAAAAAAAATATTGTAAATTCAATCAAAGTTTTAAAATATTTGCATAATTGAGCAGCTTTTAAATAGTTTTTATAGTCTTTTAATTAAAAAAAACTGCTTAAATTTTGAAAACCAACAAAAATTTTCAAGATCAAAAAGGCCCCCACCAATTGATCCGCGTGAATATTCATCGACCAAAAACCTTACGTAATCAATGGACCCTCCCGTAGACGATATGATTCATATTAACTCATTCCTGTTACTGCTATGAATACCTCTCATTGTTGTAATGTTGATGTTTATGTAGATATTACTGGGGAGTTGACCGTGTAAACCTCAAGGGTCGCACCTCGCGGCTTGTTTGTTTAGTGTTCATTCTCGTGTCGGTGCTCAACGTGAAAACATCTGTCTTGCGTTGTTGATTGTGTCAGTGCTAAAATCTTAAAATGGATGAATTCTGGCACTAGGGCACACTTCTTGGCAAACATTCTCCCACGCCGCATCATAAAGTTCCCTGTTGTGATAACCTTTCTCCGCAATACTCCATATTACCGGATTATTTGCAACTGCCGTTATCACCTGCTCCATGGCCTTCTCCGTTCATTGCCTTGTAACGAATGACCACAACGTATGCGCATACAGAAAATCGGTTTCAGAAAACCGGCCGTGGAGCCGGGTGTCATCCGATCTTATGGCGAAAGCGTGTAAATGAGCGAGAAGGAAGCGCCTTCGTTCTGATTATGAATCGGAACGTCGACCCGGGTCGTTATGAACCAGACGGGTCGTAAAACCGGCGTTATTGGTCGAATCGGACGTGGACGCAGGGTCGCCCGGTTCTCATATAGATAACATGCAAAATAAGAAAAGGTCGCGCCGCTATGACGTTCATTCTTAAAAACAAACAAACCGAAACCGATTTGGAATCGTATGTGGAGCCTCAGCCTTAAGTAGAGTCATGTGGAATCAAATCCAAGAACATTGCAAAACAAAGAAAGCCCCTTTTAAACATACAACAGGAAATCGGGGACCTCTACATATAATATTGAATAGTTTCAAAGATTTCAATTTATGAACTACAATTTTATTTTAATTTTTTCTTATTTTGATGAGTAGTCTTGGAATTCATGTCATACCAAATTTTAATTATTGATTACTTTAGACTTTGAGGAAGAATCAACAATGGGAAACAATTGAACACCATCCAAGAGTCGATTTTCTCTCAAGGCATTCATTCTTAGGTCCAATCCAGACTAATTTTGCTCCGAATATCCCCTTCATCAATTTCGTTGTCACATTTGAATTGAGACCTCCATTTCGATCAATTAAATGTTACTGGTAGGTCACGTGGCTTCAATTTACTCACTTCTGTTGCAGCCAATAATTAACTTATAGGTAGTGCCCGACATTTACACCACGTCCACTTAAAGGGTGAGTTGATTAAACATTTTAACTCCACGCAATTAAACAAAAGTCCCATTAAGAGAAACTATTATTTGACTTACTTAAATGTTTCAATTTATTGACCCCGCTTGAGCGAGCTCAATTTTATAAATAAACAATCTGTCTTCCAATTTTTAAATTTGTCAACCCCAAACCCCATCCATTCATCCAATCTGGCGGCATCAAGCTGTTCTCCAAATGGATTGGACCCAGTAGCACTCAAGCCAGCACAAGAAATGGCTTACCCAACACTTAATTGCTTATAGTATCCCCGCGCGTAATCAAATCTAAACAATAATCACCAACTAGTTTAGTCTGAATATAATGAAAAAAAAACCTGAACCAATGCTCCACCATCATCACCACCACCTTTCCAGCATAAAGTGCCGGAACAGATGCACCCCGAAATCACTAGCGAAGGGGCATGATTCCATTTTATTTTTAAAATCTCTCAGTAGGGCTGTTATTGTCGTCGTTGGTGTTAGCGTCGGCGACATGACGTCAACGTCTTGACGTGATTCTAAGGATCCATCATGGAAGATGGCAGAGGCCAACACCATTTCGACAGATGAGGGACTTTAAGTGGATTTTTATATTTCACAGCTGTACGAAACGAGAAATGAGCGTGGAGTTGCCTTGTTGGGCGTCATTGAAGGAATTCCGATCATATTCCTGGAAAATCGTCCTTACTCATCAGGGTGACTAATACGTTTGTCATTATTTTTGAGCCTCAACAGCATCTCTCGAAATCAGTAAAATGTTTCCCTGAATGGCAATCAAAAACCTGCATTTTTACCAGATTTTATCCTTGATCCAGTTACATCTCACGTTTTTAGGGTCACCAATCGCGGCAACACTCGAAACAAGCTATTCTTTCAAACATACTTCCAAACCATTATCCTCAAACACTTCAATAGACGCATCTATCTATGGTGGGCTTAACATTTTTCTTCGGCAGCTAATTAAAAGTGTAAAAAAGGGGTAAACTCACGTGTCACATTTGGTCCGTGCCGCGCCATGTTCCGTGTAATTTATGACGGAGCAGATTGTTTCCGAGATCCTTGGCAATATGTTTTGAAATTTGAACGCACATGATCGTTATGTGCAAACTGAGTGGCTTCATGTTCACTTCAGATCGTTTCGTGGTTCCTTTTGGGAAGGTGAATTCTATTTATGGACAACGATGGTATGGTCGAGATGGTTGTATGAAAAGTGTAATGTGAGACAGTTGATTGTTCATGGAAAGCGTTTCGTTTTGAAAGCAATATAGCTTTGGATTAGATTTAAATGGTGATTTGCAAAGGTAGTTACGACTTTATTTAAGGGAAATGTAGAAAAACTAGATGATTCACAGTCAAGTTGGTACAAAAATTACTCCAAGTTAATTCAAGCCTTAACAGCCAACAATCATTGTTTGTGGCAATGCACAGAGAAAGTGCATTAAATACTTGAAGCCAATAGTACTGCAGGTTTAACTGAACAAATTTTGGCTAGCATTTTCAACTTTTCCTTGAATTTTCAACAAATTTCGAACGATCAACAACACACGAATACAGAAAAAAAATTCAAAAGCATTGACTCATCCAATTCACTCTCATAATTCAAACAAAAAACCCTGTTCTACTTTCCCAACCAATAAAAAAATTCAATTGCATCGAAAATTTCACTTCATCATTTCAATTACGTAAAATTTCCCAATCAAAACAATTCACATTGATTGGCGAGGCGGCTACCGCATTTAACTAGTACTGCTGCGCCATAGCGAAAAGTATCGCATTTATTGAAATCAAAACAAATATTTCATTGTCAAATTCCATAAGCAATCCAATATGTGTGTGCAGGTACACTTATCCGCAGGTCATCACCTGTAACGATAGCCACATATCTTAAGTGGTGCAGTTCAGCATGTGGAGTGGTGGATCTACTGCTACTCGTCGACTGGATAAACATTTCTCTTGGCGCAAATCATGGCATGGCCACTTTATAATATATCAAATGATTAATATCCATCAAATAAACAGATAGCTGTGTAATTTTTTTCCTAACTGAAGATATTTGCTACTTGAGTTGACTGCCAGCAGGTTCCTTTAGGTGGGACAGGGAGTTGCCAGCATCTGTAAAGTGTAAGAAAATCGTTGAAGCATATTTTCTGGTTCCAGTTTGACTTCATGATTTCTGTCGAAAATATCTGATTGGACATTGAAGTGAAACTCATGTAGGTTTGAGTTTCAAAAAGATTCCGACAGACAAATAGGAAGAATCCTTTTCAATTCACTAGTGAATCGAGTTGAAGAGTCCGGTAACTCCATCCAGCAGCACCATACTCAGCCGGTAGGTAGCCACATCTCAGCAGTGTGTTAGCGATGAAAGCTCCACATTAGAGATATTAACGGAAGGAGCTCAAATCCTCAGGTTGTTGCCGCCCGGCCCGCTCGGTAATGTGAACGTGGTTCGCCCAGCAAAAGAAAATAACATCTTAAGACAAGTAACCAGCAATCATCGGGCATATGAAAATATTTTCAGATGTCAGTTTGATATATTTACGCATTTGGAGCCACCATTGCGGCGGCAACGGCGACGATAGCGACCGCCACCCCACGTCGTGTTGGTACCATCCAGGGAATTGGCCATGCAGCAAATAAGAAGGTATCGGCAAATGGTATCAACTTCCTTGGCCTTCCATGGCATCCAGCTTTGCAGGCGCTCCAGTAGCGGAACTGTGCCGATGAAGTGTACAATCTTTTATATTTTGGCCCCGGTGACCACCCAGCCGGCCTGCAAATGACAAATTGTTGGATAATACGGGAATCACGAGATATGGATTACACACCAGCTCTAATGTGATTGGAGACAATTTTTTAGATTGTTTACACAGAACCAGTCCAATGTTTCCAGCAAGATCATTTGTTACACTGTGATGGCATGTTTGTGCTGTACGTTTCAATAAATTCTTTAAGCTATAATTAGCCGAGCTTTGAGCGTGGTTTAAGCATAAAAGTTGGATTAGCTTCGATTCTAACCTATTTTTGAAGAAGTCCTTAATATCGACGAACATCTGGTTAATCATCGTTTATGAAAGTTTCTATAAGTTTCTTCATTTTTTTAAACTTTGATTTAGCTGCTGTTTGCTTCCTAGAACTTAATCTACTTGTGATAGCTTCGAGTTATCTACCAATAGAGGTTCCATTGTTTTAATAAAAGATTCTAGTCAGCCTGTAATGATAACAAAGCAGTAAAATGGGCTGGGTACAACTTCTGATTTTGTTCAACTATTTTATTCAGATTTCAAGTTTAATTTTGTTCAAATCTTATGGTCCGCTTCGTGGAAAAAGGTGTTTTGAAAAACCTAGAGATAGTTCTTTCAAATATTAGCTTGACACACTGAATGTTAAATTAACATAGAAGTAACACTTGCTGATTTGATCGTGTTACGATTTCGCGAGTAAAAAACAGCTTATGAATATTCTACGCATATATAATAATAATAATAATAATAATAAAAGCCTTTATTCGTTGACCAAAGACAGTACAGTCTTAACATATTTAGTGCACTATGAGGTTTACATTTAAATAGTCGTTACGGGTAAAATATGTACATAGGTATTCTTCAGCTACCAGTTTATTGGTCAGGTTGTCCTTTGACATAGGCATCCCCTTGTTGTATTCTTTTAGTTGTTTTAACTCCTTTTTGACTCCACCTGTTTTCTCTATTTGTTGTCTTGATACATTCAGTTCTTCTATTTTCCTGTGGTTTCGTATTGATGTTTGGATTTGTTTGCTTCTGTGTGCTATATTTTGCCGATTATTTTTGCGCTTTTCTAGCATTATTTTCCTTTCATTCATTAGCTGTATCGTTTCTTCTAATAATTTACTTTTTTTTTCATTTTTAATACGCATTTTATTCATGTTTATCAGTGTTTTCTCCAGAAAATCTACTTTTCTTGAAGTGTATTGTGTCTCTCCATTTGTTCCAAAGTGTTTCCTAATTCATGTAAGTTATTTTGTGGTTTGGCGTTGTTATTATCCTATTTTTAGCTGACAAGCGAATGTTTCTTCTAGATTTGTTATTTTCATACTGTATAGCATCCTCTGACCATTCTATGATCTGTGTTAAAATTTAGTTAATTTACTACATTGACGTCGCTAAAAAGACGATTTTCTCTTGTTAAAATAAAATCTATTTCATTTCTTTCTTTACCATTAGGAGAGGGCCATGTCCACTTTCTAGTCTTCGATTTTTTGAAGAAGCTATTTATTATTTTTAGGTTGTTTGGAAAAGAAAATTCGATGAGTCTTTGTTCGTTCTCATTTCTTACTTCACTGATGTAATCTCCCAAGATAAATTCATCTTTATTTGCTTTACCTCCAACCTTGGCATTAAAGTCTCTCATCAGAATTACATTTTTATTTATCTTTTGCATTAATCCAGTCAAATCTTTGTAGAATTTATCTTTCGCTATTTTCGTATCCTGGCTTTTAGGTGCATGGACCTGAATAATGGACAACGGTTTTTAAAATGTAGGTAATTGTATATTTATGACTGCGATTCTGTCTGTTAATCCTTGAAAACTAATTATTTCAGGTATTTTTTTGTTAAGAATTCTATTCCATATATTTCTTGCCTTTCACCATAGTAGTAAAAAATTTATTCATTTTATTCCCGAATTTCTTCTCCTATTCGTCTTATTTCGCAAAGTCAAATGATATCCCATTTTATAAATCTATGGCTTCTTCCAACTCTTCTAATCTGGTGTCAGTCATTAGCGTTCTGACGTTTAACGTAGCAATGTATATTTTGTTATTTCTTTTCTGTTTTACAGATGTTTTTCCAGGGGGTGGTGGTCTGGAAACCCCACGGTGACCAGCCGGGCTGGGGTTGTTCAGTCTCCGGTTGCTGCTATTTATTACTTTGGTTCGGTTTTATATTAGCGAATGAGTTAGATTTAGGTCTCATCATATCGAATGCATTTTTCCAGTTATCTTTTGTTGATGTGTTCTTCACCAATTTTTTGACCTGTGCCTGATTTTCTGGTGATCCCTCTTTTCTCTATTTTGATTTCCCTCTTTAACTATCAATTGATCGTATTTTATGTACGCGAAATTTCCTTTTGCACGTTCTTCTATAAGTTTTGGCTTTAATTCTTTTCGCTTTTCTAGTACTTCTTTCGGAAAATCTTCGGTGACGTATACCTCTTTTAAGTTCTCCTTTATATTCAGTATCTCACTCTTTTTCCAGATGTTTGCAAAAATAATAAGAATAGGTCGTACTTTATTTTCTTTGTTAATGCCGATACGGTGAATCTTTGATAAATCACTTTGTTCCAATGTAATTTTTAAATTTTCTTTTAGAATTTCCCGCACTGTCTGAAATAAAAAAGCAAAATGTTGTTTTTCTTCTTTTCATTCTCTAGATATTCTAGTTTTTATTCCAACTTTTCTATTTTAATTTTCATAATTTTATTATCTTCTATCAGCGGTTCTAGTTTTTCATTCATTTTTTCAAATATAATACTCGTTTGTTTTCCCATTTCTTGCTCTTGAGTTATACGCAGTTTTTTTTGAAGATCATCATATTTGAAGGTTTTATTTTGGTTGCAGTTTTTAAACAATTATGTAAGGGAAAAATATTCATATAAAAAATTGCAATACAGCGATTGTATCTACAAATATTATTTTCCACGGAAACCACCAGTAAAAAGTTTTTTTGCAGTCGTTTATTATAAAACAATCAAAAAAATGTGGTCTAAGTGCGACCCTTGAAGCCCACACGGCTAACTTCCCAGTAGGGTGAATAAAAAAGCTATAATTTGTTTTTATCATTAATTACTATTATTAATTATCAATATTATTAATAATTATTTTTCTAGATTATTATAATTACTTATATTGTTTTTATTTATTTGTTATCTAACCATAAAAGCTTTGGTAAAGGAAGACACTTCCCCCATCTGGTCGTCCTCCACCAAAGCCTCGGCAACATCGTTCTCCTGCTTGTCACCCTCCTTGTCTTCCTCCTCGTCCTCCATCTCAGCCTCGGAATCCACAACCATTATTGAGGGTATATAATTATTATTAATAATAATCATTCGTTATTAAGACTATTTGATCGTTACTGAATAGTTATAATTGTGTTCATATTTACAATATCAAATTACAACTAACAATATTTTATTGTTATTAACAATATTATATTATTTATTACAATATCCAATTACAATCTGCATTAGCGTCACACAAACCTCATAATATAAGTTTGGAGTTCTATAAATTAGTCTTGATTTTAACTTTTTTTACAACATTGATCAAAATTTCGCTTAAACACACGCTGAAAAGTCATTCAGTTTTAAGTTACGTAATTACGCATCGAATGAAACCAGTCCCACGTCAATACGATCTTTGGTTTTTGAGATAATCGAGACGAAAAATAATCCCGAACGCACATACTCACATCCGCACATACGTCCATACACACTCGCAGACATCTCTCTAAAAACGATGAATTTGGATTCCAGAGACCTCAAAATGTGGAGATATGTCAAAATTTCTGATTCGCGAAATCGACCCCATTACAATAACTTCCCACTGGGAAGTTAATAAATTCATCAGCTTTGAATTTTAACTTTACCGTTTTCTGTATTTCCATTATTATAGTAAATAAAAACTAAACTTACTTAGCTATTTTCTGGAAAATTCCATACCTAGCAGTGAAAAGATTTTTTATCTTAAAGTTAAAGCCGTTTAACTAGCTACATTTAAATGGTGTTTCATTTAGAATTTTTTGCGGCGTCAATTGTCTTGATTTACTATTTATGAATCCCTATAAAAAAAGTTAATGCATAACAATTACCAACAGACTGATAAGATTTTCAAAAATATGAAAATCAAAACTTACAATTGAGTGCTTTGAGAATTATTTCAACAGTGTTAAAATATTAAAAAGCATTTGTATACTGGCGAGAAAATTCAAGTTAAAAAGTGTTTATTAAAAATGTACTGTACATACTTCTAAAATTGTTTTTAGAAGTTTTCTAAAGAATTTTTATTTATTCTACGTTTTCTAAATAGTATACTTCAAATACTAACCAATGCTCAACAAAAAATACTCAACTGTGAAATATTAAAAAAAAAAGTTTGCATCGAAAGACGAAATTCAATTTAATGCCCCTGTTCAAAAATTCTGTATTTTTTTATGAGAGAAAAATGTTTCCTTATATTGAAAAATCGAGGTAGCCACGGGATAGTAATCTAGTTACTTGGATAGTTCCTTCCATATCTCCAGGACTGCACGCTTAAGCATTGGGCAACAAAGACCTCTTGATTCATCAACCAATTTATCTTGTGAATTATCAAACGACTTTCACCTTGATGATTATTAAAATATTGGAAAGAGTAAGACAAGAAACCATTTTTTCAGGGTAATTAAATTGACCATAGTTATCCTGAAAGCATGTCTGTTGCACTTTGAACAACTCTTACCATCCCTTAAATGTGGAAACTTTGTTTAACGTTTAGACTTTCTCAAGGATTTTCATTGACTAAACTTATTTCCATCTTCCTATGTTTCTTCCTGAAATTGTTTATGCAAAATCTCCAAAGAACGAAATCAACAATTATTTTCATTATAAAAATATATTATTATGAAGCTAAAACGAACAATACATTAAACTACGTTCTAGAACACTAACAGTCACTTCAAACTGGACTAGATATTCTAATTTAACTAATATTTGGTATAAAAGCCTCCTTAATCCATATTTTACAAGAAGAGATCATTTCTGACCCCAAATTTCCCACTTCCATCCAAGGAAGCGGTCATTTGAGGCAAAACGTCGAAATGTTAGGCCACATAGATTGTGGCTGGAGCCATCACTACTGCTGACATGGATCCAACAGGTGAGGCGGGCATCGGAATGCATCCTCCTTCCGCATGTTTCGCCAATAAGGACATCCTGGAGAATGATTTATTGCAGGTGTTGCAAACATACTTCTTCACCTCGGCATGGGTTTGAAGATGCGCCCGCAAGTTCGAGCGGTCGGCAAAAGCGCGAGCACAATATTGGCACTTGAAAGGTTTCTCCCCGGTGTGGGTGCGAATGTGACCCTGCAGCAGCCAAGGACGAGAGAACGCCTTCCCGCAAGTGGGACATTTGCATGGAAGGGTATGCGTTCGGATGTGCATCTTCAGCGCTCCCGAAGTGGTGTACGACTTGTCGCAATGCTCACACTTGAAGAATCGTTTCACCTGGTTACACTCAGCCGCTGGACAGTGGAACTGCTGATGCTTCGAGAGTCCTGAAAATGTGGTGTATGATTTCCCGCAGCTGTCGCAGTTGAATCGAGGATGGTATTGCTTCGATTTATCCGGCGAAGTGCATTTGTCCTCATCAAAGCCGTGATACAAAGCGGGAAGAGGAATGCAGCTTTTCATTGAAAGGTCCTGCGGCTCGTTTGGATCCTGAAGTGGATAGGATACTTCCGCGTAGCGATGGGTTGGCATGTCCCAATATTGATGGTGTTGAACATATTGATCTGCCCGCACTTGCTGGTAGCGAGTCAATCCTCTCAAGTGAATGTTCTGATGGCTGGTATGGACAGCGGGCGGCGAAAGCGAAGACTCCCTGTGATACTCGATTGAAGCACACGAATCGGTTGAGGGAGATATTGACCGATGCTCGATGTCAGATGGTCCAAAAGACCTACTCCAGTTCGCAGGATGGTTGTAGTGATCGCTGTACTCTCCACTCGAAGGATACCGCACACGCTTGGCTTCAACACACTGGACATCCTCGGCGAATCTGCGTTTCAGCGAAAGATCTTCAGGCTTCATCTTTAGGTTTTCTGGCTCCGTGGTGATGCCTTCGATATCGTAGTTAATTGGTCGCTTTTTCAGAGGGCACTTCTTGTAACTTTCCATAGTTCTTGTCACTTGGGTCTCGAAGTCAAATATTTCAAAAAACTTTTGCCAACACTAGTCAAATTGAATTCGTATGAAAACTGAACTTGATTTGCACTTATCAATATTGATACTACACGCTCCGGTTATATCTTTATGGAAGGACTAATTCTGACTCACATTCCCTACTCGGCAAGTGAGCCTTGAATGATAGATTTTTGGTTTATCACCGGAAAATATATAGGTGTCCCCTCCTCAAAACTTGCTCGTCAACAAACCAATGAACGATCGAGGAAAAACCCAAACAAGGGTCCAAAATGAAATTCTCTTCGCTGCTGTTATCTCTCCCTGGGCACGAGGTGACGACGATCGGTGAGGATCATTTTCATTGCCACCGTGCTGTTCTGGCTGTTCCCGGTGGTGGTTGTTGATGCTCAGGTAGGCACCACGTACCAATGCTGCGCCTGAAGAGTGGTGCTTCAACAGAGGGCAGGTGTTAAATATGTTTATATACTCTCTTCCACATATCGCTCCTAAGCGTCAGCCTTAAGCCTTCTCGAATGCACTTCTTGGGCTCATGCGTATGTGCTTCGTGCCCTATGTACGTGGTGCGACGAAACTTCAATGGGAGAGATCGCAAACCATGTCACATATGGGAAAAAGTACATGTGTGATGTGAATTGAAGCTAGTTTACCTGATTTACCTGTGGTACTTGGACGCGGTTGTTGATGGGTGCACTATATACGCATATACGATCAAGGAAAAGTTGTGCTTCGCGATAAAAGTGATGGCAGAGAGAATCAGTGATGATTTAAATGTACCAGAAGTCGGTTGTGCTGAATGTCGTTATGCTTCTTGGTACAAATAAATCAAGAGATCGAAGTTAATTCGAGATGGTTGGATAATTTTTTACATAGTTTGAAGGCATTTAAATTAGTTAAAACTTGTTTTAATTAAATATATTGAAAAAAAGCATTAAAATATAGAGTCCAGTATCGAGAAACTAGTTGGTTTCTTAAGGAAAACGACTCGAACTTTTTAGGAGATGAGCCAAATAGTAATCAGTATTCTACGCAACAATAATTAAAGACGGTACTACAGCCTTGATTTTTATTAGCTTTCCACATTTTTGTCGACACTTTACTCAAAACAAATTATTCCATTGCTCAGGAGCAAATCAACTTTTTAGCACTCGATACCGCTTGTTTTGTTGTAGCATTCAAAGAAGAAAGCATTGGCAATTAGGACCTTTGGCTACGATAGCTGTCCAATGAAAAGTTGCTCTGCGAACAAGTCTAACATTTACATTAAATTATTGCGAAAGAAAATCCGTTACTGGTCGAATATTTTCCATTCAACACGCATGAACGAAAAATTCGGAATTTTTAAGTATGTTTTGAAGCCTTTAACACATAGATGCGAAAAACCTGAACAAGAGACACACTAAATAGTCTCAGCTAACGTTTCGTGAAGTTTTTGCAAGCACATTGTGTTTGTGTCAACTAGAGTTATAATATATAAACAGATAATAAAATGGCAATCAAACAAAGCCATGATAAGTAAAAGAAGAATATCAACTGCCAAAAAATCAATCTTAAGGAAAAATTAGAATAACCAACATTTCAAAGGTTAGGAACAAATCGTTACAGTTTTGGAACTTTTATTTGAATTTTTGTAGCATATTTTCATCAAAATATCTTGAACAGAAGGCTTCGATCAAAATAACCTAAACAAGTACTCAATAAAAATATGTGAATTTAAAAATTAAAAAATACTAAATTTAATAATTTGAAAATGCCGAAAATACCTTTTAAATATTGTTCAAAAGTATAAAAAGTGTTAAAATTTCCTTTCGTCTTTACCATCTGAAACAAAGTTTTTGAATCTGAATTACTTAAAAAATATGTTAGTCTTTACTTCAGAAATAAGGATTGATATTAGTTGGATCCATGAACGCACGGCACTTCAAAAATATATATAAATAATTCGCAATATTGGTTTATTTAAATACCTAAAGTGTCTACTTATTTTCTTCGAAGGTTATTTCAAGAAACCAAAAACAAATATACATACTACTTTTCGGATATATACTCTAGTGCATTGTCGAAAAATCATGCTTGCGATACTGAAGAAATTTTTTAGACAAAATAACAAAAAAATCCCAAAATGTCGAAAATCTTAAAAGATATTCACAGTCTAAAAAAATTTAAAAATTGAAAACCATCAACAGAAACACCTAAAATACAAAAAAAAGGAAAGTGAAATTTATGCCAGAATTCATTTCAAAAAGTCAAAAAGAACCCTTTGAATTTGCTGACTTTAAATAATCTGATATGAATTTTTATCAAAAATGAAATGAAAATGAATGCCTTATTCAGCAAGCTTTGAAAAGAGACTTAAATATTTTCAAACATTCGCAATAATGTATACCTTTAAGAAAACTTAAATTTACTCAAAAATTTGTGTCTTGCTTTTACAATATTTCACCCTTGACCACGCTTTTAAATTTGGCTAAAAAAATTCTCTAGGCCCAAATGTGCTGCTAATTGCATATGTATTTTAATTCAAATCATGTCCAACTTTTCAGAGTTTCATTTATTCTTGTACAAATTGTGGTTGCTTTTTCTTCTTCTTTTTTGATAATTTTTTTTTCTAATTTAATCTTTGCTAAAAAAATTTAATAAAGATACATTTATTTTTTGGACATGAAAGCATTTTAAGTTCACTAACATTTTTATTTTTCACCTATGAAAGTTTTACTCCAGGCAAATCTTTATTTGGTCAATAATTTTCTGTGGACAAAGCAGTGACGCCAGAGTTTTTCGCTCTTATTTTAGGGTATTTTTCTCAGCAGCTAAAAGAAAAATGTGTGAATAGTTACTCTGAGTGTTGAGGTTTTAATTGGGAATTATCAAAGGAAATTGTTTCAGCATTTGTAGTGAAAAGTTCATTCATTTCTAAACATAAGAAAAATTAAATCTACACACCATATCACCCAAATGAAACCAAACTGAATTGAATGGAGAAGATTTCAAAAATGTGTTTCTGTGTTTTTGCATAAATTGTTAAGTAAGCATGTGTAAGTAAGTGTCTTTAAGCTCTAGAACAAAATTTATAGTGGTTTCAAAGAAAGTAAAAGCTTGTGAACGGTATTGATCTTCGCTCGTCTAGAGAAAACGCATTTAACTTTGCAGGGGTTTTTCACGAAACCATTTAAATCACTTTCATATAAGATAGCTTATAAACTATTGGATCGTTCATTTGGATGGACAAACTCTGTGAGAATAAAAATTCTCACATAATTTGCAGGTTCACATCGTTATCACCAAAGGAACATCGAAAATTGGATGAGTTTAAAAATAAAAATAAATTTTTTTATGAAATTTTTGAGGAATTTAGTAATGATTTTCATTAAAACCGAGAACTTTGTAAAAATTTCATGAAAACCCAACCTTCATTTTTCAAAGACGTACCATTTGTCGAAATTTTTACATTCGAATAGTAAATTCATGCACATAAATTCAAATGTTTATAATTTAGCCGACTTCTATTTATTTAGGGACTTACCTGTGAAAAGTAAGAATTCGAGATAGAAGTGTCGAAAGAGACTTGGTTTTTGGATATTTAAAATTTTGTTCATAAAAAAATGAAATTAGTTAAAGATTTCCCTGCATAGGTCATCTGGCAGCAATAGCACAATGCCACTTTCCCTTTACCTAAATAGGAATATCTTGACATCTTGGTCCGACAAATTTCTTAGATGGTTTAACGGCCTATTTCTAATTTAACAAATTTTCTATAGGTAGGAGTAATTTGAAGTTACTTTTCTCTGTACAAAACCATTTTTATACTAGGACGGGGACAGTCGCTCTTATGAATTATATTTTATGCACTAAAATAAGTTTTATTCCTAGCTTAGAGGTTTTTTTAATCTGAAAACTGTTTTTCTCAAGAGTTTTTCGCAGCGTTCTGAGTTTATTTTTAACCAAACTGATTTTATCCCACGAAGCAAATAACTTCCATTAAACCGGCTTTCAGACATATTTCTCCCAAAAAAGATATTTTCTTGATCCTAGACAATTATTAATTTTGAACGAAAGACTTTAAAAGACTTCAAATTTATTTTCTATGCACAACAATCTTGTTTTATTCATGCTCCAAAAAAACCTTCGTCAGAAATTATTGTATAAATTTCCAGGATATTTTTTGCCAAATCATTCTCCAAAGAAGAAATATAAATAAAAATATTATTGCAAAATTTCCTTTCAGATCGAAATAGCTTCTAAGCTGAAGCTCAGCTTAATATATTTTTTCTTCTTTGCAACTTTAACAACATCTTTACTAGAGTTAAGTTTTCTCATGTTTTCTTCGAACCAAAATGATGACGTTTAGATGTAGGAAAATACTTTTTAACTATTAAAAATCTCCTTTACAGGCAATTAACTTTCAGTAAACCAATTAAATTTTATTCTAAAATAAATAACTCACTGCTCCGAGTTTTTTTATAGGGCTCAAAATATATTCTCGGGAAAGAAAAAATCTATTTCTGCACGAGGCGATTTTCATTTAGAGCACAAAAAGATTTCACTGTACCATAAAATTTCGCCTCAGTATAAGACAAAATGTTATAAGGCAAAAAAATCCTCTCTAACTTCTCGGAAATAAATCTATCCTTTACGAAATAAATTTATAATTGCAAAATATTTAAAAATTCTTCAACAACCTCAAGAAGCGAATCCTGACCATCCTTTTTTGGTTTAGATGCAAATTCATTATCGTCCCACTGATACCATCATTCATGAATTATCCTTGATTGCCTGCCCTCCGCGATCATTTATCATGCATGTTCATATGATGATTATCATAAATTATGTACAACGTATCTTCGCTATATACAATTTAGTGGATCATAAACGTGACTCCTTGTTAATTGAATCGCCGTCCTAGCATAAATGGAAGACAGGCACGAATCAACCATACATCGCATCACATATGCATCCATGTATGATGCAGCCCGGTAAGCTAGTTCTAGAACAGGATCAGCTCAAGTCCAGAAATACAGACAGACAGATATAATCAGTAGCGTACCCAGGATTTTGATAAGGGGGGGGTTATATTTTTGAAGTCTTGACTAGGTACGTTTGCTAGTTCTTCGGTGTAGATATGAATATATAATTATGTAATCATACTTTTCCACCGGTCAAAGTTGGAGTCCTCCAAAAATAATTCTGGCAGACTTTAGCCCGATTGCATGTCTGGTTTCATTTACTTGAATCATTCATGATATTTTCATTCAAATTATGAAATTATGCGCTTGACGTGTGAAAGAATCTACACTGTATTTGTAGACTTCCTTAGAACCGTAAAGTGTATATGCATGTTTGCAAGTACATATATTGAAAAGCCTTCAATACCTACAGGTTAGAAAAGAAAGCAACTAATGAAGTAAATGCCGTGGGAAAGTGAAACTGTCACTAAGGACAGACAGAGTATTATCGTAATCAGGGCTGACTAAGCTTGTTTGCAGCCCATGCAGGGAAGCAACTCTGCGCTCTCAAGCAAATTTGTCGTCATTTCCACGTAACGCATGAGGTAGACTTTTTGTACGCGTTTATTTTTCTTACTGAGGTGTTAAACCTAATCCTCAGATTACAAATCATATGACAAAATAAAACAATCCATTTTTTGAGGGTTCAGATCAAAGATAGAAAGAAACATTCAAAAATATAACTGTTGCTACTAAGATATGGGTGCGAATTAAATAAATTACACTTTTCTGGAATTTTACTTCGAAAACTTTCAATCAGGTGACCATATTCTAATGTTCCTACCAACTCTTTATCTATATATAAAATTGCTAGGCTTCATACAATAATTAAAAGATAACGGCACACACGGATCCAATTTGTGCAAACTATGCCCGTATTAGTCCTAGGTGGGATCTCTAAAGCACCATAGGCCGTAAATTTTACTGTGAAATAGATGAAAGATCTAATTGCGAAGAGATACTGAATCTCACTCAACTCCCACGTTCCAGAGTGTCTCGGCGAATAATTGTAAAAGTGGGTGACTAAGTGGTTAACGCTAGTTCAAGGCTCCTTGTCGACAAATAGTTTTCGGGAATGAGATTTCATGCCGCACTATCATTTCACTCAGCTGTGAATGAGAACCTGAATCAAATCAGGGTAATAATCACGGATAAGCGTGTTCCTGACCACTTCACATCCTAATATTCTATTGGTCAAGTAAATGAAATAACTATAATATTGCCTGAAGGCCCAATTTTGGCGGTTGCGCCATCGATTATTATTTTTAACCAACCTCTTCCCAGGTAATGACGAGGCCTTATGTAAATATGCTTGAGAAGTATAATTCATAACATTCGAATCTTCGAATTTTCTAAATTTACGCGACGTGATCAAAGTTTTAAAATGCCGATAATGATACAAACTTAGTATTCAAAACTCATCTAAAGTAACGGTGAGAAACAGTGTAAAATGAGATTTAAATTTTATGTCCAAGCATAAAACAGAACCCTTCGCCGGATAAAATTATAGTGAAATATCTAAACGACGATTTTTTTTCATTAGCTCATTTAACACATCTTCTGTAGATGGAGTGGGATCTCCATGAATATTTAGAAGTGCCAATCCATTTAGCCGTTCTTTGCTGGTGGAATTTCGCAAGTATGTTTTTAGTCGTCGTAATGTTGAAAATGATCGTTCGTTTGTACACTTAGATACTGGGAGAACAGCCAATATTTCTAGCAATTTCGATATATTCGGCAAAACGTTTGAATTACACATGCTTAACCCATCTATGGCCGTTTTTGGGCGGTTTACTATTCCAAGATGCCCTATCTTTCTGTACCACAGAGTCAACTCAGCATTCAATTCTTCTTCAAGGGGGGGGGTTAGAACCCGTAAACCCCCCCCCTTGGGTACGCCACTGGATATAATAGAAAAGATCCAGCTCAGTCTCGTCTGGACTAGGTCATTAATAAAACCCGTGGAGCATATATGTATATCTACGAACGCTTTGACTCACATATGAGATCGAATCGCATGCACTCGAATCGAATCGAATCATATTTGATCAGCGATTTATCGATATTGATTTTAAATTGCAGGTGACAAATAATGTGGCGTTCGATTCAATTACGATTACCATTGCGAATCGGTTCGGGGCGAAATAAATGAAATCGTTTCGAGGATAATTTGTTGGCTTGACTGGATTTTATTGAATCCGAATAATAAATGGGATTGAGAGCTAGCAATGTGTTGTGTTCTTTTTGAAGTTCGATCAGCAACTGACTCGAGGCGAAATCTCGATCAACATGGTGTCAATATCTGTTGACAGAGATAAAATGCTAGTGATATCGAAAGATTTATATGATTGGTTCATTAGCAGCACGAGTACACACCTGAAGAGACGAAGCATCTATTTTATGTAACTCTTAATCGTACTGAACTATTCCAGATCAAGTGGAAGCCAATTGTTTTTCAGATTATCGTTCATATCAAGGTAACACTACTCTTTTAAAAATTATTAAAAGTGAATCTAAAAACTATAAAGCTCCTATCAAAAGTTCAATTTTTTGACACCTTTTTATATCCCTATATCCATATTCTATTCAAGCATTATCAAACATCATAATTTAAATAGGCATAATTATGCAACTCAAGACTTCCCCTGACTTCCACCGGCAAACCAAAATCAACCATTACACGGAAAACCCCACAAATTCTACATTACCAAACAATCCGGAAATCCCAGTCGCAACACCCACACCTCACAAGATCATCGTTACCCAGTCCAAGGATAGAAATGTTTATGACCCGATCCTGAAAATCCAATCATTTAATAACTATTTCACATATGAATTTGAAAATTTTGGGAAAACTTTTCGCGTCACAAGGAAATTCCACGTCATGATTTTACACCGGGGAAAGTACAAGTCTGGCACATTGCCTGCATGTGTACGCAATGAGAGTCATAAAGTTATGTATGTTCGTTCGCTCGTATCTTGGATCGGAAGGATCAAAACCGTTCGTCATATGGTAACTGAACAGATTTTTCGCGCAAGGCATGTTTTCCGCCGGGATTTGGAGTTTTCCAAAGCAATAAAATATCAGATGTGAGCAGGGTTTCGAAATACATAGTCTCATTTCGAAGATAAATATTTTATTTGAATCTATGCTGTTATATGTGTGGATGTGTTAAAGGATATGTTATATTTTGAGGTGTTATAGCTGTTGTTTTGCTTTAATTGTGAACAATGGTGTTTTAAACGCGTTGTCCAGTTAACATCGTTTTAGATACTTTTTCGTCTAGGCTTTTATTGATGAACCCTTGCGCTGCAACCACCAGAAAAGCTATGAAAGTGAGTCTTACATGCTGGCACAAAACTCATGATTTTAAGCTTAGTGTATATTTACAGAAATGCTCAAAGAATGTTCCATACATTAACTTTTCCCATAAAAGCACCTGGAAATTCATGAAAACGCGTTATATGGATTTTGCTTATCTTTTTAATATGTTCAATTTAAGTTTCCATTTGTGTCCTGGATGATACGTTAAACGATTTGTCTAGTTTGATAAATCCAAAATCAACATTAACTGACCAAAAAATTTCTTAGTGCAGCATTCTATCGCGAAAACTCTCAACATCTTTTCAGAAGCGTCTGACCGTAAGAGATACTATTCGGAACTAGAATGGCTCTTCGAATTTATTTTAAAGAATGGCTCATAACACGAAGTAAGCACATAAAAAATCATAAATAAAAAAAATTGTTTAAAAGCTTACATTTTCTGGCTCTTCTGCTTTTATCGAGCCAAAAGAACTTTGCAGGAGGAAAAAAAATATATTTCTAGGGATATTTTTTTTACAAAAACAATGTAGCATTTTTATATGGCTGCATTTAAATCATCTTTTACACATTTTTACAATGTTTATTATTAATTAGAGGAAAGGCAAAGGCAAAGTGAAAAAGTTGGTTCCACACGAAACGAAAGTGAAATTAAAGCGTTTGGAAGTATGCTTGATGTTGCTTTCTTGTCACAAATCTCCATTTTTAAATTGATTTTTCTTTTGTGATGATTTATGGTTCCAATATGACAATCTCAAGCGTTCATCACAGTGATTGGACAAGGATGAATCGCTAAAACACACTCCAAAGTGTAGTATTCATCAAAAAAAGTTGACGGTGAGTGTTTGGTAGTCTAGTGTAGGTGTTCTGATTTCATGTATCCTGGCTCAGCGATCACAGCATATGTATGTAAACTGCAACCAATTGGACGAAATAATGCAAAAAATTAAAGAAACAGCCTAAATTGGTCAACAAATCGACTACTATGTTACTGCATGATAACACTAGACCACACGCTACACAACTGACTGTGAGAAAACTACAGGAATTGAAGTTGGAACTTCTTTATCAGCCTCCATACTCACCAGACCTCGCTTCTACTGACTATCACTTCTTAGGAAATTCGGACAACTTCTTAATAGGAAAAGAATTTAATTCCAACAATATAGTTTGCTTTCCAGGAATTCCTTGATTTTCGTCCACCAGGGTTTCATACCAGCGACCTGAACAACCTAGCGCTTACATGACAAAAGTGTGGAGATAATATGAGTGCATAGTTTAATAAAAAAAAAATATTCTTTAATATTTGTAAGCTATCAACAAACTTTATCTTTTTTGTACGAATTACATCCTTGACGACCCAATAAGTAGATCAGAGCTTAGACAATCAGATTAACTGCTTGTTAGCTAAGAACCGTGCAAGCGTGGAGTTAGAACCATAATTGTAATTTGTTTGAATTTCAGCCATCTTTAATGCAGAACTGTGTACATAGTTGCATTTTTTCAATCTAACTGGTATATCAAACAACACGAAAGTCAAAGCATTTGAAATTATGAGTCTGAAATAACAAGGAATACAAAACATTATCGTACTTTTGAGGGGCTTGCTCATACTTTCTTTACTGCTTCTCATCAATGGAATATGAACCTTATCCCAACTTTCAACCTGTACTGATATCAAAACAAGCCACGAAGTGCGACCCTTGAGGTCCACACGGTCAACTTCCCAGTAATATCTAGATAAACATTAAAAATATTTTACAAAATAATAATTTTAAAAATATTACTACTTTAAATAATAATAATGAGAGGTATTCATAGCAGCAACAGGAATGAGTTGATATTAATCATATCATCTACGGAAGGGTTTTTTTGGACTTCCATCATTTAAGCAGTTTTTTTATTAACACTAAAACACTTTAAAAACTATTAAAAATCTGCTCAAATTATGCAAATATTATAAAACTTCGATTGAATTTACAACGATTTCCTTAGAATAGAGGATATAAATTAATGTCATTCGTATGAACCCTATATACATAATAACTTTGAATGATTTTTTATTTTTTATTTAGTTTTTTTTACAATCATGGATTATGGGTTTGCTGGTTTCTCCTCAAAAACTGATAAGAATGTATAAATTTTATAAACATTTATTACTGTGCTGGGCAAATCAAGTTAAAAAATAATTTTTTATGAAAAAACCTGAAAACCCTAAAAGCCTAATTTTTTGTATATTTTCTTTTATTAAATTAAACAGCGGCTGAATCAATTTTTATGTAATGTTAAAATAATTGCAGCAATGTTAATACACGTCTATTGACACCTTTATGATGCAAATATTATATCTGGTTCGTGAGATATAGTGAATGATAAAAATGACCTTGGAAATCATGATGACTTTTAATTATTTTTTATTTGTAATTTAATTTTTTACGTAATCATGAGAAAAAGTTTTGAAATTGTTTCTACAAATATTGTTTGGAGTATATAAATTTTATAAACACTGATTACTATATTTCGCAAATCAGGTTATAAATTTATTGTTTATGAAAAAAAATCTAATTTTTTGCACTTTATTCTCTTAAATTAAAAACGGCTTCAACACTTTTTATAAAAATTTGATAGATTCACAAAAATGTTAAAACGCGTCGATTGACACCTTAACAATGCAAATCGTATGTTTTTTTCGCCAGATATAAAGCATGACAGAAATGGCCTTGAAGAACATGATGACTGTTAATGATTTTTTATTTTTTATTTAATTTTTTTGTAATCATGAGTACAACAATTTTGATGTCATTTTCAATAAAACTGTTTGGAGTATACTAATTATATAAACGTTGATTACTTCCACTCGTAAATAAGGTTAAAAATTTATTGTTTTTGAAAAAACCGTTATTTTTTGCACTTTTTTCAAAAAAATTAACAAACGGCTACAATAATGTTTTTAAAAACTTGATAGAATCAGAAAAATGTAAATACGCGTCGATTGACACCTTATTCAAAAAAATCGTACGTTATGTTCGCGAGATATAACGCATGAGAGGAATGACATTCAAACGGGCAAAACAGCAAACCCCCCCGACCGAAGTTTTCCAAAAACTAATCAGCTCTTAAGAATGCAAAGACGCTTCGATTGACACCTCAACGAAGTTGACACGACTTTGTTTACGTGAGTTATGCTCGTAGAAAAAAGTGTCCACGAACGTACATACGTACATACACACACACACACACATACATCTCCCTTTCTAAAAACACTTTATATATACTCTATAGACCTCAAAACGTAAAGAAATGTTGAAAATTTCAATTTCGATTTTCGAAGCGATTACAAGAACTTCCCATATACTGGGAAGTTAACAAGGACAAATCTGAACGCTTCAATATAATTACTTTATTAAATTTTATCGAGTTGTGTTTTGGACGATATTAAAAGTGCCACTGATAGATACCAACAGAAATTCTGAACTTCGTTTAATATCATTAGTTCAAAGTTAACTCTTCATATTCATTAAGTTATCTAAAGTTGTGCAGCATAAAAAAAATTCAAAACAAAACAATCATAACCAAAATCAGTTTGATAACCGATCAAAAAAAACAGCAAAGGTCCAACAATAGAGCCCTGGGGGATACTTTGTTCAACATAAAAAGTGCTTACATTGAAAACAAATCATTTCCAAAATCTGCAAAGGTTTGAAAGTATACAAAAAACTGGGATATACATATGTACTTTTCACACCAATGCTTCAAACTCAAATAACCCCAACCTTCCTTTTTACTTTAATTTTTGTTTCTCATTGTGAACGTGTACACGTTCCGTTTGTTTTCAAAAATAATCGAATGACAAATTTGATAGTTTTTAATAAAACCTAGATTCTTTTTTCACAGCACATATCAATCGATAGTTTAGCCATCCAATCTATTCAAAAAAATATCCTATTCAATTTGAGTACAATGCAATTTTGGATCAAGTTTTTCAAACATTTTGTATTTTAATTTGTAATAGGCACGAATTCTTCTTATGGTAACGCATAGGATACGGAGGATGATAATACCGATATGATTTTAAAAATTTTATTTAGAATTGTCCATATTGGACTTGTATTCGAAATTCATATTTCAAATAAAATAAGTCCACATACATACTTCTCATTGAAACGTCTCTTATAAAAAATCTGGAGTTTCCTTCTTAATTTATATCCTGAAAATTTACCAACTTTCACATGTTACCTACCATTCTTCGACTCGCATATGCATAATTGTACATACATACATCTACCACCACCTTCCTGAAGAAGGAAACAGCATTCTGGCGCTTAAACAATTATGCGATTCGTTATCTATGCGAATTTCCTTTAATTGCTTTATGTCCATGATATGTATGTTCTTGACTATCGGATGTCCAGAGATACCTTTAAATCTCTTAAAGGACCTTAAGACAACAAAACTCGAAAGATTGCAAAGTGAGAATTATTTACGCTCAATAGCCGGCATATCGTCTTGTCTTCAACCTCTTGGCAAGTAAACAAAACGGTTCTGCAAAAGATCTCGATGACTGTTGAGTCCACCACTTTAATGATGGGATTTTCAAGAGTAGTATGATATGCACGTGTGCGCGATTTGCGATAATATGTTTAGACTCGCCGTCGACTTTTGGCGGGAATGTAGGTAAATTGGCCAGTTTGATAAGAATCGGATCGTTCATTTTTTAATGGAACATTCCAAGGATGAAAGATAAAGATGAAAATATAGTTCTTTAGGTCATTTGTCTACTCATCGTGGATTAGAGTGAATCATTTCATTGCAAGGTATGAATTAATATTTTTTTGTTGTTAACATGCCTCTGTGTACGTAATGTATCACACATGCATAATTTGAGTGCGAGAGTTTCATGTGTCTGCAAAAGTAAACTGCTGCTCAGCAAAAATCATATTTGAAAGATGAATAATCCTGAATGGGTGCACCTGAAACAACTATGATATAGAAGGGATCCACATCAAAGTTCATAATTGTTTCAATTTTCTACAGTAAACGACTGCAGCAAAAATTCAAAAGAACGGAAGACTATGATAAAACAGCAAGGTCAATTATTCCTCTTTTTTTGACATAGAGAAGTCTTATAAAAACCCTTCAGACGATTTTATTAAGGAAGCTTCAAAGTACATGAGACTTATTAATATCCAGAAAATCACTGTGTCGTTTCTACTACGACATATCTTCTCCAGTATAATGGTTTTCGTTTTCAGGGTCGATATTTTAAAGGAAACACTAGATAAAAAGTCAATGACTTCGAAATGCCGAATGAAGCAAATCAAATTCTTTTAGGCTCCTCGCATATAGTTCAGGACCACCCTGGTTCTGAATTGCTAACTGAAGGATATGAATCTAGAAAAACAGAAAAAAACATTTTAACTGTCAGGAAAAGTTGTGCAGTTCTCTTTCAATTTTTTACTTAAAAGACTTTCCAGATGTCTGAAATAATTTGTCAATAAAGACGTCCGAAAATTAGAAACTGAAAAAAATATTTAAATATCACACTTCTTATGAGTTTACAGGACTCCACCATACCAAAACAAAAATCATTGCAGCAAACAAAAACGACATTCAAAACTGCTGTCCTGCACACCAAGAAATGCATGTTCTAGCGTAAAAGAAGTCAGAAAATCAGAAAACGCTTAAGAATTTTCATAAATTTATAAGACATTTGATGATTATTGATTCGAAACACTCGTGTTGATATCAGAATATTTAGGCCGCGCTCTAAATATTACTGTTGATTTTTTGGTATTTTGTAATCGTGCATAATGGTGACTGTAACAAAAGTAATTAGATTCGAGACCAAAATCATAGAAGCTTGCAACGACTCAACGCACCGAACTAAGCTGGCTTGCCAACAGTCACTGCACCTCTTGTTTTAGAGAAATCAAACCCAACAATTTTCTGCACGACTGGCAAGGATTCGATGCTAAGTTCCCGTGACTGAATGATTCTGAGGTCAATGACGTCACTTGAAATGAAGAATTTATTATCAACAGCTTCTAAAGTGAGCCCACAATGAAAAAAAGTTGTCTTTGTTGATGTCTATCCGTTGTGATAAATAAACATTCACTACAATAGGACCAACTTTTGTTCGACTTTCTTTACAACAAAATTCCGCATTAACCCATTAAGGGCAGTGCCATAAACCAATTGACTGGAGAAAACATGAAAATTTAACGCGGAAGTACTATTGAACTGGCTAAGGAAGAAAAACAGCATAAAAGTTTTAATTTTTTTTGTAAGAACGTTGAAAATTGCACCAATCGGCTCAAAAAGCATAAATTTTATATAAAATTTGGATGTATAGTCCATTTAAAAAGTATATGGGCATGTAATCACAGTAAATTTCAGTTTTCATGGCATTTATTGCGAACATTCTTGGAAAAGACTCTTCTCATTCTACCCACCTTGTAATCTGGTAGTGGTTTGCGGAATATCCACCTATGCAGCAAGTGCAAGGTTCGATACTGCTTGACGACAAATAATTTTTGGAATTTGAAGTTTTAGCCGTACTATCACTTTACTTAGGTGTAAATGAGTACCTGATTTAAATCAGATTAATAATCAAAACTCATCTCCCAATGTCCCATAGGTCAAATAAATTAGCCAACTCTAACATTACTTAAAGGTCTTCCAATTTATGTTGTTACATCATCGATTAAAAAACAAAACTGTCGATACCACGTTTACTTAACTAAATTCTTACTGATGCCAAACTAACTTATCTGTAACAAATCTAGGACTCAATGTAAGTCATTTTTTGAGGTAATTCTCAAAGGTATTGGACACAAAAATTCATGAAGCCGTCAGGTAGCCAAGCAATAATAATCTTCTTAAAAAAATATGAGGAAGCCAAAAATTTGGCATAGAATACACAGAAAAGTAGAACATCCCAAAAAATTGGTGCAAGTAAAATACCGGAAGAGATGGCAAAAATTCTATATGTAATATAACCCCATGATATATTTTTCAGCCTTTTCAAATTGAAATTAGCAACCGCGAATGATTCTTATGATTTAAGGATAGCATCAATTTGATTTTTTTGCTTTTTTTGTATATTTTTCATTTATTTATGATATCGTTGATATTTTTCCCTTAATTTTTGCATTTTGGTGATAAAGTTTTTAGTATTTTGGTGGCACTGACAAATAAAAGTGTAGAAAATGGCTGTGTAAGATGACGCAATTTTGAAACAATCGGGCATAAAAATAATAAAAATCAACGTTTCAAAATCAAGTTAGCATATGTTAAATCTTTGACTAACAGGTAAAAAAACTTGAATCAAAATCAAAATTTCTAATGCACCTTTGAGTTAATGTGTACCAAAATCCAAAAAGAAAATTAGTATTGCGCACTTTTACACGACCCGTAGGGTATGTTGCAGCAGCAAAGTTGATAAGACTCAGTTCTAAATATCGTATTTAAATACACCAAATCCAAGATGTCCTGTGCACTTCTCGTGCCACCATCCTTGAAAACCAAGCATTCGATCCAATCGTCTCTAATAGGGTTCATAAAAAACTCTTGACACCCAGGACATGTTCAAAACTTCTTTGTGTTACATTCTTTCGTTGCTTTCAAAAAGATTTTTCAGGTTTTTTGGGTTTTGGTTTAGCTTTCTGCCTACTTGCGTCTTCTAATTGGGATCTATAAGTTGAACTACTAATTACATCAGATTTCCTGCGTTTTCTTTTAATGCGTCATATTAAGGAAAAGTTTTAATTTTTGTTTGTTATATCGTGTGAGTATTCTACATTTGTTTCTATGAGTTCTCCTTTAGTTGAGGTAAGAGTTCTAATTGTATCCGTATTTGAAGTGGGAACATAATCTAAATTTGTGCACAGATTCGATTGGGAAGATTTTGCATCTCCAGCGGCTGCTTTTGGAAACGTAGATACAATACATGATAAAGATTTGGTACTTGAATTTGAATTTTTGAGTTTGGTTTCATTTGATGCTGAGATGTTTGATTCAGGTTACTCTGTTATCTGTAGAATCACCTGGACTTTTTAGTTCAGAGACGTTGCCGTAAAATCGGAACCATGAAAAACATCTGGATTTCAAGACGAAATTTCTGTGACTTTGTAACTTTCAACAGAACATTGAACATTATTTGTAGCTCTATTTTAGGCAGGTGATGTCAACCGGAATACTATTATCAATCTTCCTGGATTACTCCGCAAAGATTTTGCACACTTTCCAGCTTAGTGCTTCTTCAGTACACCGTGAAAACCTCTATCAAGGGGTTGCATTTTATGGCTTCTATTTGATTAAAGAGTCAATGCAACAATATTATTTTCCCGAAAAAAAGTCGACAGCTTTAATTGAGCAGTGTGAAGGGTGGTTGTCCAGCACAAGAAGAATGGAGCCATTTTAAGTAGCTTAGTATAATCTCTGATATGACTTTAAAGCGATTCGCATTGAAAAAGCTAGAATCAGATATCATTCCTATTGATGCAGTAGGTACTCCATCCAGTAATTCAGCTTTCATACGGTTTCTGTTCAATATTAAAGCCATTTTACGTACTTTCTCGTAAAGTAGAAATTTATAGACCCAACTCTTATGACATGTCGGGAATATTTCATTTGTTAAGCTAAAGTGAAATGTTATTTTAATATTTATCATTTTTTTCAACAACACTACTTTCAAATGATAATAAAATTAGATCAAAACTGATCACAATCTTTAAACTTACATGCAAAGATCGTTTTGTATGCAAATTGATTATTTTTTTTTTGAGCACGTGCTGGCATAAAAAGTTAACAAAACACGACTGAAATTAGATGCTTACGTTGTAACAGAGCTAGCCAATTGCCAAAGTGCTAACTAATCTCCAACACTATCTAGCAACACCCTACACTAAGTGTTAAAATAGTTTCAAACGCCATGAATTCTTCCGAGTTCTTTGGCATTGGTGCTCAGAATATCATTCAGAAAATGGCGACAATTTTTTCCATAAAATCCTCTGAACATTCAGCCTTTTTGAATTCAGTTTCGAAGCTTGCTGACCATCAATAATTATCCACGTGACCATACGTCCAAACTTCACAAAACAACCCCTCCATCCAACCAAAGACAGCTGTTACGCTGATCCTAAATAGGAAGTGACTTCCCTACGATCGGAGTGTCCCAATAAAATTCATCAAAGATCGTCACCATGCCATAGATAAATCTGTATCGTGTGCACTATTGTTATCCTTCGTAAACGTGTCATGGCATGCATTGTCCTCATCCGATTTTCATTCTCTCGACGATATCGAAAGAAGGAAGGATAAATTAAAGACATCAACGTAGCCTGTCTTGGCTCGACCTACCTCGCTCGCACAATAGGATTATGCATCTATTGTTCCGCATGGACCATTCAACAAATCAATGGCCCAAGACGGTCGTGAAAATATATCCTTGCGTCTTTGGAAGGACTCCACCGAGCCAGGTGAACATGGTTCGATATGGTCGGATGATTCTATTCAGATTGTTGCCCGCCAAGATTCGCCGACTGGTGTGTCCTTTTTTGGCAGTTGTCGCTGAAGAGTACTATCCAGTTTTTTGGCATGATGCTATCATTGCAGCAGGTACATCAAACCTAGCAATTGTGCAATGTCGGCCCGTGGCAAAGTTATCCAAGGATCCAAGACTCTTTTGTCAGTGCAGATAAGAAGTATTGTATTTGGGACGGCTGATAAAATAACGGAACGTTTAAACACCTTTTCGACATCCAGAAGCTATCAATCTTGATCGGCAAGGTGCAACTTGGTGCTATGGTGGATGATGGTACAATATGATGAAGGATTTTGAGAATTTCAGCAGATAGGGCAGATGAACTTTGTTGAGGGTGTTTGTGAAAAAGAAATGTGTGTGCTTAGGCGAGTGTGGAAAAGGGCAAATTTCAGGCTGTTTATTTTCAATGAAAATAGTTCATGGAAAGGGGTATTGTAGTGGAATCACATGTTCAAACACTTGTCCATCTGCACTCATTCATGCGTATTATGCCACGCATGCCCGTTCATCTCACTAATTTAAATTCAGCCACGCGTGCCCACAAGATGCCCACAAACAGTATTAACACATAAATCACAAGGGTCATTTAATATGAATTACATACGGAGCAATGCCATCCCAAACGTGACTAAAAAGTGTCAAGTAGACACGGCGCTCTTTTTGATGACCACTTGCAAGGCGTTGGAATCCTTGCAATGTGATTATGGGTCAACATGTGAAATACGGAAAACTAATGAAATAAATTATAGATTTATTACAAACATATGCATTGGTCCTGTGGGAAAATAGTTTTAAGTCAATGTTTAGTAAATAGAAATTAGGCTAAGATTTTGTATAAAAGGAGAAAGATATTTGGAATAAAACAACATTCATACAAGTGAATTTGGACTGCCTGCATCGGCACCCTTTCATTTGAGTGTTCATTGCGGCGCTTGCGCTGTACAGAAATATAGGCAGCTCACGCTTGCCATCAGCTTTGGCGCTAGACGCCGATATTTAGGTGAGTCCCTCCTTCCTCTAATTGTTATCATAATGGCCCCTAACGAAAACTTATTACATGGCGATCCTGCCAACCTATTTGCCGATATTTAGGACCAATAATGGAAGGTTTTGAGGAATTATGGGAACAATACTCCCCTGGTACACCAGCAAGAGCACCAGCATACAAGGCGACAGGACGAAAAGAACTCGCAGCAATCGGACCGAAGCCACTCACAATAGAGGACTACCGCAAGAAGATAGCGAAAAAGCAACCACCACCGCCGATCAACAAGGAGAAGAGGAAATATAGGGGTGGAAAGAAGGTGCGATTCAGGATCGAACGTGCGAACCTATACCGCTTGATAGCAATAGCAAAGGGCGACAACAGGAGGAAGCTGTTCCAAAAGCTAAAAGAACTAGAGAGATCGTATGTCGACAACATACAAAAACACGAACATGGGCAACTGCAAGTCGGTGAGCCAGTCGACGTTTCAAGAATACCAGCAGGCAACGACCACGACCATAATCTTCATAATAATAGCAATTACATACAATAAGTAGAACAAAAATTATGTTAAGAAACAGTCGAGTAGGAATGTAAATGTATAAAATCTTATAACGTTATGTGAAAAAAAAAAAAAATTTTTTTTTGATTAGTTGATGGACAAAATTAAAGAATTATTAATTGAAACAGAGAAACTTATGTCTAATGCAAGAAAAGGTTTAAAGAGATCATATAAACCAGAAACAATACAAGAAAAACTAAATCGTTTGGAAGAAATACAAGAAACCTTAAGGAAAGAATTCGCAAAATCAGATTCTGATAAATATTTAGACTTGAAAATACGTTTCGTCAAGTCATCAAAAGAACTAAACCATATATTAATAAGTATGCTAACTAATGGTGTGGACGATCAGACAAACGACGACAATATGGCTAATTTCGAACTTCATATGGCGATGAAAGTCATTCCATCCTTTGAGGGTAGAGCAAAGGAATTAAACGCATTTCTAAAAATTGTCGAATATATAAACAAGAAATTGAATGATGCATCAAAGCCGGAACTAATCGACTTCGTCTACAATGTTAAACTTGCGGACAATGTGCGCACTTCATTTAGCGCAAACATCCCTAACACCTTTGATATTTTAAAAACTCAACTTTTGGCTAGGTACAAACCCTTGAACTCTGTCGCGAACATTCACACCTCGCTAAGTACCGTCACCCAAAATCGTTCATCTGTTACACAGTACAAAGAACGAATTTTGTCCCTTCTTGGCGAACTTAATCAGCTCCAAATAAATGATTTAGGGACCAACGTATCAACAGAGCAGAAACAAACGATTATCAGTCTGAACGACACTTATGCTCTGACTATATTTAAGAATGGTCTGCACGACCAATACAGAAAAACCATTTTTGCCGCTAGACCACAAACACTAGCCGATGCCATTAACCTGACAATGGAGTTAGAGAAGAGCAATGCAAACACCGCAAGTAATATACTACATTACAATACGCGAAACGAGCGAAATATGATGTCAAATAACAGATACAACACTTCGAATGGAAGACAACACATCCAGGCATATGGCCAGAGCAATAATAACAATAGAACGAATAGATTCGATAATAATGGTAACAGAAACTTCAGTCCAAACAATTTTAATAATAATAATAATAATAGAAGGTACGACGCCAATCAGCGCAGTAACGGAAACAACTTCAATAGAAATAACGCGAATAACAGAAATAATTATAACAGAAATAACAATAATTTTAGAAACAGACAAAGCAACAATCGGTTCAACAATAGTAATATGAACATGAATAGACGAATCAACGTCATTCACGAGCAGGGAAACGAAGAGGGATCCGGAGAGGAATAACCAATAAAGAAGTAACAACTCCTACCGGATTAACAGGATACAAAACCGCTAAAATTTACAAAGTATCCGCATCTAGCCCAAGTTTTATCAGGTTATTTTGCACGAATACCAAAACATATCTGACTTTTCTGATAGATACAGGAGCAGATATATCTATATTTAAAATAAATAATACAATATCGTACATAGATGAAAATAATATATGCAACCTTACTGGAATAACCAAAGAAACGATAAAGTCCATTGGTACAACTTGTTTAAATCTGAGTATTGGCGAATCTAAACAAATTAACACATTTAATCTAGTAGAAGAATCGTTCCCAATCATTACGGATGGGATTATAGGAAGAGATATCCTAGAGAGATATCAATGCAAAATTGACTACGAAACATACACAATCACATTCATAATCAACAATGATGAGGTCACAATACCAATGAATACGAAGCCATTAAAAATGTACAATTTTAGAATTCCTGCAAGAACTGAGGCTATAGTACCGATCGACCTAGACCGAAGTGAAGACAGTATAGTACTCAATAAAGAAATACAAAAAGGAGTTTACGTAGGAAATTCAATAGTACCGTCTAAAGGTATCTGCCACATTAAAATACTAAATACAAATAATGAACCATGCAACATCAAGAATTTCAAAATAGATACTGAACCACTATCAAACTATAATATATTAAAGAACAGCAAGGGATATAAAAATAATCCAGATCGTTTACGAGAGCTACTACAAACAATTAGATCAGACTACAAGGACGAGAGAACAATGGGTTGCCTAATGAAAATAATCGAAGAGTACCAAGATGTGTTTCATCTCGAAGGCGAAAAACTCTCAGTCAACAATTTTTACAAACAACATATTGAACTTTCTGACAGCACACCCGTATACATCAAAAACTACAAACTACCACACGCTCAACTGGAAGAAATTAATGACCAAGTGAAAGAATTAGAGCGAAATGATATCATAGAACCATCTATTAGCCCGTACAATTCACCACTTTTAGTAGTACCTAAAAAGTGTTCTAGTGATAAAAAACAATGGCGATTAGTTGTAGATTTCCGTCGTTTGAACAACAAAATAATAAACGACAAATTCCCATTGACGAGGCTAGACGATGTTCTAGACAGATTAGGTCGAGCTAAATATTTTACTACTCTAGATATGACCAGCTCATTTCATCAGATTGAATTGAATGAACATTCTAGACCTTTGACAGCTTTCTCTACAGGAGACGGTCATTTCCAATTCAAGCGATTACCATTTGGACTCAAGATTTCGTCCAACAGCTTCCAAAGAATGCTTACGATAGCACTGACCGGTTTAAGTTCAGAAGCATTTCTATATGTTGACGACATTATTATTTTTGGTTGTAGTGTCGATCATCATAACAAAAATTTAACAAAAGTACTACAACGACTACGGAAGTACAATTTAAAACTGAACGCACAGAAATGCAAATTTTTGAGACCAGAAGTTGTCTACTTAGGCCATCTGATAACTGATGAAGGTATAAAAACCGATCCTTCTAAAGATGAAATCATACAAAACTATCCTATCCCGAATAACGCAGATGAAGTTCGTCGGTTTGTTGCTTTCTGCAATTATTATAGACGCTTCATCCCGAACTTCGCCGAAATAGCAAAATGTTTAAATGAACTGTTAAAGAAGAATGCAAATTTTGTTTGGAACGAAAAATGTCAGAAAGCTTTCGAAACTTTAAAGGAGAGACTTATCTCACCTCCCATCTTGCAATATCCCGATTTTGAGAAACCATTCGTATTAACAACAGACGCATCTAGTTATGCCCTTGGAGCGATACTCTCCCAAGGTGATATTGGTTCAGATCTACCCATCTCGTACGCAAGTAAATCATTAGGTAAACATGACATCAACAAACCTATAATTGAGAAAGAGCTACTTGCAATACATTGGGGAATAAATTTTTTTAGACCCTATCTATATGGCAGAAAATTCATTGTGGTTACTGACCACAGACCTCTGGTATCATTATTCACGCACAAGAATCCATCATCTAAACTAACTAGGATTAGATTAGATCTCTCCGATTATGATTTCGAGATTGTGTTCAAGCAAGGAAAAATAAATTGCAACGCGGATGCATTATCACGCATCAAGCTAGACTCAGATATTTTAAAAACAATGATTCCTCCCGAAATAGACGAAAAAGTCAAAAAAGTGTTGGCAATAACAAGGGGTATGTCTACAAAACAAAGAACAGACAATATAAATAAAAATACTACGATAGATGAACCCGATACACCAGTAAAGTCTGATCAACTTTACGTATGGGATTGCACATCAATATCAGAAGTAAGAAAAGTTATGAAGTTGAAATTTATATTGCGCAAAAATAATAAATTCGATATCGTCAGAACAAGCGACGAAGTCATTGTATACTGTAGTGATAAAGTTACCGAGAAATACGTTTCCGCTAACGAAAAGCTATCAGCGAGCTCAAATACAATTAGATCGAATGTTAGAATCTGCAACGATAAGTCCAGTGCGATATACGTATCCACCATGGAAAAGTTGTTAGATGGAATTCTCGAGATGAATTTATATGAATTAGCGTTATCAAATAACGATGATATCTTCAAAATAATAAGTAAAGAAGATTTCAAAAATATAATTAATATGTTGCAACAAAGTAAGGAATACGAAAGTCGCGCAAAACTAAGTATAATGTTATACGAACCCCCGAAGAGTATAAAGGATACAACAATACAGAATCAGTTGATACAAGAATATCACGACACGCCACACGGAGGACATTTAGGAGTGAGAAAAACCCAATTAAAACTTAAACAAAGATATTGCTGGAAAAACATGAACAGCATGATAAAAAACTATGTCAACAATTGCAAACAATGCAAAATAAATAAACAAGTACGGCACACAAGAGAACACATGATAAAAACCGACACACCTACCACCAGTTTCGAAACAATAGCTATCGATATCGTAGGACCATTAAGAATCTCGAACGACTATAGATACATCTTGACGATGCAGTGTGAACTAAGTAAATTCGTGATAGCATCACCACTAGAATCCAAAGACGCCAAAACAGTCGCGTACACATTGGTGAACGACCTTATATTAAAATTTAGACATTTCAAAATATTAAAATCTGACCAAGGTACGGAATTTACGAATAATTTAATGCAAGAAATTTGCAAATTGCTTGAAATTAAACAGATATTTTCGGCTCCATATCATCATCAGACTCTAGGCACGGTAGAACGCAACCATCGAGTGTTAAATGAGTATTTTCTAGCTTTTACCGAAGATCTAAATTGGGACAAGTGGATCCCGTATTACACGTTCGCATACAATACAACTCCACATGTTGATAATGGCTACACGCCTTATGAGTTAGTATTCGGCAAATTACCATATCTACCCAATGATATAGTCAGACAGACAGACAGAGTCTACGATACAGAAAATTACGCAAACGAATTAAAAATTCGATTACACCATGCGTTAAACAAAGCAAAGCAATTAATTGAAAAAGTCAAACAGAAACGTGTCGACAAGATAACAAAAACCAATCCAATTCATTTAAAAACAAACGATTTAGTTCTCTTGAAAAAGGAAAATAGGAGAAAACTTGATAGACCTTATATAGGACCTTTTAGAGTGATAAATACAAATAATGTAAACACAACAATAGAAGTTGATGGTAAACCAAGAAAGGTCCACAATAATAATTTAAAATTGTACAAGATGATTGATTATAAAATATAAATATAAGAGACTAACTAGTAGCAATTTAGAATAAGTCAACAATATTAATTATTTTGAAATTACGAGTATAGTAAATTAAATATTATATGTAATATTAATTATAGTAACAAAATAAAAACACATGTAATGAGACTAGATATAAGCTCACTGAAGTATATTTTGAATTATATAACAATGAAAAGTAACATACTTATCCTATCTTTAGTTGAAAGATCCCATGTAACCCATGCATATGCAGCGCGGATAGCAAAACATACAGATAATTATTTTTTTGTGTTTCGCACTAATTACTCAATTAGTACGCAACACTTCTAAACGGTGAGGGTGTAGTGGAATCACATGTTCAAACACTTGTCCATCTGCACTCATTCATGCGTATTATGCCACGCATGCCCGTTCATCTCACTAATTTAAATTCAGCCACGCGTGCCCACAAGATGCCCACAAACAGTAGTAACACATAAATCACAAGGGTCATTTAATATGAATTACATACGGAGCAATGCCATCCCAAACGTGACTAAAAAGTGTCAAGTAGACACGGCGCTCTTTTTGATGACCACTTGCAAGGCGTTGGAATCCTTGCAATGTGATTATGGGTCAACATGTGAAATACGGAAAACTAATGAAATAAATTATAGATTTATTACAAACATATGCATTGGTCCTGTGGGAAAATAGTTTTAAGTCAATGTTTAGTAAATAGAAATTAGGCTAAGATTTTGTATAAAAGGAGAAAGATATTTGGAATAAAACAACATTCATACAAGTGAATTTGGACTGCCTGCATCGGCACCCTTTCATTTGAGTGTTCATTGCGGCGCTTGCGCTGTACAGAAATATAGGCAGCTCACGCTTGCCATCAGCTTTGGCGCTAGACGCCGATATTTAGGTGAGTCCCTCCTTCCTCTAATTGTTATCATAATGGCCCCTAACGAAAACTTATTACAGTATGATCCTGCAACCTTTACATGGTTGTATCTCAAGACTTTTCCAATACGAATTGGATTTTCATGATCAATAATACCAAAATAACCAGGGTCAGTCTTAACTATCGATTATCTTCACATCTTCACAGTTAATTCAAATATATTTCACCAAGATTGACCACCATGTCGGTATCCACCTAAGCATTGCTGTGATTGATACTTCTACCCTCGAGCGACCTTATCGCCTTGACTATCACCGTCATCAGAGGGGAGTGACTCCTTCCGATACCTTCTTCCTCATACACCTCTCGAATAGCGTGCAGCACACCTTGACACCAAGCAGACTAGCTCCTCTTACCTCGGATGGATTCCTCAATAATCGACACATTGTAAATGTCCATCTTTAAATTTAATCGACAGCCTGCCATTGATTACAATCACAACAGTCCTCGTCGTCATCATCATCGTCGGAATGGTAGCAGCACGTATTCTTCCAGGCGAATAACAAATGAAGAAATTATGTGCAGCTAGCGCGGAACCAAGGAACCTAGTCCCGCCATCTACATACGCGATATTTTGATTTATAAAACAGAAGCCAGCATGGATATTTAGATACAAGATACGAACATCGCCCGCTCGCTCGTCATTTGTATCTTTTTCCTTGTGCTCGGCGAATATTTTAATACTAATCGAGTGCTGGCATTGTTGACGAACTGTGGTGTGAAGAGATCCCGGACGAAGCGAAGATGTCGAGCGATTATTGTTCGCCTGTCGAATATTCCAATAGAAAGTGAATAAATTTTATTAAAGCGACGACAACAACGACACATTGATGAATGCAGTGGCATTGCGAAAGAAGGATGAGTGATGCAAGTTGTTTTGCTCCTGACGAGATGCAGCGCGGCTGCATGGCTTGCGCTTGGCTGATGAAATGCATTGAGAGTGCCACTAATTTGTCCTAGATGCAGGCTGGAATGGTTGATAGTCGCATTTAATGCAGAAGCGAGCGATTTGAATGTAATTGAGGTTGATGTGACGAGGTCTCCAAAGTAAATGCTGAATAAAATGATGGACAAGGTAAGATTTTGTCGGAAGAATCTAGGTTGGAAGGCTGATGCAATCATGAAGATGATATTCAATCCTCTTGAAATCAGACGTATAGTAGCATTCTAGCATTTATCAGTATGACGGTCTTCATCATCAATGGCGTAGTAGCTCAAATCTGATGATTGATGTCCTTGTCGCCTCTTCGTTCCAAAAGGCGTGCCTCCTGGACGAACAAAGGCGGTCGCGCGTATTTGAATGATACGACATCCTATCTGAAACAAATTCACGCCAAATCAAATCATTGTAGGAAAAATAATACTTGATATAGTTCATGCTTATTCAACAAAAAAGCGAATCGATTATTTAAAAAAAAAAATATTTCAAAATAAACCTAATTTATCATATGGAAATACCTTATCATAAATTTTCGAGAAACTAAGAATAAAAACGTGTTTAAAAATGACAAATTTATACAAAGAGATGAAAGGATGCTTGTTTGAAAATTCTAAAATTATTCTGAAGATGAAACATAATATTTGCCAACATTTTTTGAATGTTGCAAACATATAAACATACCATATTTCACATTTGAAACGGGTGATTCTCGTTGCCCTATCCTCTAAACATGGTCTACATCTTTTTTTTAGGTAGCTTGTGAGCCTGGTCATCTTTTCCTCCTTTTGTTTGCGATTTCTGCTTTTCTTCCGCACAGAATACTCTCTTTAAAATCATTGTACGGAGTTCTCCTGTTACATTACTACTTCTTCTTTGGACGTGTTCCTGCACAAGTTTGTCGTGGAGCTTCCTGGGATATTTTTTTCTTTCGAGAATTTTTGCGTGTTTTCTTTCCAGATTATGAATGAATTTATGGCTGCAATATTCAACATCGAAAAAAACCACTAGAAGTCATCCTTTTGTGTTCTTTGCAACATCAAACGATCTGTAAAGTTTATCGACTGTGCCGACATCTCTCCCTCCGGTCACGGTGAGGACTCCCTATAGGGGGGTGCGAACGTGGTGGCTGTGGTTAAGACCCATATGAGAGTAGAGCCTCCCTAGATGCGCCCTGAAGTCGTCATGCTTCCGAGCATGGTGACTTCTGCAGCATCTTTGGGGCCTCGGCGTGGAGTTGCGAGGCAACCCGGTGCCGAGACCGTGAGATCGGCAGAGGATTAGGTAGGCCTCGCTTCCACCAGTATGGTCACTGAGCCTGCACTCAGTAGGCAGACTGGTACTCCCAATGTGGTGGTGGGAGGGCGTTGGCAGCCGCATTATAGCTGCCCGTTGTCCGACCGCGGACCGTGGAGTTAAGCCCACACGGCAGGCCTCCACGTAAAACGCACGACATTTCTGTGCCGACACCTCTTTTAGTAAGATTAAAGAAACTTATAATATCAGGTTTCTTGAGATCACCTGTTTCTTTGTCGATATTTCCATCCTTATACCTTTTTGGCACGTATGAAGCAAGTGTCATATCCTTTTGAAAACCTAACAGACATGTCTAGGGCATACGCTTTCTGGTTGCTATGAATTTTGGAGAGATCTGTGGCTTGTTTTCTGATTTATTTATTTATTTCATCATCTTACAGACTAGAAGTCCAATTACAAGACAAGAACAGAAAATAAAACATAAGAAAGTTAATTAAATAAAATGCGCTTTAACTGTAGCTTAAAAGTATAAAGTGAGTGAGGAAACGGACCAAGTTGCAAATTATTATGATTAGGGGGGGGCCACAACATAGGTGAATGGTAAAAAGTTTCTGTCCTCGCACATGGAACTGCAAATGCGTTAGCAGATCTGGCGGGTCGTTCAGAAATACCATAAATTAAGCAGTCTCGCAGGTTAGAATTTAATTGACGGTGGTGAAGCCGAAACAGAAAACATTCATCTAAGAGGAGTCTGAATTCAAAGTGGGAAGTTGAAGCATGGGAAGTCGCTCAATATAAGGTATATAAGCAAAATTAAATTTAAAAATAAGAAAACGAGTGAATTTGTGCTGTACGGATTCAAGGAGAGAGTCTAAATAATGGAAATGTGGAGACCATACTTGCGAACAATATTCGAGGATGGGTCTAACGAGACTAGTATATAGGTTAACTGAGGAGAAAATGTCAGTAAATAAATGGGAGTTTTTTAAAACGAACCCAGAGACACGAGAAGTGCGAGCGGAGATTGCCGCAATGTGAAGCTCAAATTTAAGTCTCGGGTCGAAAATCACTCCCAGGTCTTTAATTTGACAAACAGCCACGAGTGGAAGATCATGTAACATATAAATATGATCAATTGGACAGGGTTTTAAGGTGAAGGACATTTTGTGACATTTCTGGACATTAAGAAAGAGAAAATTAGTACGACTCCAAGAATCGACTGCGTCCAGATCCATCTGGATAGCAATACAATCTTCTTCTGAGCGGACAACTCTGAAAATTTTTAAGTCATCAGCATACAGAAGACACTGAGATCCTAGAACAGAGGGGAGATCATTAATGTATAGGAGGAAGAGAAGAGGGCCAAGGATAGATCCCTGAGGGACACCGATGGTTGGAAAGAAAAGAGAGGAAAGTGCACCAGATAGACTAACACGGCATGAACGAAAACTAATGTATGACTCAAGCCAAGAGAGTACTGGACCAAACAGGCCAAAGTGTTCTAATTTTTGAAATAGAACATTCTGGTTGACAGTATCAAATGCCTTACTGATGTCAGTGTAGACTACGTCCACTTGGAGACGATTGTCGAGAGCCTTTGCGACAGTATGGGTAAGTTCAAGAAGGTTTGTGCTAGTTGATCGGCCTGGAAGAAAACCATGTTGAAACGGGGATAATCTACAGGAAAGAGCTTGGTAGATTTTATTATAGACAATGCGTACAAGAAGTTTGGGAAGACATGATAGTAACGAAATAGGACGGCAATTGTAAGCATTGGATGGGGAACCAGACTTATGTACAGGTAAAATGTTAGCAAGCTTCCAAAAATTAGGGAAGACACCCGAGTGAGTCAATATATGAAGGTTTTTTTGGGTGCCAACTCTTTCACCAATTCGTAATCCGTAAATTAATTTACGACCGTGATGTATGGCATGAAACCGCATCTCGCTCGAAATGCTTCAAGTTTTTCACCTATCGTGACATTTTCCCCTAACAGCATAGCATTTTAGCAGCTCCCAACAAATTCTTCAAGAAAATTCCTCATAGGAGCTGGGCAAGGTTATTCTTCGTTCTGCTCTTGCTGGTTTCTTGTAAAGATCAAATATGGATATTTTTATACTTCACCAGACTTTTACAAGAAAGGTTCCGATATATGTCGTAATGATAACTACTTCTTCTTTGTGATGGATTTAGTATGACGACTTTGAGAATTTTTCGAAACTAGAAACACGATAGTAATCTTATAAATAAATCAACTTTACATCGATCACAGCAATATTTCCATGGAATACCAAGGATAATTCCAGTCAAACCACTTGGAAGCGTACAGGAAGGGATAACCGATTCAATGTTGGTAATAGCTGTAATAAAACTAGCAGCTAAGAAAAACTCTACTGTCTCAAATACTTACCTAATTTCGCAAAGTGGTACGGTAGCCGGCGATCTAGAGAAATCATCATTCTTCGCAACTGAAGTGAGGAAAATTTGGATTACGAAACTTTATCTTTTTTGTTTCATACACAAAGCTCAACTCTACCTTTTGATAGTGAAAAATTACCTCTAAGGCGTAAAATTTCTTGGATAGCAAATACTAGGGTTCTGCTTAAAATACCATTTTATTCGTCCTAAACGAAAAAAAATCATGCCAAGAAAATTATTGTTTGTGCTAGAATGTCTTTTTGACTTAACGAAAAAAAAAATTTAATTGGGTTGATTATTTTGAAGACCAAACTAACTTATTTTCATTCAGAAAATTCTCGCGACAGCCGAAAAAATATTTTAAACGAAATATTTCTTTTGAAAGAATCTACGTTCAGCTTTCAATAGAACCAAAAAAAATGTTGATCAAATTTTCGTTGTGGAGCGAATCACTATTTTTGAATCTTTTTTTCTAAAACAACATTTTATCTGGACAGAACAAATTTTATTCTAAATCAATCATTTGTATTTGTTTCGTGGAGTAGAATGACGTTCTATAGCTCTTCTATATTTTTATAATCAAGTTGATTGTTTCCATGATTCTTCAGTTATTTTTCGCCATCAGCACGTTCTTCTGGAGCAACTGATTTTATTGTAAAACTTATAGTTTTTTTTTAATTGATCAGAGAAGATTTATTTGTTTGCTACTGACGGGCTTGCTCTCAAAAGTTTCTATTGACAAAATTGAGCTGCACTGTGAATATGACCTTTAAGGCAAAGACTACCTGAAGAAGTTTTCCGTTGGTCAATTTTCAAATTATTAAAGGTTTTCCGGGGACACAAAATTAGCTATCAGTGCAAAAACGTTTAATTCAGGTTAATTTATAAGGCTTTTTTTCTTGATCCTTATGAGGGAGAGGGAGAGCCTTTGAATAATTCAATAGAATTTCAGGTATACAATGGTCTGATTCTAGATGTCTCGTATTTTATCATTGACTTTTCGACTATTTCCTCAGCAAAAATCTGGATGAGCGAGAGTTCAAGGGACCGAAATCTTTTTTCTCTTATGTAGGTTTTTCACTTAGCCTAATTTCTCACTTCAAGTCGTACAAGACGAATTTTTCCCATTACGAGGGATATTAAAACACACAAGAAGCAGTGTTAGATATTCAAAAATATTTTTAATTGGATTTGGCATAAAGATTTCTTTACAAAAACGAAATAATCAGATATGTATGTATATAGTGTTGTAATTATTATTTACTTTAAAAAAATCGTGAATTTTTTTGTGTTTATGTTTTCGATTTTGCACATATTTATAAATATTAAAATAATAAAATAATTTTTTTAAAGGCTGCTGAATAACAAAATAAATTTTTTCTGTGTTTATGTCTTCGATTTTGCTCATATTTATAAATAATAAAATAATTTTTTCAAAGGCCGCTGAAAATTCAAAAACCATTACCACTCTAGTGCATTTCAAGTTTCATGCTTCTTTGGAATGATCTTCACTTTTTTATCCAAAATCCTATTTGCCTGATCCATAATCTTTGCTATCATTTTGTTCTGCATGTGTTCTCCTGTAGTAGTAACGCTATCGGCAATCTGTACGAAATCTTCAAAATTTGGCGTTGAGACATTGATTTTGTGAGACACAAGTCTGGTCAATCTCAAATTGTTAGGTCTTGTCTTTTCGCATGCACGTATCCAAAATCCAGCTTTCTTAGAATAGATTTTGATATTAACGTCCCTTACTGTGTACCATGGTCTCCTAGCAAGCTTAACGGCTAGGTTTGGCTCGAAGCTAAAAAAAAGTTCTAGACACTTAAGAATATGATTCACGATTTTTCGGCCATAAAAGCGTTTGAGAGCCTGAATGATACCTTAATCGAAAAGTTAAAGCTTGCTGGTGGTATTAAAAGGCAAACCAATTACTCTCATGTTTGCAAGCGAGAGTAAGTCCGTGTGGGCAGAGAAGTTATCAATGAAAATTATAATTTTTTGACCTTTCATCTTCATTTCCTTCTCAGCTTCTTCAGCCTATCCTTAAATAATCACTTGTCCATCCAAGTCTACCGATTACTGTCGTGATCACTTGGTAAAGTCTTTACACCTTTGAAACATGTATGTAGGTCTCTTTGATTCCCCTATGATAAAATAGGGTGTTTGTCTGTACCAGTCATGTTGGTACAGTAAAGATCAGTAAGGTGTTCCTTGATTTTTATCCCACTATGGCATTTTTTGCCTTTAAATATAAAGGTTTTATCCGGAAAGCACTTGAAGAACAAAGTAGTCTCATCCGCATTGTTGATATCATTTGATGTCTTTCTAAAAGGCTTGGCGATCTTCAATAGACTGGTTACACACGCTTTGATCCGCAGATTTTCTTTCCCCGGCTGCTACTTTGAAAACTTTGTCCTTACGCTTTTTAAAACCCTCTAGCTAGCCATAACTCGCTACAAAGTACTGTATCCTCAGTTTTTAGCAAAGTTTTTTGATTTTTCTTTCAACATTGGAACATCAATGGGACTGATTTTTTTATCGAGAGTTTGTCTAATTCATTCTTAAAGACACTTTTCAACGTTGAGGAACTCGAAAAAAACGAATCCACTTAATATTTCCGTGTCCCTCTGAGAACTGAGACTTTATAGAATCTTTCAATTTCATGATTTTGTAGAAGATGGATTCTGGCAAACTAAACTCATTCTGAGCGTTCACAATTTTAAGTTTATTATTTAACGTTAGAATTTTATTTTGCATTGGGACATGACTTGCCGAATCTTCCTTCGTAAGGGATTTAACCATTACAGACAATTGCTATATAAATACAATGAGCTGGGATTCAAACCCGTTCAATTTGTTAGTGTTTTTGTTAGTTCAAATGCTGTTTTTTTTCGACTAAATTTAGGAAGCATCATAAATAACAGATACCAAAGGCGTCTGGCTCGTAACGAGGTCCAAGCATGAAAAATGACTCTCTTATACAAGGGTTTCTGTTTCTTACTTGAAGAGGTTTCAAGGACGGGACCCAGCAATCACTCTCACCTGTAGGCTTTTCTCATTTATCGACTTTTCGACGGTTTTATGCAAAACAAATTCCCAGACAAATGTCAGGTATCCATTTCCAAATCAATCATATTCAATCAATCGTCAAGCATTTTTCCATGAATTTGGTTATTTTTTAATGGACCATTTACATATTTGTGATCACCAGATTTTCGTTCGACCCAAATTAATTTTTTGGATCCATTAAACTGATATAGTTGATACTAGCAAATCGTTTCGGTAATCAATCTTTTGCAATTTGTCACTCGACTCGACAAAACAATATCCTCTTGCATGACCTCTCCACACCGGCCAGTCTGCAAATGCATTAATTACACAACTGTCTAAGAAGTAACGTAGAAAAAGCCAACTATCCGCCTGTCACAAATTACTTAAGGCAATTTTGTAATGTTACTCCAGTCCGATAGGAATTAATCGGATTATGTACCGAAACTGTATCAAGTCGGTCCGCAGCTCACCACACAAATGACCCTTTATCAAGACCCGCCGTCAAAATGGCCATACTTCGGCTGCCCACCGGGTCCGCCGCTCCCATTCTCAGTGCCAGTCCTTCGCTGCCACCCTCAATCGATACGGCACTGCCCGATGTTTTGGCAACAGTCACGGATTACACAAGTCGATGGCAAATTGCTTCGACCCAACAACGTCGACGACAAAATGCCATTGCTTCGGTCAATTAATGAGATATATATGTCGGACATGTGGGCAAGGTGGATTGGTCTCACCTGAACACGCGTGGCCCGTGCAATTGCAAATACCCGCGCGCCGAGCCTCCCGCTCGTAGCCATATTTACGCAAAAGTCGTGACTGACGATGGAAACTATGTATCTTTCCTACAACATAGATGATTCCATTTCGGCTTCTGGTAGCTTTTGCCTGGCTTACATCGCACACACTTGTATCTATTAGGCATTCGTGGATGCGAAGATCGGTTCTTCAGATGTGCAAGACGAAATCATACTCTGCCTTTCCAATTGTATCTGATGCTATCAGCCAAAGATACTCTGCCCCTCATCGTGAGATGCACGAACATCCAGCCAAAGTTGGTCAGGTGTAATCTTGACTAGTGCCCGAACGAATTCTGGCACAGGGCTAGGCTACCAGCAGCACTCCTTGCCCAACACCACGCCGAGCTCCTCAAGTGGAAATTTCTCATTTCGCCATAGCAAACACACCTTCAGCGTGGCCAAACCACCTGTATCTGCCGAATCATTAACTCGACACCCAGCGGATTTGCAGCCCACTCTCGCCTATCTGCAAAAAGTGGAGCGAAACGCCAAATCACTTCATTGAAATAGTCGAAAAACAAATTCGCCAAGTGCCGTTTTTTGTATCTGGTAGCTGCAGATCGACGTTTTTTCGGTCGTGGTCCCAAAGAAGAGTACCCAGTTCACTTGCCGACAACATGTACTTGGCACGTTGGCTTGCGGCAAGGCTCGTTTCAGGCCACTGTGCTGTTTTCATAAATAAATTTTTTGCCGCCCGTTTTGGACCACTAAATTGTTATAATATGATCGCAGCCCACGACTGTGCCAGCAAAAACAGTTAGTGCAGACCTTATCTTGTTACGATATAATCGAAATTGACATTTCATCAAAGTTGGAGAGGGTCTCGAGGCAATGGAGCTAATTAATTGGTCATGACGATTGGAACATTCAAGTGTCGCCGATAGTGATCTGATGGTTGGGCCATTTTTTCGGAGCATAGGATCATGTCGGGGGAGAATGATTTGTTGTTTTTTGGTGAAATTTAAATTGGATTGAACGTTTGACGGACGGAAATCACTTATTGTTATGTAAAATTGGAAAGTTCGATGTCGATTTGCATGTGTTTGACAATGAAGCAGACCCAAATTTATACGGGAGTCAAGTTTCGTTGTTATGAAGTACTCTGTAGTTGAACTTCGCATATTTGCTTTGATCTTCATATACAGAGAACTAATTACAAAGGACATTCAGTAGCAAAAGCATGTAATGCTAATGGTAAATAATTGCTAAACAACTTTCTTTGTATGACTTAACTACCCAAGGAAAACGTTGGTAATACAGTCAAAACAGGATGGGACGTTATTACTAACAAAATAAAATGGGCCAAATTTTGACGTCAACCGTGCATTTTGAGCATGTAGGCTGATTTTCATTGCAATGCGTGGCCAATTCAATAGTAGGCTTCAGTTCGAGTTTCTAGGGTCGTAACTTCAATCTTATGGGCTCCATTTTGAAAACAAAAAAATGTGGTCTAAGTGCGATCCTTGGGGCCCACACGACTAACTTTCCAGTGGGGCGAGTAAAAAGGCCATAATTTGTTTTTATTAACAATCACTATTATTAATAATTATTATTCTAAATTATTATAATTACTTTCATTTTTTTTTATCTAGCAATAAAAGCTTTGGTAGAGGAAGACGCCTCCACCATCTGGTCGTCCTCTACTAAAGCCTCAACGTCCTCGTCCTCCTCCTCTTTCTCCTTCTCAGACCACGGAATTCACAACCATTATTGAGGGTATTTAATTATTATTAATAACAACCATTTCTTATTAAGAATGTTTGATCGTTCTTGAATAATTATAATTGACTTTATATTTACAATATCAAATTACAACTAATAATATTTGATTGTTATTAACAATATTAAATTATTTATAACAATATCCAATTATTAAGTGCATTAGCGTCACTACTCCCATTTTTCCAAACCTGACAATATAAATTTGGAATTCTATAAATTAATCTTAATTTTTTAAATAACATTTTTTACAACTTTGATGAAAATTTTTCTATAACGCACAATAATAATAATATTACTATGAAGGTATTTGGAATCTGCACGAATTAATAATACCTTTCAACAGTTTCAAAATTAAGTATTTTTTTGTCTATTTTTCAGTTTATTCAATCTCAATAAAAAACGGCTTCACGGATTTTGCTGAAAAGTCATTCAGTTTTAAGTTATGTAATTACGCGTCGAATGAAACTAATCCCACGTCAATGCAATCTTTGGTTCTTATGATAATCGAGACGAAAATAATTCCGAACCGCACATACGTACATACACACACAGACATATCTCTCAAAATGATGGCTTTGGATTCTAGAGACCTTAAAACGTGGAGATATGTCAAAATTTTGGATTCTCAAAATCGACCCCATTACAATAACTTTCCACTGGGAAGTTAAAAATGTGAGGCAGGTCCATATCTTCCATGGCTCCCAGATGAAAGTTGCATAGGGTAAATTCACGTAGCATAAAAGTTTCCGCAAGTTGTGCATACGTTACTTAAACCTGGTGCCATTATTAAAAGAGTTACACGCCAAAAACCACACAAAAAATTGGGGGATCATCTTTCAAGCGTAATACTTTCTTTCTTTTCGCGTTTAACACAAAATACGCTGTAATTTTTTTAAGACAATTTTGTCACAAGTCATTTGCGGTATTGATTGATTTATTCACTGTACATTGGTGGTAGTTATTGCATCCTAAAGAGGAGACATTCACGTAAAAAAACGCATGTTAAGGCCAAAAAATCGGCTTCTGATGGCAAACTCCCATTTGCATAACGCACGGAGAAATTCGATAGGCAAACAGATTTTAATTGCAATGTTTAGTGTCCCTGACTGTGAGCTTAAATTCATGTTTCTGGAGTCGTAGCCTCAGTTTTCTGGGTTACATTTTGAAAACAAAAAAAAAGTGGGACACTTCCGTATCTCAGAAAACATGCCTTCCACAAAAAAGTTGCGGAAGGCAAAATTGTGTAAAATTGAATTTTCAGTACTAGCTGATATTAGCCAATTTGGTGTATTTAGTTTTATCAATTGGTTTGTTCGTAGCAGTAGTTTCGATTGATTTTAATGTTAGAAAGTTTTAATGAAGATATTGAGGGACTATAAAAATGGAGCATAGTTTGAGTTTGAGAAGTATTTGATTAAGTAGTCTAAGACAGATAATCGTTATAAGCCTCCACAAAAAAATATTGTTCTTGCTGAGAAGCATCTTGACGTTATCGTAGTTCCAGCATTCGGTGGCTATATTTCAGACAAACTTAAAAAACTTTATCGTACTATGTGAAGAATACAACGCAGTGCTTGCAGACGCAAATAAATGCAGAAGTACAGTAAACACCAGCCCGGCACAACAATCAGATTCAGAATCTGCAGATACTAGCACCTCAGAAAATATATGATATAAATATAATAGACATTGAATATTTAAAACTAAAATCCTGCAAGGAATCGCAAATTCATCGCTTGAGGAGTTACGCAGGGCAAAAAGTATGTCACGAACAAGAGATGATCAATGATGAATAGTCTAAGACGTTCCAATCAACTCTAAATTGATAATATCTATTTTGTCCATTAAATTGGACCTGTTTCGTACACGTTTTATCACTTTAACCCCAAAATAGGATATATTCATAGAACTGAAAAGAAATTGAATTTTTCCATTACGGTTTTACTGTAACTATTTAAAATCGTAACCATCTAAACCAAATCCTAGAAGTTGTTTTTTAAGTAAAATATTAAGAAGTGTTTCGAATAAAAGATGTTGCCATAAATATTCGAAAAATTCGCTGGATTTGTCATAGAATTTTGATAACAAAGTACTCCCCAAGGATGATCGTGAATTAAGAGCATAAATACTTTTGAAACTTGTTTGGAGTTCAATGTAGTTTCACTTTTTACAGCATTCAACCACAAAAAAGAGACTCATCCTTGAAATTGGAAACAAGATATTTGCTTGTTTAATCATTTTATTTGCTATTTTTCAATGATAAGACAGCTTATAATGCACCAATTTTTTCCAATAATTTAGCCAATTATTTAATTTATTAATTCTAAATCATATCTTAAGCTCAAACAAGAGGAGTATAAGTCGATAAACAAAACTTTCAGGAGAATGAAAACAAAACTGAAAGATGTAATAGGTTAGTAGTATGCATAAAGCATACATTTTTGCTTTTGCTTTTGATGTTACTTTGATGTGTATTTGAGTTTGTTCATACACTACGCATTACAAATACAAAAAGACTTCTTTGTCTCTAAGCTGGACAAACATAGATTGTTTGGTCCTTCATGCATACCTCTGCAATGAATTTCTCAAGTTATTTATTTATTTTCATGTTTTAATATGCCCGCAACGAAATGAGTCAATAAAATTCAATATTATTCAAAATATCCAAGGTATACCAGATGCACCCCATTTTTGGCCATTTTCCATCCATTTCTGTGTTATTTAATCTTGGCAAGCGAGAGCTTATTGCCATTTTTGGTTTAACTTTTTAACACGATTGATTATAAGTTTTAGGTGGATTGGAAGCTCACTAAGAAAGGCAATGGCACCAATATTCCCTATTCGATGCTTGTATGAAGCCTATTTTAAAGCGGTTTTAGGCTATAACATATTTTAATTTTCTGCTAGTGTAATCCAAACAAGTCTGGCAGATTTTCGCGTGACCAAATTATCCTGGTCCAAAAAAATCGTCAATGGTTCAAAATATCTACTACGAACTATTTTGTCCAGTAAATTGCTTTCTTGAATCTGTATTTAAATTGAAAATCATTCTTCTGGAACTATCCAAAAATTATTTTTATGGATCAACAAGCCGCGAAGTGTGACCCTTGAGGTCCACACGGTCAACTTCCCAGTAATATCTAGATAAACATTAAAAATATTAAACACAATAATAATTTTGAAAATAGTACTACTTTAAACAATAATAATGAGAGGTATTCATAGCAGTAACAGGAATGAGTTAATATTAATCATATCATCTACGGGATCCATTGATTACGCAAGGCTTTCGGTGGATGGGTGATGATGATTGATTACCACAAATGCAAATTTGATTGATATTTTGATGGTTTTCAAAATTTTAGCCGCTTATTTTTATGAAAAGACTGCAAAAACTATTAAAAATCTGCTCAAAATATCCAAACATTTTAAAACTTTGATTGACTTTACAACAAAGTCTTTAGAATAAAAGATATAAGGTAATATCATTCGGAAGAACCCTTTTCATATGGTAACTTTGAATGATTTTTTATTTTTAATTGATTTTTTTTAGAATCATGAAAAAGTTTTGCTGGTTTCTCTTCAAAAACTGATGGGAATGTATAAATTTTATAAACATGTATTACTGTGTTGTGCAAATCAGGTTAAAAAAAAATTTATGAAAAAAACCCTAAGTTTTCGCATTTTCTTCTATTAAATTAAAAACCACTGAAACGGTTTTTTATAATATTAAAATAATCATGATCAAATATGTTAAAACACGTCGATTGACACCTTAATGATACAAATATGATATCTGGCTCGTGAGATATAGTGAATGGAAGAAATGCCCTTGAAGATCATGGTGACTGTTAATGATTTTTTATTTTTTATTCAGTGTTTCTTGTTATCATGAGAAAAGATTTGAATGTCATTTTTTCAAGCATTCCTTGAAGTATATAAATTTTATAAAAATTGAATACTGTCATCCGTGAATCAGGTTAAAAATTTATTGTTTATTAAAAAAACCTAATTTTTTGCAATTTTTTTTCTTAAATTAAAAAACGGCTCAACGATTTTTTTCAAAATTTGAGAGATTCACAAAAATGTTAATACGCGTCGATTGACATCTTAATCATGCAAATCGTATGTTTAGTTCGCGAGATATAACGCATGACAGAAATGACCTTCAAAGGGTCAAAAGAGGAAACCCCCCAAACCGAAGGATCCCAAAAACTAATCAGCTCTTAAAATTGCAAAGACGCTTCGATTGATTCCTTAATGAAGTCGATAGGACTTCGTTTACGTGAGTTATGCTCGTAGAAAAAAGTGTCCACGAACGTACGTACGTAGGTACGTACGTACGTACACACACACACATACATCTCCCTTCCCAAAAACACTTTATATATACTCTATACACCTCACAACGTAAAGAAATGTTGAAAATTTCAATTTCGATTTTCGATGCGCTTACAAGAACTTCCCATATACTGGGAAGTTAAAAAAATCTAGCATTTTTTCTTAAATTAACCAACCAATCTGTCTTGTGCTGCAGAAAAATATTGTCATCCACTATTAACGTTTTGTAACGAAAAGGATGTTTAGGAAGCATTTTACCAAACAATAAATAAACTATCACTGAGCGTTGTTTTTGGACTCAATAAGTTGTTTGAACATTTCGATGCTTATCAATTTATTTGTGGACTTGCCATGTTTTGTTCATTCATTTATTTCCAAACTAGGAAACTTTTATGATGAACATCAAATAAATTTGTAGGACCAAGTCAAATTTTCCGGCAAGTTTGTATGAATTTACGCAGGCGAAATGATTTCATTTTGATTCCATCCAAATATCTTGTGGCCAATTCATTGCACATGTTTTTAAGTGGAAAAATTTAGTTTTCCATCGAATTTTGTTTAGACATGACCAAAACTTTGTTTTGACCTTCAGAATTTAATTAAAACATGTTTAATTTTTTTGATTGAGTTAAATTATATTTAAAGATCTGAATACTTACGTCTGCAAATTGTATATTTTTTCTAAGCGAAATTTTTTTTCTCTAAGCCAATAAATATTTATGATTCAAACAATTCGTTTAAATTCAGGTGAATTATTTATAAAATAAAATATTTACTTTTCACCTTTAAAAATAATTACAGAAGACAAATTTCGTATTGAGAGAACCAAAGTATCATCTCATGTAAAATTTCGATAATAATTCAGTCTTTATTTTTGATCCGAACGTCTACTAAGTAAAATAATGTTATATTCATTTCAACAACCTTTCGTCTCAAAACAAAACCAAATACAAAATATTATTGTCCAATATAATAAAGAAATCAGGATTCAAGCATTCAAAACTATAATCTCCCTAAAAACTTCCATGTTTGTTTCAAAAAATTTACAGAAAAATATGTTAATTTTTTGGATTCTTCTTCTTGTTTGAAATTTGGAACAAAATTGTAAAAAGTCAGTTGAAAACTTAAACAGAGGAACAACTTTTTTTTGAAACATAAAGAGAAATAAATTTTCCGGGTAGAAAATGAATTTCTAGGAGAAAAAAGTTGGAGATAGTTATTTACTTGTACAAAAATGTTTACATCGATACTAAAAACAAGCCGCGAGGTGCGACCCTTGAGGTCCACACGGTCAACTTCCCAGTAATATCTACATAAACATCAACAACATTACAACAATGGGAGGTATTCATAGCAGTAACAGGAATGAGTTAAAATGAATCATATCGTCTACGGGAGTGTCCATTGATTACGTAAAGTTTTTGGTAGATGAATATTCACGCGGATCAATTGGTGGCGGCCTTTTTGATCTTGAAAATTTTTGTTGGTTTTCAAAATTTAAACAGTTTTTTTAATTAAAAGACTATAAAAACTATTAAACAGCTACTCAATTATGCAAATATTTTAAAACTTTGATTGAATTTCCTTTTTTTTTAGAATAAAGGATATAAAGTAATAGCATTCGTATGAACCCTCTTTACATGGTAACTTTGAATGATTTTTTTATTTTTAATTAAGTTTTTTTCATAATCATGGAAGAAAATTTTGCCGGTGTCTCTTCAAAAACTAATGAGAATGTATAAATTTTATAAACTGGTATCACTGTGCGGTGCAAATCAGATTAAAAAATATTTTTTATAAAAAAAACATAATTTTTCGCATTTTCTTCTATTAAATTAAAAAAACGGCTGAAACGAATTTTTATATTGTTGAAAACTTCACAAAGATGTCAATACACGTCAACTGACACCTTAATGATCCAAATATTATATCTGGTTCGTGAGATATAGTGAATGATAAAGATGACCTTGAAAATCTTGATGAGTTTTAATGATTTTTTATTTTTAATTTAATTTTTCACGTAATCATGGGGAAAAGTTTTGATGGTATTTTTACAAACATTGTTTGCAATATATAAATTTTATAAACACTGATTACTATTTTTCGCAAATCAGCTTAAAAATTTATTGTTTATGAAAAAAACCTAATTTTTTGCAGTTTTTTTTCTCTTAAATTAAAAACACGGCTCCAAAGATTTTTTGAAAAATGCGACATATTTACAAAAAATATTAATACGCGTACAATGACACCTAAACGATGCAAATCCTATGTTTGATTCGCGAGATATAACGCATGACAGAAATGACCTTGAAGAGCATGATGACTGTTAATGATTTTTTATTTTTTATTTGACTTTTTTTGTAATCATGAGTAAAAATTTTGATGACATTTTTATAAAAACTGTTTGGAGTATGTAAATTATATAAATTTTGATTATTTGGACTTGACAATAAGGTTAAAAATTTATTGTTTTTGAAAACAAAACAACAATTTTTTGCACTTTTTAAAAAAAAATTAAAAATGGCTCCATGAAATTTTTTAGAAACTTTATAGAATTACATAAATTTTAATACGCGTCGATTGACACCTTGATCAAGGAAATCGTATTTTTGGTTCGCGAGATATAACGCATGACAGAAATGACCTTCGAACGGGCAAAACAGCAAACCCCCCCCCCCCCCCCGAACCGAAGTTTCCCAAAAACTAATCAGCTCTTAAGATTCCAAAGTAGCTTCGATTGACCCCTTAACGAAGTCGATATGACTTTGTTTACGTGAGTTATGCTCTTTGAAAAAACTGTCCACGAACGCACACACGTACGTACGGACGTACGTACGTACATACACACACATACATACTTCTTTCTAAAAACACTTAAAATATACTCTAAAGACCTCAAAACGTAAAGATATGTTGAAAATTTCAATTTCGATTTTCGAGTCGATTACAAGAACTTCTCATATACTGGGAAGTTAATAATTTGGAATTGTCATTGATATTCAAAATAATTTTTTTATATTTAAAAATGCTAAGGTAACAGCAAACCTTTATTATCTTGAATACCTTGCTCTCTGATTGAATTACCAAACGCAGGAAATATTTCTATGCTACAAAAAACCGGGCGAAGTATTTAAGAACATTATAAAAATTATTCGAACAAATGTTTTTCAACTTAATTGAAAAGTCCCAAATTTAAAAACGACGGCCTGATTTTCACTAGAAGATGGCGCAGCAATTAAATAGAATCTACCAAAAACTTCATTCAAAGACAGCAAACATCATAATTTCGAAATCTGACATTTTGTTACTCATTTTTTCATTCATGGAAAGATATGGATCGCATAATCCAAAACTATTTAATGAATTCACAAAAAATCAGGTCTTAAAGTTTCTCAAATAAATTTTGCTGAATTTAAATCAAATCTCAAACAACCTCAACATCAATTTAAACTAAGTTACGGTGCAATTTTGCCAGAAATGGAAATTACACGCCCACTTAACTCAACCAACCACAATTTCCAAACCTCCTACAATTCTCAGGTGAAAACAGTCCGAATCAACTTTCACTATTTTATATTCCACCCCCGTCCGCTCGTTCAATTTCATTTTCACTAAAAGCTTTTCACTGCTATTAAACTTCCACAATAAATATAGTCCCCGACTTCTGATGACCTCATATCCTTTCGCAGCTAAGACACAATCAGAACGCCACGCTCTTCGCTAACAATAATAGTACAAATAATAATTTCTCTTCAGAGTCCTTTCTCCAGGAGGACGACCATTATATTATCGCAATATTCATTTATCTTTCAGTTATAAAAGCTTAAGGCGTGATGCAACTTTTTGTCCGTCTAAAGGCTTCCTTAAAGTCGCTCTCTTGTAAGTAAATATCGTGAAATTTGGCGCCTTACACTACCAGGCTACCAGAAACCAAGGGAACCTTTCACATCATCCAATGAGACATCCTTTATGCCTTCGATTCGTTGTTTCTTTGAAAATGGGGTGAAAGTTTGTGATGTAAGGGAGATGGGAGGAATTCGGTTAAGATTTGATTTGATTGTAGACATATTATTTAGTTTCGTATTTGTAAAGGTAAGTCACAACTATTAGTTATTTCCGGAAAATTTACCCAGAAATTCAAGTTAAACTGATTATGAAAATAAATTAATGATTGGGCTTTGAAAATTAGAAAATGATTTTGATTAGTTAAACTTGAATTTCTGCGTAAATCTTCCGGAAATAACGAACAGTTGTGACACTAATCTCCCCTATTTCTACCCTTACCAAAATCCCTAATACGATTTTGCGCACATCCTTGTCATTGACCGGCTGTTGTATGTTTTTTCGGGAAAACTTGAATACTGAACAAATGAGGCGATGAACTTTTATAGCGTTCTGCTTCTCAACACCCCTCCTGGTGGAATTTTCGTATACATATATTATTTTGGCTACGCCGGGCTATGTCCTTTCCACACAAAATCCTATAGGAATGGAATGTGAACGTTGTACTGTTGGTTGTTCTGTGTGCCTGATATCCTAGCTGCCTTTTCCTTTAGAAGTACCGAATTCACAAATAGTGGAATTACGGAAAGATTAATTTATCGTTGCGGATTGCTTTGATGTCGGGTCCTTTGAAAGTCCTTTGATGTGAAAAAAATGTTGGTTAGTTCAGATGTGAAGCAACAATACCATGTAATATTTGTTGGGGTTCCTCTTCGGGTTCATTTTGACCACAAACCGTTGAGTTTGTGGCCCTGGTTGGATTGGTTGGCCCATGAACCTGACCTAGTTGTGAAGGACTTCACCATGACCTTATCTGAAGGAAAATAAATTGTTTGGAGGCATCAAGGATACCTGTTGAATGCTTAATGTAACAGTTGGTTGGAGACGTTTAGTGTTTGGTTAGAGTTTTGATTTGTATTTGGAAAGGATATTAGGTTAGCTGGAGAAATGGTATGAGTCAATTATTGGTCGAGGTAGTTTTAACCCTTCGGAATATTTGGAGAGATGATGGTTTCTTTTAAGATGATTCATAATGTGTTGGTTTAAACCCGTGAAACATCGTTAAATACTGGAGAATTTTGTAGAAAGATGCCATTGAGGATGTCTACTGTAGTAAGGTGATTGTCTCTTCGGAACTAATGGGATTATTTGAGGGAGAAGAGAAGAGAATTCGTCCTAAGTTCATCGGGCAACAAACAATACTTTTATTAATAAAGATGCCATACTTATCCTATGAGCTTCGCCCGTAAAATTTCAACTCACACGACTGATGCTTTTAATTCATGTCCTAAAATTTAGCTCTTTCATATAACTCATCTAAATTTTCAGGCTTGCTAAACTGTTCCTTCGATCCAAGCGTGTTCTGAAAATAAATCTACCTTCGAGCTCAAGGGCGCCCCACTATTGATTTGAAATTGGCCATGGTGCAGTCGACCCACAATTTAAGGAGCGATCAATTGAACAAACAAATAAAAAGCTGCCTCTTCAGAAACATTCTTCGAATCAAAGAAGACAGTGCATCCATCATGCTGCAATCAGTTTTTCCATGGAATCGCTCTACTTCTCGCAATCGGAACCAACAACCCTTCATAACATCATCTTATATAAATTTGTCTCCAGCACATCTTATTTGCATGTATGGATTATCTCATAAGTCATGTGTTAACAACTTCAAACTGTGTGCAACGAATCTAGTTTAGAGTTTATTGACGTCTCCTGTCGAAGAGCAGATGCAGTCGAACTCAATTCAATCCGATGCATATCGTCAATTAAAATTCAATGAAATGCACAGTTTGTGGATGCAAGAGGCTCTGGAGGTGTATGTAGACTTTTGAGTCCCGGCTTCGGTCAACTGCCTTTTGTAGCCTCCAAGATTGGTAGCTCCTACCTGAAAGTGTTTGATATCGAAAAGTGCTGGATAATGAGGACTTAATTTGACATGTTCTTAAAGCTTTGGATGCTAGTTAACTCCCAAAAAAAATTGTCCCGAGTTGTGAACCAATTTTTTGCCCAATACATTCTAGATTTTTTGTGATTGCAAAACAGAATATATTATAGAAGATTCTTGAAAATTGAAACAGCAAAATGGTACAGAAAAGAGCACTTATTCGACCTCAAAACGATATTCAACTGGAATCGTCCAACATTCTCTCCACGACTATTGCCTGCAAGGATTCAGTATCTCATTAAAAATCAAAGTACTGTTCAATGACCTGCGTCCGCATTACAGGCTATTGGCCGACGCGAAGCTGAACGAAAGCATTTCCAAACATGTGACCTGGTGCAAGCACCATAGGTAACGCATATGGCACATGCCAGGAGTCAGATGCACCCGAAACGAATGAAAGCCGGGAAAATCAGTTCCTTGTGTGGAAAATTCGCTGACAAACACGTGAGCCTTGAGCGTTATTTGAACATATGAGGGACCGCTACAAGAATGGCCATAAAAGTTTTACAATCAGGAAGAGATACGTGGAAGGTAACGAGGCGCCCAACAGTTAGCGCCTCATTTCATTTCCCACGTTGTGCTGCTCTAACGAAAATCTGTTGATCACATTTTTCCGGCAACTGTTTCACCAAGTGTTTTCTCAAGAAAATGGTAATTGAAATTTTCAATGACCATTGCACAGTTCAATTGAGTGTTAAATGAATGAATTGTATAAAGATGCAGTTAGAATTGGACATGGTATTATAGATGAATTAGCACAAAGGACATCGAACTTTATTTGACTAAATAGTATTCACTTTATGTATTTTCTATCCCGGTAAACTCATTATCTTCGACTCATAAGAACATTTATGATACACGCTGGCCAAATAAAGATCAATTATCCTTTCACGATTTAATAAATCACTCACCAAATTTTTCCTCCAAACATATTATCAAAATCTTCCAAACAAAAATCAACATTTCCACACTCCATGTCCGGAGTGTCCGTGACTCAAACCAACTACATCCAATCATTCTCAAACAAACAATATCTAAATATCCTTGAAAACATCAGGCAATAAACATATCAGGATAATTTACCTTAGCGCACACCTTATAATTAGCTAAGCGCCAGATTTTTGCCATCAATGTGTTTTGCGTACACAGCCAGGATAAATGGGATTTACCGCCTGCTGAGACACATGCCGCGAACAGAAAACAACCGAAACCCCAGGAGCCAGGTAGTCTATGTAGCCACCTCGAAAAGGACATTTCAGCATGGCACACCGAATAGTTTACATATGCAACTACGAACAATTGACGGAATGTCCATCGACACATTTGCAAGGTCTGGCAAACAGGATCCAGGGAATCCCTTTGTTTTTATGACGGATTTCAGAAATGATTAGTCCAAACAAAATGTGTTGGGCATAAAATGATTGGATTAGAGGAGGACGATAGATAGGATGTAACGTAATACGTTGAGGTCCTTGGAAGAGTTTTGGGTTTTCTGCGCGCATATGTGGATGCAATGGAAAATCGATGTACAAGCAAGACATGTGGATGGTTTTGTATGTTTTAATAGCTTGTCGTTGGGAAATTTGTTTAAATTACTGATATGGTTCTGCGAATGGGATAGTGTAGAGGTGAACGTGATACATTGTTCAATGTAAATTTTCTTGTAGCACGAAATGTTTGAGAAATAATTATTTGAAGTCATGTTTTCAGCTGCACCTTCGACTAAATTGTTTCGAATATTTCGGTTATATTTATTAATGTACAACTGACTTGCATGAAAAACTGATGTAGAATTGAAATTGCATCGATTTTTCCACATATTAATTTCACGTGATATGTAATAATAAGAAACAATACAAAACCATCTACTGAAAAGAGCAGATCATCTTTCGAGCAATAAAACTTCTTTGTTTTCACAATAACCGCAACACACGTTCAAAATCTATTTTAAGGCAATTTTGTCGCAAGCCGTTTGCGGTATTGTTTGTTTTAATCTCTTTCAACTGGCGGGAGATATTGCATCCCGAATTGGGATAAGTCAGGGGGAAATGAATGTTTGAGCCAAATAATCGGCTTCCGGTGGCAAACTCACGGAGAATTTCGGTAGGTAGGCAGATTTTCTTTGCAGTGTGTAGTATGCCACACTGTAAGCTTAAGTTCAAGGTTTCGTATTCACAGAGCCATCTAAAAACAAAAAAAAGTGGGGCACCTTCATATCTTGCTACTACTATGGCTCTCCCTTCTTTAAGGGTTGTTTTTGGCCCGGTTTTGTTGACGCCACGTGAAAATAATGTAGGTATAAGTTGCTTCAAATTTAATTGTACACAAGTTCATCATACACAACTTTTTGGTGCTAGCCATGATTTTTGAGGTACTTACCACTTTTTTTCGTTATTTTTTGTCAGCCTAAAATGCACGGTTAAACTATCATCTCATGGCAGTATTTCTTCGTTGTTTTGGAAATCATAAACTATAAGTCCTTTTTTATTAGGCTGATGACGTGATATGGTTTAATTAAAGGAAACATTTCTCCGGAGAATATCATTCACATTTCAAACTGCACTCCACATGGAAAGAAAGCCAAGCAGCATGACTGGAGCATATCTGATCTGAAGAAGATGCTTCTGATATCAAAATCGACGTGTTTCATTGTCATGTTTTGTAAGAAATAATTGAAATTTTTGACTTTAATTGAATATATTGGAACATTTGATAATATTTGTGACATTTCATTCATGGGAAGCAACTTCCATCCTTGCGCAATGTATTTTTCATTCAAGCTATGCAACCATGTTCCCTATTTGATCTGCTTAAGGAATCATAGAATTTTGACAATTTCAAAAAACGATCATTTGTTTCGACCTTTTCAAAAGTATATGAATCCAAAAATATTGTATGGGTTGGTTGTTTGTAGTGGCAGCCCCTTTTATTTAAAGATGGCGCACTTAGGCCACGATAGACCCATTGTGATACCACAAAAGATTGAGACAGCACTAGAACTTAGCTGCAAGATGTGGAAACCATTTTGGTTCTCGTGTGAAGCTGGCTTTGCAGCTCATATTTCAATAAACTACTTCCTTGAGGCTGTTCAGGAAGGGCGAGTCTAGGAGAGTCCTCTGAATAATGCTGGGAATTCGAACAGAAAATGTTAGATCGTTTTTTCCTCTTCTTCCAATCTGCAGCTCCGGCAAAAATCCTTGAATATAACTCCCAATATTTCTGCATGTCGGATGAAACTTAATGTTTGGAGCTCAGTGCGTGGCAAGTTTGCCAGGTTGTTCTACAGATTTCGTCTGAATGCCAGTTCCTATTTGCAAGCTCCATGATAAGCTGCTTGAATCCTAGCTTTACGGAAGCTAGAAGATGGACGACTTGGGGTGTTAGTGTATAATCCTGGAGTTCAGTGCCAGCTTCTCACTAGGGCATCTGCTTCGCAATTTCTCGGTATACGACTATGTCTTGGTCTCCAGTATAGGATTACTTCTCAGTGAAGCAACATATCGTTCAGTTGTGTACGATATTCCATTATTATTTTAGATGCGGTTTACATAATGGATAATGGTTTGGCTGTCGGAGAAGATGTTTAGATTTTTTATAGATTTTTTTGTAGTTTCTCAACCAGTTTACTGCATTTTATATGACAATAACCTCTACCCGAAAAACACTTCACTGGTTTGGAATCCGGAAGGATAGTTGCAGGCCTAGCTGTTCTGAGAAAACAGCACCCTTTTCCATCCAATTTTTAACCCATCACTGTATATCTCGGCTGATTTCTGTATCTCATTTCTTTCTATGGCCCAGTCATTCCTATTGTGTTAAAATTTCATAAAGATCCAAGCAGTGCAATTGTATTTTGCCTGAGCGCATTAAATTGCTTTGCTTTTATAAACTTTCAGGAAACTCAAACGGTAAACACGTTTTCCTAAATACTACGTTCTTTCTTCCTGGATTATATAAATTGCTGTACATACATCTGGTACGTATAGTTCTGGTTTGAAAGTAAATCAAGTGGAAAAATTTATTTTTGCTTTGTTTTCGGCAAAAAACAGCGAAAAATATAACATAAATATTTAATATATAAATATAAAAATATTATTTTTAGATAAGATGGTTTATCATCGGTTAGAACCTCCTAGTCTAGTCAACAACTTCGTCTTTCTAGTTGTGCTTTTTGGATAGCAACTCACTAACACTATTATTGCACATTAATGGGGGTTCTTAGCTTGCAGATTTTATGCTGGTACATCATTAATTTAATGGAAAGTGTGGTTTCGGGCTTAACCCATCAACAAGCCTAATCGTGGTCGTGCTGTCTGTTAGCGGATGGCAAATGGCAGCACCTGAAGAGGATGCAATCCGACACCCCGAAACCACACTTTTCATTAAATTATTTTTAGACTTTTCTCTGTAAATATCAGCCATTTTGTTAGTTATGGATAAATATTCACAATCATAGTTCGGACCAGAGCTAAATTTACAGCTCTTTGGTTTTTCTGTTTTAGATAATCCTCCATACAAAAGTCGAATACGTAAGTAACGTGCCTGCTTTTTGAAGAGTTACGTTTACCTGACATTTTTGTGTAGAAAAACGAAATGAAATTTTTTAAAAAATATTATTTTTAGTATTTAGCGTATGTTTTTTTATGCCCAACAAGAAATAAATCCATATCCTTACTATCACTCTCTGAACAAGTTCTTAAAAATAAACTTTTTGGTGGGGTCGAAGTTCTATGACCCCTCAATATAATATACTTTGGTTATGCTTTGCATTATCTTATATTTTGTATCAAAGGATACAGCTTTCCTCGCAGTAGATAATATCCTCTCAGTATATCCTCAGTATGTTCTGGACGTGACAAACTTAAAAATTAAGGACACTTTCTTAGTGGCTCTAGCTATACACTCTGTGGGCTATGGAGTTCATAACTTTTTGAGTTGCATTTTCGAATTATTACATCGCTATCAAAATGATACAGCTGGAATTCTTATCCGAGTACCAACAGCAAACCCTTCGACTGGGACATCGAGTACAATGTTCGAATTCCTCTATACTATATTTCACCATCCTAATTGCACATTTAAAAGGCAAACAATATACAAGCACGCCCGAAAGCATCCATGCCGACTACAATGCGAGCCATCATAAATGTACACACATTGGTTTCCAATCTCATTTCGCAATCAAATCGAACAGGCTCAATTTATTGCGTTGGCCCAGTTCGGTGCAACGCACAAACACTGTGCGTAGCCCATAAATATATCAGCCAACCTTCTCGCAAACGACATCAATCAACGCAGTGCTGAAAAAACACCGGCCAAACGATTTATGTTAACATCTCGGAAATCGATTACAATATCTTAGATTCGCTCCAGATCACGGATACTCTGCCAAAATAGAAACGATCAATCGGAACAAGGTGAGAAGATGCCTTGATGATGTTGAAAGCCCCCCGAATAAATTTCCTGCCGTGCAGTCTAGCCTATCATCATCTGCCTAGTGTCTAGTAGCCTGCCAATACCTCTCGATGAGGCAAAAAATGACCCCAGCTCTTTGACTAGGCTTTATCAGTCTTGGGATCGCTGCGTGCCATCTGGAGCCCTGCAACATTGACTCAGACTCATTTCTTCGTGGCTAGCTAATTTCCGATTTCTCTATTCAAGACTAGCCCCAAGAAGCTGGCGAGACAATGGACGTGTTACTCGACATATATTCCAGACGCAGACTGTGCCCCCGACCCCAAATACAAACTATGGACGCCACATAATGGAGGCAAACAGATCCACAGTTTCGAATGGCCCAATTGTAATTCAAATCAACCTGACTCTCGTTTTGCACCAAACAATGATCACTCGCTTTGTCAGGTCATTTGCCACAGAGATCTCTGTAGGTTCCGTGTAGGATCCTCCACTGTTTAGTACTGTTTGAGTACAAGCCGAAGAAGAAGAAGATGTCTAGATCCGCGCATATTATGCGATCAACAATCACACTATGCCTGGTAGTCATGATAGATTGTCGGATTTGATGGCTTTCTTTTACTCTACCTCGGATGAAATTCTGTCCCCGAAGCGGACTAGGATCGGAGGTACGAGCTCGTGAGAAAAAGTTTCAACTACACCTTGAAATCGTGACGGATCATCTGAAGATGTCATTACAAGCTAGCCATCCCGATTATTTTTTCATTTCGTTTGTTTTAGTTAGTCAAATCATTTGAATATCACATTGAAGATGAAATTATTTATCTGCACTCATATGATGAATAACTTTCGTTGTTGGCAAAGATATGATTTTTTATTTATTAAGAAAGCCTTTGGTGATTTGATTCTTTCCATGATATGAGCATAGATTGCTAAATTTAGGCCGTTCATACATCACTTTTACGTTGAGTCAATAATAAAAAAGTTACAAGCCAAAAACCTCACACAAAAACGGGGGGACATCTTTCAGGCGCCACAACTTCTTTATTTCCACGTTTTACGCGAAACATGTCGGGATATTTTTCCAAGACAATTTTGTCACAAATCGTTTGCGGTGTTGATTGTTGCAATCACTGCACATTAACGGGCGGTATTTCATCCAAAAGGAGAGAAAGTCGCGTGAGAATCCCGTTTTTAGGCCAAATAATCGGCTTTTGATGGCAAACCCCCGTTGCGAAACTCGCGGAACATTTTGGTAGGCAAGTAAATTTTTGATACAATGTGTGGTATGCCTTACTGGTAGCTTAAATCCAAGTTTCTGGAATCGCAGCCCCAATCCTCTGGGCTCCATCTTCAAAACAAACAAAAAATGGGACACCCCTATATCTCCAGAACCATGGCCCTCACAAGAAAGTTGTGTATGGCAAAAGTTAAGACTTGTCAAAAGCATTTTAGAACCAGATAAACAGGTGTTAAAATGCTTTTTTCCTAAGACTTGTCCCCCTGCCGACATGGTACAGTGATCGCAACAAGCAATACCGCAAACGTTTGGTGATAAAACTGCCTAAAAGTTATTCTCCGACGAATTTCGCCGTAATAGGGGAAACCAAGAAGTTGTGGCACGCGAAAAATGATCCCCCTTTTCAATGTCGTTTTTTGGCGTGTAACTCTTTTAATATTGAAATCGAGTGAAAATGATGTATCCACAACTTACTGCAAATTAAATTTTACAAGAGTTTGTCATATTCAACTTTTTTGTGGGGGCAGTGCTTTCCAAGATATGGGGCCGCCCCACTTTTTTTTGTTCTCAAGATGGCGCCAAGGGGATTGGAGCTGCGACCCCAGAAACTTAAATTTAAGCTCACATAAAGACATACTACTCATTGCAATTAAAAAATTTCTACTCACTAAAATGCTCCGTGCGTTTTGCAGTGGGGGGTTTGTCATCGGAAACCGATTATTTGGTTTAAAAATGCGTTTTTCGCGTGAGTTTCCCCCTTTGCGATGCAATAGCTCCCGCCAGTGTACAGCGATCAAAACAATCAATAACGCAAACGATTCGCAACAAAATTGCCTTAAAGTTATTTTCAATGTGTTTTGGGGTTGAAGTGAAAACAATGGATTTGTGGCGCTCGAAAGATGTTCCCCTCTTTCTAGATGTCGTTTTAGGCCTATAACTTTTTAATTATTGTATGTATGTATGTTTATATATATGTATGTATGAACGACTTACTAAAAATTTAATTCCACGCAAGTTTGCCATACACAAATTTCTTGTGGGGGTCATGGTTTCGGAGATATAGGGGTGCTTCACTTTTGTTTGTTTTCAAGATGGAGCCCAGAGCATGGGGGCTGCGACCCCAGAGACTTGTTCTTAAGCTATCTATACCATTGCCCACACTTTGCATTAAAAAAATTTTTGCCTACCCAAAATGCACGGTTTACGTCAAAATTCGGACGCCTTGACTGTACTACAATTGGTCGAAGTTATCATAATCGGACACATTACGTGACTGAATCCTGGCTGTCATTTGTATAGCTTAAGCTTCTATGTACATACAACTGACAGATAACAGCTGATTGTTCTTCTTCACAAATGAGCTCGCATATTTTTTTATTGGGTCTAGTTGATGAAGTGACCATGATTAGTAAGGATCAATATGAAAAGAATTGGTGATATCACTTTTGCTAAACACTACCCACCTTATCATTCTCCAGTCTTACTCAAGGAGCATGATCATAGTTCAAAACACAGCTGCTGCTGCTGCAAACAGGCAAGTTGTTCCTTGAATCGTCTGATTTTGATTTTTGGCCACTTTCAATTCAACAATAGTCTGAAGTATCTTAGATTGACGAGCGATTACATCAAATCAAGTTTGTTTTTTGAATCAGTCCATAAACTTGCCTATTACCTGTGTATGTTGAAATCCACCGATGAATAATACAGCAAGTCGTGTTTACCAACCAAATGAGGAGGGGGCCATTCGAAGATATCCATCGAGCGCTCTTTAATCTACATATGAGCTAATTCTTTACACTTTTTTTCCGTTAACACGTGCACATTACAAATCCGCGCCTTGCGTGATATTCAAAGAGTCAATATTTAAATTGCCTGGCATATGCTAAGTAGAGTCATAGGCCTGCAGCAGCGTCTTGAAATCAACCACTCATTCCGTCGACATACTCCATACAATCCTTATGTGAACATTATCGGCGTACAATCAATTCTTTATAATGTTAATGTCTCGCCGAGTTGGGAAGAGTCAACGGCTAAAGAGGGTGATTTCCGCGGCCGGAAAAACCTCATCAAAACTCCAAAGTCGGAGTCAACGGAAGGGCAAAAAAAATCTAAGCCCGGACCAGGCGATCCGGGGAGGAAAGTAGGCACCACTTATGAATAAGTATCAGAAAAAATGTCCAGGTGTATGGAATTCCTGAGGTTCGTTGAATAATTCCGCGACGGAGAATGCGATATGGGGCGTGATGACCTTTTTGTCTAAGAAGCAAGAACCATCGATTGTAGGGGTAGATAATGAGTCGAACTGTTTACCATTGATTTGACTTCTGCTGCCACTTCAGTCGCTTTGACAAGCCGTTTCATATTGATCCTCGATTCAATTTGTGGTCTGTCGATCGATAAATCCTTGGAGAACCACTCCGATTGGATTCTCATGTGACGACCCTGCCAGGTCATCCATCCGAAATAACTTAGAAAAAACCTTATCCCCGTCAATGGTTTCTAGGCAACGTACGATATTGGGAAAGCATATTGTTGTTCATGGTGTCCAAGGAATACATTACTTGTCGTTTCGTTACGTGACCCAAACGGAACATATTCAAAAAATCCTACCATCCTATTGTCATTCAAATATGCACACATACGATTAGATTTCATAAGAAACGTGGATGCAAATCAGAGCATGGTTGAATTTATAAAAGGGGTCTAGTGTTTATTATGTGAGCTCACCTTTGTTTGCATGGAATGACCTGAAGACTGGTTTGACCATGCTAAGGAAAATATAGTCTCAAGTAGTAGATTTCTCAATTGCAACACGGCAATAACATCCAAAATTTCTCAAATATTGAGACTTTGTGGGAAAAACACTGAATTCTTCTATTATTTATTATTTTTCCTTACTGTAAAACAATCCAAAAAAACACTAATTGGACCACAAAATTTCTAGACCATCAACAATCTTTTCTATTCCTCAAATTTCTTTTCTATCCAAAGAAATATTTATATTTAGTTAAATAATTCTTTTCTGGCCGATCTAATATTATTTTTAAGATATACTAAATGGTTTGTTGTGTCTCAAATTTGTTTTCGTCAACAAATATATTCGCAGACCAGAAAATGTTTTTCCTGTCCCCAAACCTTTTTAATCCATAATAAAAAATAAAAATCTGGAGCGCAAAATATTTTTCCCATCCCGTAATACATTTTTAACTTCCCAGTATATGGAAAGTTCTTGTAATCGCCTCGAAAATCGAAATTAAAATTTTCAACATATCTTTACGTTTTGAGATCTTACGAGTATATTTTAAGTGTTTTTAGAAAGAAGTATGTATGTGTGTGTGTATGTACGTACGCACGTACGCACGTACGTGTGTTCGCGGACAGTTTTTCTACGAGCATAACTCACGTAAACAAAGTCATATCGACTTCGTTAAGGGGTCAATCGAAGCGTCTTTGCAATTTTAAGAGCTGATTAGTTTTTGTGACACTTCGGTCGGGAGGGTTTGCTGTTTTCACCCCTTGAAGGTCAACCCTGTCATGCGCTATATCTCGCGAACCAAACGTACGATTTGCTCCATCAAGGTGTCGCGTATTAACATTTTCGTGATTCTATCAAACTTTTAAAAAAATCGTTGGAGCCATTTTTCAATTTTTTGAAGAAAAAAAACTGCAAAAAATTGGAATTTTTTTCAAAAACATCAAATTTTTTACTTTATTTTCAAGTCGCAGTAATCAATATTTATAAAATTTATATACTCCAAACACTTGTTGTAAAAACACCACCAATTGTTTTTTTCATGATCACAAAAAAAATTAAATTAAAAATAAAAAATCATTAAAAGTCATCATGTCCTTTATGGTCATTTATGTCAATCATTATATCTCGAGAACCAAATATAATCTTTGCATCGATAAGAAGTCAATCAACGCATATAAACATTTTAATGATGTTTTTAAATTTTAAAAAAATCTTTAAAGACATTTTTTAAATTTAATAAAAAAATATTGAAAATTAATGTTTTTTTTCATAAAAAAATTAATTAATAATTAATAAAATTATCATCGTAATAATAAATGTTTAAAAAATTTATAAACTTTTATCAATTTCTGTCGGGACTAGCAAAATATTATCTCATGATTTCAAAACAAATTGAATAAAAAATAAAAAAAACATTCAAAGTCACCATGTAAAAAGGGTTCATACGAATTTTTATACCTTAAATGTCTTATTCTAAAGACATTGTTGTAAAGTCAATCGAAGTTTACTATTATTTGCATAATTTGCGGAGATTTTTAATAGTCTTCACAGAACCGTGTTTTAACTTTAATAAAAAAAACTGCTTAAATTTTGGAAACCCATACAAATCAAATCAAATTTGCAATTGCGATAATCAACGTTTTGAATGGTAAAATGTTTTGTAGTCAACACTTTTTAAGATCATATGCTTTGAAAAGCTTTCATCAAATAGTTGTAGTTTTTAGGAGCTTTGTTCTTTAGTATTCGTAAAATTTCAGTTACTTCCGTCATCATTTGTAATACATATATTTTACTTTTTACATGCAATTGAACCTATTTTTGACTCCATAATCAATGTTTCTCAAAATCAACAGAAAATAAAAAATAATTATTAGTTTCATTGATGTAAAATCGTGAAAAAATACAAATTCAGTGATTATGCCGAAGTGCTAGCAGTTTTGACCGCAACTATTCAAAGTGGCCATCACGCGAGAAAATCTCTTCAGTTGTCGTAATACCAAAACTGCATTCATTTTTGCTAGCGCTGTTTTGTCCTTCAAGCATCGATATGAAAATAACAAATAACGTAGAAAAGGCTTTGTAAGTTGTCCCCCCTCCGATTGATCCACGTGAATATTAAATCAAACCAATCCATGAAAATAATAATGATTCAACAATTAAACAAGGTGGTGGCTCGATCACAGTTTCAGGGTTGTTTTTCATATCCTGGAACAGAAAATTTTCATCCCATCGAAAAGGTATGATGGGCCAGATGAAATCCAAGGCTGAATTAGAAGAGTGTAGGAACACTAAGGTGTGGTAGTGATTGGTAGGATCATGTACCCGAACACAAAGCTTCAGAACGCTCACGAAAAACTTCTTTCCATTATTCCTTCTCTTCCTTACGCACCTATCACCAACATAGGTCATCTCTTTATTCACTGCGTCATAGCCACAATTTTCCGAGGCACTCAGCAGTTAAAACGCGTGCAAAAATAAATGGCCAAAATGGAAGCACTTTGGAGCGTCATGTCTCTATCGGAAGTAGTGCTAATTTAGTTCACTAGTGTCTTCCTTACTACTAGCACGTACTGCTAGATTTTGGCTTTGGTATGATTACTCCCATATACTGAAAAATGCCGCGTAAACCTATTTAAAAACTACGGGATCTTGTCAAGAAAAAAAAGCAGAAATGTGCATACTATTTCCAACAAAGCCAACCTCAAACGAGGTCAATTGAGAAAATGGAGACAAATCGAATTCGAAAGAATTATGCGGAAAGCTGGGGAAGTCAATTGCCTTTTGACTAATGGTAGTGATTGAAAGCACAGGATATCACAACAAAAAATAAATGTCTAACCAAGCGTGTGAGCTGATTTTCTTTAAGGGTGTCGAACTTTCTACATGTTTTTATACATGTTTTTATACTTATCATAAATATCAGGTCAGTCCATAAGTTCCCGGGTATTTTCCTTTAGTCATTTGGATTAGTCATATTTGTGTTAAAGTGGGGATGTAATACACTTTGTCCTATTTTTTCCTGAATCTACAAGCCATAGGTCATTTAATAATCAGTTTTGGAGAAGATCGGATGTAAAGAGAAAAGATGCACCTCGTTCAGGACGTCCCACTGAATTTGACGACATGGCGTTAAAAAACCTGATAGAGGCAGAACTATATTTAAACAAGGATATGATTGCAAAGAGGTTAAAATCTTCGCATGGAACCATTCATCAACATTTGGTGCAGATACAAAAAGTGTCCAAGCTTAGCATATGGGTCCCACATCAGATATCAACATCAAACCTCAAGCAAAGCGTGAAAATTATTTATTACGTCACAATAAAACTGAATCTTTTCTCAATCGTATTGTAACAGGGGATAAAAAGTGGATAATCTATCACAAAATCGAGCGGAAAAGACGATGGGTGGATCCAAATCAGACCAGAACCAACTGCCAAACCAGGACTGCCCCCACAAAATATTCTTCTATCTGTTTTGTGGGATATGTCAAGACTTGTCTATTTTGAATTGCTGGATTCTAAAGAAACTATCACAATGGATGTGTATTGTCGTCAACTTAGCACTTTGAATCAGAATTGATTAAAAAGCGCGATAACGCCCGACTGCATACTATGAAAGTCACCCTGGAAAAATTGAAGGAATTTGACTAGGAAATTATGCCTCATCCAGCATATTCTTCAAACATTGTCCCAAGCGAGTTTTTGATTCGGAGCCTGCAGTCGCATTTAGGGAGGAAAGTATTTCAAAACAAAGATGATGTACAAATTTAGTTGGGCTGATTTTTTAATACATATTAAGGTTTACGAACCTCCGTGTTTAGTCGACAAGTTCATGCCCCACTAGTGTGCTTTTTTGGTGCGCAACTCTGCTAACACTTTTATTGCACTTTAATGGAGGTTCTTGTTTTCAGATTTTTAGCTGGTACCATCATGATTAAATGGGAAGTGTGGTTTCGGGGTGACGGACGGCATACTCTCCAGGTGCTGTCATTTACCATCCGTCACCAGACAGCACGATTTTTTAATTCAAAAGATTAAAAAAGCTTTTCCGATGTTATTCAACAATTAACACAAAGCCGGGAAGAAATTCTAGATAATGAAAGAAAATATATATATATATATGGTTGATGTTAAAATTAATTGTATTTTTTATGTACTTAAAATTAACTTAAAAACGCGGAAATTTATGAACTGTTCTGATATACCAGGTGTGATCAACAAATAAGCTGACTGTTCGAATTTCGTAGGATACAGTCGATTTTCGTTTTTTTCTTCTAATGTTGGTACACTTGCCTCGAACATATGCTGACAGTTTCAGCTATATATCAGTTTTTGTTTACATGTGTTTGGCTGAACACAGTGCTTTTCTGCTGTCGAAAAAAGTATCGAAGAATTTGCATCAAATTTTGTGTTAAAAAACGGAATAAAATGCTCCAAAACACTTGACACGATGACAGCGCCAAACGGTGTGTATACCTGAGTAAGAAATTTTTTACAAGCGGTATAAGCTCATCCAAGAAAGCAGAGAATATGTTAATGATGAAGTTGGTCCTTAACGTTCCAGCATGCCAACAACTGATGAAAAAATTGAAAAAGTGAAGAAAATAGTGTTGAAAAATCGAGCAGAGAATATGTTAATGATGAAGTTGGTCCTTAACGTTCCAGCATGCCAACAACTGATGAAAAAATTGAAAAAGTGAAGAAAATAGTGTTAAAAATCGTCGCTTAATTTTGACCAGAATAACCATCGTAAGAGCATCGATCAGGAACTGTTAAATGATTTCAATGATGATTCTGATTTGCTCAAAAGGGTCATAACTGGTGAAGAATCATGAGTATATGATTATAAGGTCAAAACGAAAGTCCAATCCTCTAAATGGAAGTCCCCATAAGAAAAAAAAAAGCACGTCAAGTTCAATCAAATATCAAGATTTTGCTCACTGTTTTCTTCGACTATTATATGCATCAGCAGTCCTCACCATAAGGTTGTATGGTTAATAAGCAATTTAACATCGTTGCTTCTGAGTAATTTTGTAACCAGAAATAACACCACAATCATGCCTCACCATATCCACCAGATTTGGCCCCAGCGACTTTTTTCTGTTTCCAAAACATCCATGAATTCCAGTGGATTGCAACAATTTAGGAGATAAAGACTGCATCGCCGGAAGAGCTCAAGGCTATACCAATGAGTTTTTTTCAAAAGTGCTTCAAGCATTAGAAAAAGTACTAGCACAAGTGTATCATATTTGAGGGGATTATCATGAAGGGGACAACATAAATATTTTTGATAAAAATAAAAAAAACTACATTTTTATCACACTTCGTACGCCAAATAAGATGTAATTTATTTCATATTCCCTCAAATTTTACTATTTATACGGTAGATTAGAAATATCATTCACATTTGCATGCTACATTTCTATAGTGTCCGACTTTGGATGTGATTGATTGTACATATGTATATATTTTTGGAAACTGAATTCGATACCTTCAAAGTATAGTACACTTACCAGTGGTCAAGAAAAATCAGTTTTTACAGCTTTGTTTAATTTTTTCCAGTAATATTTGTCTCACCCCAAAAAACTCAGAAGGCAAACTAATTTATACATTCCAATCAAGATTGGTTTGTTTAGTTTTGTCAAACTTTTACACAAATTAACAAAAAGCATCCAAAATTATGATCAATACAATTTTACCAAATAACAAAGTAGCATCACAATATCCACCAGATGATTTCCGAAAAATACATCACCGCGGCTTACCGTTTTTTTTAATACTGCCTTTGTCGCCAATCTGACATCTTTTCCATGCGTTTTTTTTTTTCATTTTCACCACAATATTAATAGCTTTTCGCCGAATGTTTAACACAGTGTCTTCACCTCCGCCAAAAAACAATCAAAAGAATTTTGAAGGAATCGACATGGTTGCGTCTTTCGTTCGAGACCATCACGCTCCACGATGATCCAAGCAAAGTAAACCTTTTTTATGTCCATCATGCACATCTTTTGCATCATCGTTAGCCATAAATGTTTAATTGTTATGATTATTACATGAAAAGGACATGCACATGTGAAGCAATTGTTAAAACATATCTTTTGTTCATGTATTACATGCTTTGAAGATTGTTCTGTTGTTTTTTGGTTGCGACATTTTTTTTTTGGTTAGGCACATCGCGTCACAACTTTAGATACAAGAATGGTCAATTTGAATTAAATAGCAACAAAACGATGGCAATTCTTAATTGAGACTGCAAGTGATTTTTTTTTGCCCTCTAACCATTCACTATAGTGGCCTGGCATCATGCTCCATCAACTTCTTCGTAATTTACATCATAATTAACTGGCGATGAGTTGAAATTCAATTGATTGATGTGTATTTTATCGATGAATTGCCGTGGAGGTGAAAGAAAACGAGATGGCTGTGAAATTGGCGATTAGTTTTATTGGATTTCTCCATTGTTGCGAGGAATTTGAATTGAATCTTGTATCTGGGTTACGTTTGGGATGGCTGGCGCTCAGAAGTTGGGTGTATTCAATTTAAACTATTCAACGACAAAGAGAGTGGATGTTTTTTTGTTGGTTGAATTTGTTTTCAATTATTTTAACAAAAGCATATTGAGAAGCTTAATTTCAAAACTCGTTATGTAACTTTTTTGCCGAAAATTAGATGTGGATATCTCTTAAATAAATAAGGAACAATCTTTTATGTTTGTTATATTTCAACCTTTAAAACCCACCAATAAACTCTTACAATAGCATTTTAAATGCAAACCTTTCTCAAAAAACCGTTTAATTTACCATGTCATCCATTTATAAGACTCGTTATTAATGAAGCAATTCCAACTGTGTTCTGTAATTGCCAATTCTCATACCATTTTCAAACTGCTATTACTTTAAATATTTTTTTTTACCTCATAAGGAGACAATTTTCTTGTATTTCTTCTTTCTAGGCAGTTTGGGATATATCTCACATTTCTTTCGATCAATCCGCTTGAATAACTGGAGATTACTCTTTCATTCAATGCACTTTATTTTTGTGTAAGAAACTGTTTGTTATGTGTTTTTCTTATATTTTTCTAAATATTTACATATTTTTCATCGAGAGATTGTGATAAATATTAAGGACGCTAGACGCTGGACAAAACGCTACCATATTAATCCAAAAATTACCGAAACGTCTCAATTCGTGGCTGAAAAGCCTCGAAAAGATGGCAAGGCTAGATGTCTAAAAAATCAAGTTTTCCGATGGTTTATAAATTTAATTTGATCCTTCCTTTCTTAGTTTTTATTTTGTATTTTGTATAATAAGTACGATAAAATCTTGCTCATTAGGTGTCAGTTTTAGGATTTAAAATCATTTTTTGGTTCCTTACGTGTTTTGAAAGCATTGTTCTGGAGAAGAATTTTCTGTAAAATATGCAAATACCAAAAATCACTTTTAACAATGCCTATGTGCCACCATAAAACGAACAATGTTTCCTATTGCAGAAAACTTTTTATCAGAGAATGAAGCGGTTTCACCAACGTTATTATACGGATGGAAGTTTCAAGACAAAGAAAAGCTTGTATCGGCAGCAAACCACTATTTCATCTTCTAGCGATAAAACTTTCCTGAGACAGGATATTTCGCATCGTGCTACGGAAGCGCACAATTCCTATTACCCTGTCAACTCAGAAAATTATTACGAACGTTAAGATTTGCCGAGAAGCTTTATTCCACATTTTGTAAAAAAAAATCAGGACCAGAACCAGAAGCTCTGTAAAAAGTTTTTGAAAGGACAGGCGTAGTTACCGCCTAAAATGTAAGGAAGCGCTAGGATGATTGAAGAATTTGACACCAAAATGCAGGCTTTATAAAGAAATTTCCTGCGTTTGGAACCATTATTGCGAGGCAAAAGGGGGAAGGGAAACCCAAGCAGCACCTCAGCCATGACCTTTCCTGCAGACATATGTGGCAGAACTATGCAACTATCCACTCTGATGAGGAGCTTATAGTTAAGTATGTTTTTTCCGAGGGGTTCTGAAAAAAAATTTTATTATCAATTTTGTAAATGAATGCATGCTTGAAGAAAAATATTCGAAAAAGAAACAGGCAATAAAAAGATGAATGGTCACAAAATGGCAACCACACATTGATGAATTGGAACTGAGCTATGCTTGGCGAAACAACTTGGTACCTTGAAAAAAAGGCGTGTTATTGCTTTTCATCAAAAATATTATGTATTTCTTCAAATACGTATTTCGGTTGCTCCATGCAACCTTCTTCAGTGTTTTGTACACGACTTTTTTTCAATAATCCTAAAACACCACCAAAAGACGCTCAAAACACCCAAATAAAACTTGGTACCACCAAAAATTCCAGACGAAGGAGCGTGGAATATGTAGCAGTTGCGCTTGTACAATGAACCAATCAAGGCTAAAACATTTTCCTTCACATGAACTAAGAAAGAATACACAAAAGAATCCGTCGGAATATCATGAGCCTTTTATCATCGACTTTAAAGTCTCAATTTCAAAGACAAAAAACGATTGTCCTCTTCCTGTTCAAAACCATTATCTTCATACTTCGATTCTGATTGATGTATAAAGATTCCCAAGAAATTGAAAAAAAAATATATCTCAGTCAGTCACTTTTTTTTTAACTCATTAGTGTTTGGTAATTTGGAGAGGCGCCTTAAAAAGTAAAACGTAATAGAAAATCGTGTTGAACATCTTCAGATTTTTGAGACATTTATCTCGGAACCAACTGCAGCATTCAACACTGAAAGGAAACATCAGGAGACACCATGAAGACTCCAACGAATTGTTTCTTTCAGTTTCAGAAAGCTAAGAAAATTATCTGGAATCAAGCTGTATCGAGAAAATTATGCTTGGTGAACCGTTTCATGATTTTAAGTTGGTGTAATGATTTAAGAGACTATTGTGAACAAGTCTGCTACGGAATTTGAAATCACTCAGAATTTTGTCCCATTGACTTCACGGTCATTCAGTCTAGGAGAAAGCAACAAACCCTTTCAGTCGAGTGGAAATATTCAGGATCAACCTTCATTAAGCTAGAAAATAGAGATGGCTACTAGTACGCCACTTCAGTTCAGTGGGTAGGTTTCTCTAACTTTGGTCCTGAATATCATTTCCAGAGATGTAACCATCTTAATGCCCATTCACTAGAAAGTTGACAAAATCAACTCAATGCCAATGCTCAAACAATAACTTTTCGAGGCTTTAAATTAACGTAGAAACACTTTAAGCATATAATTTCTCGTGCGCATACCGAAAAAAGGTCACAATTAAAGCCTTTTTAAGAGATATGAAATTCAACCACTTTGGCCATTGAAAAACGGACTACCACGCAAAATTATCAAACGACAGATAATTTTGTGGTATTTTTTTCCCAGAAAATTATCTATCGGGAGGCCGTGCTATTCCCACCAGGATCGGCGAACGGCAGTGGAGCTCGCCAATGGAGGGTGCAGTTGTAGCTGCCTGGCCCATCTTACCATGGCCTAGTGCTTGCGTAATCGCATTCTGTTAAGCGTGCTAGGTTAATAACAAACAACAACAAGTACTAACCTCAACGGAGGGGGTGGTTTTTCAAGGAAAAAACCCAAAAAGGCGGAGTTCTCTTCAAGAAAACTCTAATGAATTTTGTTGTTTAATTCATTATTTAACTTTAATTTCTGCCAAATTCATTTGAGTAACGCTTCGATAATATATTATACTTATAACAATAAAAATATATTACTTAGATTTCATTTATAATTTCAACCTGCAAAAATGGTCGAAATATATTTTTTTCTTGATTTTAAATAAATTTAAAAAAATTATAACCATGATGCAATTTTTTTCTAAAAAGTTTATTTATTTTTTGCTCACTGTCTTATTTCCGCCAATGAGGAGCGCCTTCCGTCAATGATTCAATCAAGAAATTACCATTTACTTTCTCTCATTTTAATGTGCCTCCATAGATATTCATGCGCTTTACGGGCCCAGATCTTGATATTGATGATCGACTATCTCCGTAGTTTTTATGGCAGTTTTTCGTGCATCATCCTTTTTCATTATCTTCTCACAAGTCGTGTCTTTAGGCGCCAAACACATCCAAACATTACATCCCAATTAGAGGTAACAGAGCAGTTCGACGTACGTTAGTAACACTGTCGGAGGCTACCACTTGTATTATGGTGAAGGAAATAAGAACATTCCAAAAAAAACAAATAAACGGAAATGAAAAGAACCAAAATCACGACGCCTTACGACCTTAATTCTGGAGCACCAAAACTCATAACCAAAAGAGTGAAGTGCTTTCGAAAGATCAAATTCTACTACTAGATCTAAAAAGGAAAGCTTGCGAAAATGTGAGATGTTAAAAGATGGCTGCAGCTGAAATTTCAGACAAAAATAAAATAGGGATCTAAGGTTAGATTATCAAAACATATCATCAATTTCTCACAATATGAGAAATCTCATTCATTAAAAATTGAAAGAGAAAAAATTGTATGATATTCATAAAAAACTTCCAGTATTTGAAATGCTCGCGACAACGCTTAAAATCTTTCAATATATTTTTATGTTATGTTTCCCAAAAAAACTTAAGTTTTTTTAAGTTTTCTTTCGTAATGAGAATATTTTTTATTATGAATAAACTAATTCATTTTTATTGTCTTGATTCAACTTCCCAGTATATGGGAAGTTTTTGTTATCGCCTCGAAAATCTAAATTGAAATTTTCAACATTTCTTAACGTTTTGAGGTCTTTGGAGTATATTTGAAGTGTTTTTAGAAAATGAGATGTATGTGTGTGTGAGTGTTTGGTGTATACGTACATACGTACGCACCGTCGTGAACAGTTTTTTTCCACGAGCATAACTCACGTAAACAAAGTCGTATTGACTTTGTTAAGGTGTTAATCGAAGCGCCATTGCAATCTTAAGAACTAATTAATTTTTGGGACACTTCGGTCAGGGGGAGGGGTATGTTCTTTTGACGATTTCAAGGTCATTTCTGTCATGTGCTATATCTCGCGAACCAAGCATAGAATTTGCATAGGTGTCAATCGACGCGTTTCGACAACTGTGTGATTCTTTCAAATTTTCAAAAATACCGTTGGAGCCGTTTTTAATTTATTAAAAACAGTGCAGAAAATTAAGGTTCTTTCATAAACAATAAATTTTAAACCTGATTTGCGAAACATAGTAATCTATGTTCATAAAGTTTATATACTCCAAACAGTTTTTGTAAAAAAAACCAAAACTTTTTCTTATGATTATACAAAAAATACATTAAAAATAAAAAATCATCACGACTTTCAAAGTCATTTATGTCACTCACTATATCTCGCGAACAAAATACAATATCTGCATTATCAAGATGTCAATCGACGCATATCAACACTTTTGTGATGTTTTTCTATTTTTAAAAAAATCTCTAAAGCCGTTTTTTAATTGAAAAAATGTGAAAAATTTGTATTTTTTCATAAAAAAATTAATTTTTAACCTAATTCGCACATGGCACTAAAAACTGTTTATAAAATTTATAAACTTTCATCAATTTTTGTAAAGAAACCAGCAAAACTTTTTTGAATGATTCCAAAAAAAATTAAATTAAAAATAAAAATCATCTAAAGTCACCATGTAGAAAGGGTTCATACAAATGATTATACCTTATATCTCTTATGAGTAAGACATTGTTGCAAAGTCAATCAAAGTTTATTAATATTTGCATAATTTGAGCAGATTTACAAAAGTCTTCACAGCACCGTGTTTTAAATTTAATGAAAAAACTGCTTAAATTTGGAAAACCAATAAAAATCAAATCAAATTTGCATTTGTTGTAATCAACGTTTTGAATGGTAAAATGTTTTGTAGTCAATACTTTCCAAGATGAAATACCTTAAAAAGCTTTCACCAGATAAAACATTGTAGTTTGTAGTAGTTTGGTTTTTTAGTGTTCGTAAGATTTCAACTACTTCCTTCATCATTTGTAATACATTTTATTTTTTACATGCAATTGAACTTATTTTTGACTTCATATTCAATGTTTCTCAAGACCAACAGAAAATAAGAAATAATTATTAGTTTCATTGATGTTAAATCGTGAAAAATACAAATTCAGTGATTATGCCGAAGTGATGGCAATTTTGAACGCAACTATTCAAAATGGCCACCATGCGACAAAATCTCTTCTGTGGGCGTAATAACAAAAACTGCATTCATTTTTCCTTGCGCTCTTTTGTCCTTTAAGCATAGATATGAAAATAATAAATAACGTAGAATAGACTTTGTAACCTGTCCCCCCTTCGATTGATCCGCGTGAATATTCAATCAACATCTCATCCACCAAAATTCTTAAGTAATCAATGGACGCTCTCGTAGATGTTACGATTAATATTAAGTCATTCCTATAACTTTTATAAGAGGTACATTTTTATTATTAAATGTAGTATTATTTTCATCTATATAATTAAACGGCTAACATGAATTTTGTGGTACCATTTTAGCCGTTGTTTCTGGACCGATTTTCATAAAAAATACATCAATGGAAAGAGAATATCCTGTAGATGTGCAGAATTGTATTTTTTGTGAAAATCTGTTTGGAAAATATAGAGAAAAAAAGGAAAATCGATTTTCTTACTTATACATACACAACGTTGAACGTTTACACAGCGATAAATACCAATGGTATACTAGCCTTCACTATCAAAATAGAAACTTCAAAGGTGAATAGGTTGTGTAGCGCATACGATGGTGATTTGCCCTTGCACGCGGGAGTCCCAGGTTCGTATCTAGGACTGGTGCAAGTGTTTTGGTTTTATTTTTGGAAGCTATTAAATCATCAAATTTCATTACATTTAGCACTATTTTCATTCTTACTTTACACCGTTCATGTTGTATTGTATTTAGCCGTTCACTGGTTCGGTTTTGTGTTATAGCTTGCTCTCTGGGGACCATTCGTGTGTATTGTATTTAGCGTCGCCGCGGTAAACATGAATTTTGTGGTACCATTTTAGCCGTTGTTTCTGGACCGATTTTCGTAAAAAATACATCAATGGAAAGAGAATATCCTAAAGATGTGCTGAATTGGATTTTTTTGTAAAAATCTGTTCGGAAAATATAGAAAAAAATTAGAAAATAGATTTTCTTACCAATCCATACACATCGTTGAATGTTCACACAGCGATAAATACCAATGGTATACTAGCCTTCACTACCAACATAAAAACCCTAATCTACTGTGGGCTGTGTAGTGCATGCCATGGCAATATGCCCTTGCACGCGGGAGTCCCAGGTTCATATCTAGGACTGTTGCAGGTGTTTTAGTTTCTTTTTTGGAAGCTAATCATCAAATTTCACCACATTTAGGAAATTCACACTATATACCGTTCATGTGGATTGTGCGTTCACTGGTTCGGTGTTGTGTGATAGCTTTCCCTCTGAGGATCATTCGTGTGTATAGCGTCCCCGTTCATTAAGCAAATGTATACGTACATTTCATCAATATTTGGTCATATTTTTTTAGTTTGTTTTGCTGAAGGTCGTCTAACATTCCACAAAAAAGCGTTTTCAGTTGAAGAAAACTTTGAAGATTTGAAAACGATGTTTGATTTTCCTAACATTATTTACAACAACCGGTTTGGTAGATCTCAAGAATATGAAAATCGAATGATGACATGCGCGAAACGCTTAGCATTGTTACACGTTCGAGACGTATTGAAGCGCCAATAATTGAATAATGATTTTTAAACATTATTAAAATTCATAAACATTATTTAATCACAATAGAAAAACAAATTTAGCTTGCCGTTTTATTATATTGATTGATGATTTCAGTTAAATTCAAAAACCATTTCGTCTGGCATACCCAGACTTCTTCATAACATTCTCGGATATGCACAGGGACTTGAAACGCATGTTAAAAAATACAACATCGAAGTGGTACCAAAGAGCGGTATTCAACTAAAAAATAGCATATCGACGGAAAGAGGCAAACTGCAAGGAGGAGAAAAAAGTGGGATATACCAGGTTACATAAGGGAAACTATAGAGATAGAGTAGAGTACCTGTAGGGATTAGAATGAATATTAACTTAGGGAATGGAGCAATTAAGCTGATTAAATGTTGCGATGAAAATGTTGAACGTTAGGGATTAAAATAGAAACACAGAACTTATGGAATAAGTTATACACTGAAGAAGTCTGGGACTGCCAGGAGAAATGTAAATCTGCTTTAATAGTTTAAATACACGTTTTTAAGGAAATTTTGGAAAAAAGTTTTTGAATTAACTTAAATTCGTGAAATCGTGAAAATAAGGGTTCTAACTGAGATTGATGATTATTCGATCGAATTTCTAGAGTCAGTTATAATAAAATCATCATTGCACTCGAATTTCGAGTGCTGGATTTTGCTAGTAATTATTATTGTGTTTAATATTTTTAATATTTATGTAGATATTACTGGGAAGTTGACCGTGTAGATTTCAAGGATCGCACCTCATGGTTTGTTTCATTTTTATTGTCTTAATCAATTTGTCATGACTCAATAATGATGAAATAACGGCTTTCGGAACATACTTTCTCAGGAAGTTAAATTTTTTGGCAAATCAGATCTGATAATAGAGAAATGTGGAATTCCCGCAAAACTTTTATGCTTCTATCGAACAAATGTTTGACATCCGGTAGAATCTCTTAAATCCTACATTTCCTGTACCTGTGTCCCGATTTGCTTCACTTTATTTTCTGTAAATAAAATAAAAAATTGAAATTCAATAAATCATCGCCTAGTTTTTTCCGGTCATGAAAGTAAGCCTATTCGGTTGTTTTCCTTCGCTTTTATGGTGAAACGAATATTTTAACCCCAAACTTTTTTTATTGAGTAAATTTCAATGAAAAAAATCGGGAATGTACATTCGACACACTTACGTAATACACTTTTCAACATTTTATCTTTATTAGACATTTGAGTAGTTCATATTTGCTTAGATCAAGTGATAGTGCGATAAGAGTCCACCTGGATCAATTGATACGGAACTGCTGTTTTGCATATCAAATAGTAGATTTTAATGCTGATTAAATTATTTGTAGTATGTGTAATGCGATAGCACTAGCTTATTTCTTACGAAATTCAATGTTATAAGGTATTAAAATTGATAAATGCCAATGAGTCTGTCTCGTATCGATATGAAAATATGCCTAACCTTATTCCACTGATTGTTTAGAATATGTTTTTAACTCATAACAACATAAATAATTGACTTGGGTCATTGATTCAAAATCAAATTGCTTCAAAGTTCAAAGTCATTACTAATGAAAAGATGTCTTAAACGCTTCTTGGAGCATTTTATGTACGATTTCTATTCGCCTCCAACTTCAAAGATACACCTTGATAGTGAAAACCTTAACCGCCCCACAGCCATTCAAGTCGTCACAAAGTCATCCGAATAAATAACACAATAAAATCCACCCCATCGTTAATATCAAAACCTAACAAACATTTTCATTGCAATCATCACCAGGTCAAATCTTTCTGATTTTTCAAATTTGAAAAGCCCCAACAACCTTTGCCCAACATCGTCGCCCATCCAACGCCCATTGTCACTTTCATTTGACCTACACCGTGTCGTGCAACATGTTACGTAAAATTCAACTTTACAAAGATTTTCTTATGGAAAAAACCAAAAATCCACCATCAAAATGAAAATCAATAATAACAATAGCAATTACATTAGGTAAATGCGTGCACTTGAAATACTCACCACCTGCAATGCTACTCCTTTTTTTCCAAAAGAAGGTCAAACAGCAATTGATTGTGTGTTAATAAACACACGGAATAAATTAATGAATTATTATTTGTAAATAGTGGTGGCTGGATGTTGAGTACTTCCACAAGAAGCAGTACAAGAAGTAGTGAAGAAAAAAAACTTAATTACCTACTGGCCTCGAAAACGTTTAATTGTGGCCCGGCCAGCAAGCAGCGGGCAGGTCCAGCTGAGTTACAAGCTACTCTATTGTTGTTGTTGGTGCAACATAACACCCATTCATCTATAAAAGGTTAAACGATTAGTGGATGTGTTGATCTATGGATTCTGTGAAGATACAGTTTAACGAGAAAGTATCTTGGCGTTGATTCTTTCTCAGAAGATGTGTTGTTTGTTGAACTTGTGGATACTAGGACACTCTGAAGGAGTTTTGCTTTCAGATCAATGGATTTTATTCGACTCAATTCAAATCATAACCACAGAAAAAATAGATTTTCTACATTTTCTCATGATTGAAAATATGAGAAGTGTGGGATGCCATTCTTGCAGATGCATCTTAATATGGTGAGCACAGAAAAAATAGATTTTCTACATTTTCTCATGATTGAAAATATGAGAAGTGTGGGATGCCATTCTTGCAGATGCATCTTAATATGGTGAGCACTTTTGGCGAAAATCCGAACGCTTCCCTACTATTTTCGAGCATTGTACCCTGAACGTAAACTTTCACGACACCAAGTCCCATCTTGGAACCAAACTGCAGATACATATTGTGCACAATACTATCTGCACTAAGTACATGTTAATTACAAGCTGTTTTTTTACTGCACAAAGAAGGCTAAGTCGGCGAAATTCATTTTCTTAGAGCTCGATGAAAAATTTTTGAACACCCAAAATGCTAGGCCGCCGCCGCCTCCTCAAAACTCTCCTCGTAAGGCGCTCAATAGAAATTTTTCTATTTATTTATTCGCCCGTGCACGAAAACACACAACAAACGACTTGGGCAAGGTGGATGCTCATTTTTGGCTGGCAAAAGAACAAAAAAAAACAGATTCAACGAAAGATACACCAATAATTGAAATCGCCTACATCCGCGCACTATACCAGCTTGGTAAGCACCTGGGCTAGATGGCTGTTCCGTTCGCCTTCACGGACTCGCCTAAGAAACCAAACAAATTGTTGTGGATGGCTTTCACCTTAAGCGAAAGAAAAACCAAACAAAATGATGTTCGCAAAAAAAAAAATATTATTATTATTGTTCACTTGACTTAATGACGAGCGTGTGCCGCGGCTGTACAGTAACATCCAAAGATTCGAGGAGTCGATGGTCCAAAGATTTATGACTTTACATGGTCATTCGTCAGCGCGCGAGACCCAAATTCGCGAGGCCTCTAATGGGTTAAGTATCTTTTTCTAGCGTTAGTTTTGCGTACGCGAAGCTTGTCTTGATGAATCGCTATAATCAGATCCTATCTCCTGTGATTTGCCAGTTCTGATTGCTTTCGAAATAAAAGTGAAGGTTGGATTTCGGGTCAATCGTTCGATTCTAGTTTTGAATGATTGGTTCTAGTGCTGATGCATGCCAGAGAAAATGAGATTTGTTAGAGCGACCCGGATGATGAGAGTACATGGTATTGTTGGAATGTATATCAATTTTGATAACTCTATACAGTTGTAGGAAAAAATGACATTATCTGCCCTGCAGAAAATCGTTTAGAATTGATTTTGGGCCCATATGAAAACATTGTAAGAACTTGGGTCCTTTGCCATAAAGGAAGACTTCCACATCGAAGGTTTGGTCCTCTCCATGGTGGGATAATCTAAAATAAATAGACGACTTCATGATACGAAAATAGACAATTTTGTAAAAACGAGGAGGATTTAAGAAATAATACCAGAACAAATTTTATTCCACTGGCTAGAAACCTAAAACGGTGATAATAGACGTTATCTGGAGTGCTGCTTGATAGGCACAATCTTGGATGCCTTTAGAGTGCTGAGAAGCCTAGGTACTGTATGACACTCCTTCAATACATGTAACAAGACTATATTTTCTGTGAATTCGCTGTGGATTTCCCTATTTATACAAATTCTCAATGTTATCACCCGTAATGATATACAATGTAGAAAAAATGATTTCTTCAACAAAAAGGTCAGGAACTAATCAATGCAATAACTAATAACTCGTAAATTTCCCACTTAAATCAAGCAACAACCAAAGGCAATTTCTAAATTAATGCTAACAGTGTATTGATCGAGCGTTGTCGAGTTGCTGAACATGTGCCGTGGTCATATATGAGTGTTTCAATTACAAACGTTACAAATTGATTAGTTTACGATGTCGCGAGGAAAATTTACAGGGTAATAAGCAATATTTGTACATGCATGAAACGATGTATTTATTAGGTAATAAATACATCATTGTAATATTTGAAAGATGGATGTCTGGTTAGATGTTTATTTGAATATACCACAACATCTTTTATTATTTCAATTTGACAGTTTGCTCCAAAAACTGTCAGCTCTTTCTCCGTAAATGATTCATATTATTCTCATTAGAAAAATAAAGATTAATCAAAGGATAAGGCTTTAAAAAAGGGAAGAAAGTAGTTCTACAACATTTTAAAAACTTTCTACTTTCCATGCAGATATACGGATCCAAATAAAATTAATAATTTTTTGACCATAAAGCGGTTAAAACCATGGGAAAATTTCATTCAAATGAAAACTTTTGCTGAGATTTCAATTTTATGGCATTCCTTTGAGATATCCACTAAAAATGTAAACTTGATTTAAGAATATCGTCATTTATAGCAAAAAAAAATAACGGAAATAAACTGAAATCAATTTATTTATTTTTACGGATAAAAAATGAAAGAACCTACCACACAAAAGTTTATTTTATATTTTTAAATAAAGTTAACTATACTCCATAGGTTTTGTGATTCATTTAAAAATGATCTTGCAATACGAGGATATTTTATTGCTGCACTTTGATCTTATTTTTCTAAATTCGAAATTTCAAAAAAAAAATCAAACTGTAATATATTCTATAAAATTAGGAATTCATGCTAATCAACTGTGAACGGCATTGAAAACATTAGATGAAGAAATAATAAGCTTTCAGATCAAAACAAATCATTTTTCCACCAACATTTTTAATGATAAAATTCAGTAAATTATGAATGATGGGTTTTTAAAATAGTTTTTTGGTTTCAAAGGAAATTTTAGCAATCATGGAAATTTGTTCAGAATCCTACAAAAAAGTGCATGCTGTATGTTTAAATTTTTTTAAATAAGACAAATTCACAAAAAATATGATGAATATGAACTAAAAATGATATTTCTATCGAAAAACAAAAACCAATACTTTCCTTTGTAAGTGTACAAGTTTTTAAAGAATATTCTAAGGCTACAAAAACGTATATAAGGCTAGGACTTTTAAATTCTGTCCAACATTTTTTTGCTTGTAAGGTAGCTTGACAGAACCTATATGATTGACATTCGTCTAATTCTAAACGTGTTGTTCAAAAGTTTAAACATTGATACGGTAAAAATGAATGAAAACGAAAAAACTGCAATGTAATTTTCAAACTTTTCACGGAAAATCCGGTGAATTAGAAAAGTCAATTGCGACGAAACTCAAAGTATCGGAAAGAACTATAAAACGGACAATTGTAAAATTGAAAATGGAGGATTAATGGATATTAAAGACAAGAAGTAAAGTGTGTTGCAGGCAATTCATGCGAATCTGTTGAATATCGCAAAACAGTGCCAAACATCGCAATTGACGGTGCAACCAATCGAATCAAGTAAAGGAGTAAAGACATTCAAGAAAAAAATGCCAAAATGTCAATTTCTGCCTTGTTTTGGGAGATGAAACATACCTCAAAATCGACTTTAATACCCTTCCGGGTCCTAAATTTTACAACTTGTTGCCAGAAGAAAACCTTCCACAAAAAGAAAGATTCATTCAGTTTGAAAACTTTCACACAAAAACATTTGTTTTCCAAACCATTTGCGAGTGCGATAAAAAATCATTCTTCATAACAGGCACGATAAGCTCAAAAATCTACATCAAGGAATGTCGTCAAAAATGTTTCCTACCGTTTGTAAAAAAGCATAACGCACTTAACATATTTTGGTCTGGCTCAGCTCTTTTTGATTACGCGAAAAATACACTACAAATAGTTTCAAAAACATCCTGTAAAGTTTGTGAACTAAGAGTTAAATCTTCCAAACACTTCGACCGATCGAACTTCATTGGGCAATCGCTAAAGGCGATTTAAACCAAATTCAAAACTGTTACTAACGTGGAGGAGGTTCGTAAAGAATAGAATCGAACAACTTAAAACATAGGCGAAGACCAAATCAAAAGTCTGATGGAAAAGTGAAAAAACTCTTATTTTATAAGCAAATTTCGATTCAAACATGCAAATCATAAAAAATAAAATAGTCACATATATTATTGATTTTGAAAAGAGAGTTTGATTTTGTGTTTTCCAGAATTTAAGTGTTCAAGCATTAAATTAAAAGAAAATGGTGAAATAAATAGTACTACAACTACTAAAGCCATCACAAAAAAGGCTGCGTAAAAAATGTATTATTCTTCATATGAAAGCAAAATTTGGCTGAAAATAAATCTTCAAAAACATCTGTCTTCTCACTGGTAGTAGTCCTTTGCATCTAAATGAGGATAAACTAAATTTTGATGATAATATAGTAGCTATGTTTTCGTCTACCAATCGTAACAACCACATTACAAGCGTTGGATCAAAATTTGGTTTAGAATCTTAGTGTCGCTCGTAAGTGCATTTACTATCTTTAGTTGAAAATTTTGGAAGGAACAGCTGTTGATTTTTGGAGTATAATATCTAAAAAGAACATTAAAAATCTGAAGACTCTTTTGACCAAAGGAACCTTCTTTAAACTAGTTAAAATAGCAATGAAAGTCCAATCATTTGGTCATATGTGCAATTCTTCTACATTTTCTTCTGCAGATAATATGAAATAGGCATTAGGTAAAGTTGAATAAACCCAAAACCCTACAGATCAGCATATCATTGCAGCAGGATAAAGCTGCAAAGAAATCAATAATATGATTTTGATCATAAATAAAAGGGCGCGCTTTCAATCAAAATTTCACAAAAAGAAACCTCTGTGTGGTTTCCTTAATAAATTAGAACAAACTCGAATATTTCTTGATAAGATAGCAAAGAACTAATTATTCTAAACAGCCGATCAGAAAGAAGTGATTAGCTTTACGAAAATAAACGTTTGCTTTCATTGAAACTCAATATTGAACTGGACGGAATATTTCCAGTAGATTTAAAATATCTGCAAATTCCAAGCAATGATAAATTTGTGTTCACTCAGATTCTTAACTTCATGCTTTTTAGGCGAAACAGAATTCTATGTGAGATAAAATTTTTTTAAAAAAACTATTGTAGCCCATACTTTCATCTTCTGTAAAATGAGCAGATACCTCCCGCAAACCAAAATGATGAGAACCTGTTTTCCCTGCATTCTTGATGCAGTTTATCAAAGAACCAAAAAGCTGCATTCTTTCTAGATCACGATGGATCTAGCTGTTCAAGTGAGATGATCCTCCAGAGAATGTGCCTTGTGATGGAATAGATGAATGTGCAGAAAATATGATAACTCTCCCTCTTGCCATCCTCCATCAACTCTCATTGAAGAAACTGGTTGCAGCCCACGCTGGGCGCTAATTCAAAACTTTACTATTGAGGTGCTCAGTATGTCTTCTTGGTAGGAGACATCAAACAAATTAATTGGTTTGGTACCATTTTTCTGTTTGTATACTGTTATTAAAAAAATTCAACAAATATTCATGATTAGTTTAGGTCAACACTTTCTTAAGAAACTTCCAACTTGTTTGCCCATCGAAGTCTATCCAGCTTTCAAGTAAATGTGGACCAACCCTCACGAACGACAACAGTTTCAAATGAATACTACAAAATCACCTAGATAAACTTTTTCCAATATCCACCATCATCTGAATGTGCATATGTTGCCAAGTATCTAAACCTGGTCCGCGCACCAAACAATAGACAATATTTGATGAATGCTTAATCATAATTGCAGGCTCGACCAAGAGGCTTAGTCACGATTAATTTCTGATTATGGATTGCGGCGCACAGACCTGCCAATTGATCGACATCAAAATCAAAATATGCAAATTACAATAATTAACTTGTTAATGCCCATTCGCAACTTGTACTGATTCTAATAATTCGCCAAACCGAAGCCGCTCTTAGGCTAACAACAAATTATCGACTCTTAAGCTTCTAGGCTTCCACGGTCCCAAATCGTGGTTGTTCGCTAGCTTATTGGTGCTCCTACAGTGCATTTTGTTCTAAATATCATAAAATTAAATCCCAATGGGCTGCCAACATTTTGTTTTTCATTCGCATTACATAAATTGCCACGAACATCAATAATAAAATCAAAATGCCAGTGAACCGTTCTGGCGGCGTATCATGCTGTGTCGCCAGCCTCCTTCTTCAGGCTATTGCAAGAGGGATTTCAGATACCACCACTACCACCACTGAGGGAATCTGGCAAGTTGCGAGCATTTCCACGAGAAATCAACGAGACTGATTTGCAATTGGACATTTTTGCATAAATTGCAGAAGGTGTTGTAGGTGGCACAATTTACGGCAATGAGTCACTGTGGTGTTGTTACACCAACCAGAAAGTCTAGTGGTTGCAAAGTGTGTGGAAATTGAACAAAACAGTGTTACTGGTTTGAAAATATTTGTCAACTGATAGTTTTATCCAAGAACTTATCGTAGCCAAACTTAAGCCACTTCAATAAATTGGACTACATTGTATCTGAACCAAAACGTACTCAGTTAATTTTTTTGTGAAGCAAAAATTAAAGACGATCCGATTTGCTTGAAGTTAAGCAGGTGGTGTTAAACGCTTTTTATGCAATTTATCAAATACTGAGCAATACATAAAAATTCACTGCTAGGCTTCTATCGGTATTATTAAATATAGTGCGAAATCAAAAACGATATTTTAGCAAAACTCGGAGTATGGATTTTCTTAATGCAATTTAAACTTTTTTTAAATTACTCCTGTTTCGAATCTGCTATAAGACATGATTGCACGATGGATGAAAAGAATGCCTTGAAGATCAAGTTTGCCATATGAACAGAAAAAAATTAATGTCAGCTCGTCAACAGATGAGAAGACATATTCATCCAAGAGTTTGCCACGTATGTAAACAGTAAACAATGCATAACAGGCAGCAAAGTTCATGAAAAAAGACCTATAATTTCAGGTAGAACTCACTCTTCATATCTTATTTTCGAACCGAAATTCGCAATACTTTCATCTTTGCAAAATAATTTTCAGTTATTCGATTCAGTTTTGTTCAAATTCTCATTTTGTTGTTATTGCAAAACAATTCGCGTGACTAGAATTATTTTGAATTATTTCATAGTTATTTTAAGAATAACATTAATTTCAACAATTTTTATTTTCAGGCGACTATCTTATGATATTGTAAAAAAATTGTAGACGAAATATGAAGGTTCTAAATGCATTTTAAGTAAAAAAATAATTTCAAATAAAAAAATGTTTTTTTCTCCTAGTTTATATTTATTGCAATTTTGCGGCAAGGGTTAAATGTTTTACGATTTTTAACCACTCCTATATTATAAAAATTTTTATTACGCCAGTTTTATTTCCAAATAACTTTGACCTAAAATGAATCGTTTCACAACTTTTTCCGCAAAAATCAGTGTGCCCCCTTTCAACGGCCAAATTTAGTCGTTTTTTTACAGATCCGCCCTGGTCTACTAGTAGTGAAATGCTTCGACTCTACTATCCAATATGAAAAGGTAGTATGAATATTTAGTGTATTCGCCTTGCGTTCCCACCAAAAAATCGACCATCTTGAAATCACCTATCATTGGCCAGGCATCTTCTTCATACATGAAAGTTTGAGGCACCATTTTAACGCTTCCGTAGTTTTTTTAGACATTACACAATGAGCCAGCGGAAGAGATAGCAATTTATTTCCACTGCAAAGGAGAACTGCTTTTAAACTATTTGTAGAGCTGTCTATGAAAAAATTCCATTCAGAAGGATTGCAAAGCACTGCGATTGCATCAAACAAGCTTTTCACATCATTACAATAATAAAGTCCGTGTTCCTTCGTTAAAAAAGCCAGAAAATAATTCAAAACACTTTTTTTGATCACATATTTTAATATCCTTTCTGAGCGAATTCCACTGTTTCAGTTGTGATGCTCATATTTCTGCTTTAATTTTAGGCAGATTTAAATCTCAAGCTAAGTCCTTAATCTCTTTTGAATTAATGAGATGTAGTTCAAAAGACGCTGATTCGACCAAGAAGTCACTGCCTTCACAATTACTAGACATTTGTGGTAGCGGAGGGTGTTCCTTTAGTTAGGCACAGAAAAATGTTCACTGTGGAGTACTGGAGCGGACATTGATCATATATCTGGGTACTGAATATTTATGGCATTTTTGCTATGGTGTATTCTCTTACTAAAGTGTCTTTGCAGTTACTCATGAAAAATGAGGTGCTCGTATTTTATCTTGCCTTCGAATGGAAAATTTAAAATAAGCTTCACAGGTTTCGTAGAGGTTTAAATTTGTTGACAAACGAAATTTTTTGGCTCTTATTTTTGAAGAATTTTTTAGACCTCGTTTTCAAATTATCGTATTTTAAAACGTCCTGCCAGATCTGATAACATTTTTTCCGTTCGATATGCTAGGACTGAGACTTTCTACCATTCGTCGATGTTACAATTCCTCCATAAACACAAGATTCTGCACCTATCGTCCGTTTCCTCACTGACCCGACATTTTTAAATTGAATATAAAGCGCATCTTATTTAATTAGTCATACTATTATATGTATTTCATTTCTTTACATCTTACAGACTAATATAGTTCAATTACTAGAAAATTGAACTATATTAGTCTGTGAGATGAAATCTTAATAAATGAATAAATAAATGTTTCATTCCGTCTTTCGTTTATGAACTGTCTCCATGGATGACTAAGATGAATCAAAAAGTGACAACCTACATCAAATTATGGATTCTATTGATGTTTCCACAGACTCAAACGCACATATATTATTTACTGTGTTGTTTGAAGAGGTTCAAATTGAGAAGGATTCTCTCGTCCAGCCGGAGTTCATTTGTTGTGAGAAGATGTTGTAATCGAGGATCGAACCTTAGGCTCGCGTGCTGGAATTAGAAACCAAACGTTACAGTATGATTCAGAGACCGTGCGAACGAGTGAATAATGCATCCATGCCTACTGTGGCCGCTGTGCAAACGCTATTTGATCACGTTTGCTCACAATGTAGGCTTGTTGCAGGCGTGGTGTGCAGGTACCAAACAAACGAAATGCAGGAATGCTGCAGGTCTTTCAAATTTCAGTTCAGGTAGTGTATAGTATTAATTTGCAAGAAGAAGAATATAGACAAATGAAATCTATGTTTTCTAAAACATAAATTGACTAATTTCAAGAAAACTGCTGGAAATCAAACTCCCTACCAATCCTAATAGACATTTTCAAAGGAACAAATTATGCCATTATATTTTATCTATTTCTGCCAAATCAAAATCCTTTAAAAACATGCAAATATTTGCAATGCAAATCAAAAACTTCATCGCTCAAATTGAGCGTTCAAAAGTAAATAAGGGAACGCAATGAAATTTCATAGCTATATATTCAAGAAAGTAGTGGAACGCATGTTATATGGTGTACTCTAGCCAAAAGATTCTGTGTTGGCCGGAAATTTCGCATTGGTTACATTTTAAAATCTGCCAAAACCTTATATTTTTATTTATCATTGTGGAAAGTGCAAAACAAAATTATTTATTAATTATGAATGGAATTTCTGGCTAATTTAGGCTTTGAACGGTAAAATTTAAGTAACATCCTAAAATTGTCGACACGATTCAGTGTGATGGTGAGTATCTGAATTTATTCCAAGCTTCCTGAATTTCGTTAAAAAAACATCTATTAATTTTTGTTCGCTTTGAAAAGAAAATTTTACCGATTTTTTGTGCATGAGGTAACCAGGACGAAATGTACTGTAGATTACATTAGTAAGTTAGAAGTTTACGTATTCTGCATTCCGTTGATTTGAACCAAAATCAGGCAGAACTCTCAAATTCATGGTGAAAAATAGAACAACTGACAGCCTTTCACCAAGGAAACCAAGCAAACTTCGGGAGGACTTAAGGGAAAAAACCACTGTAGGATTTTCAAAAAATCAAAAAAAAAATTTGTTGCTCTAAAGTATACATTATCATCATGGAAATCATGTAGCAAAGTTTCATATAGTGGAAAAATCTGTATGTGTTCGGAATTTTAAATTAGCGCGGCGCCTCTCACTGCTCTTTCGGAGCGCAATCCGCGCGTTTCCCTGCGCGCTTTTGGTATTGAAGTTTAGAACAATTTTAAATATAAATCTGTCCAAACTGTACACGTGCTCTGTTAGTTGCACGTTAGCAGAGAACGCTGAAGTACGTATTTTGCAGACTAGAGGTATTTCAAATTTATTCATGATTTTTCAATAACTTAAACTTTAAAAGCGTTTATCTCGGAACAACGTTTTTCAAACTGGCCGGACTCCTTTCTCAAACAATTTTTGTTCGATTTACTTGAAATTCTTACAGTATGTTCGAAACTAGTGTCTGCATGGAAGTACGTAAGATTTTTTTATGTTGCATACGTCAATTGTTCTTAACAATTGTCGGAATTTTTTTTCACATTTTTTTCAAAATGACGTCATTTTGTCATTAAATCAATTTCAAAAAAATTCTACGTACTTCTCTGGCTGTTATTATACTTTATCGGCAATTATTTGTTTGATAACATTTCAGGAGAAAGCCAAGCCATGAAAACATAAGGCGTTTCTGGAGAAATGCTAGGGAGCCGCCATTTTGATTTTTAAAGTTCTGAAAAAATTCAAAGAGGATGTCAAATACTTGTACAATATAGATCTTTTTACCAAATTTCGATACGTTGTTTGGGTTTTGAGAAACAAATTCCCAAAAAATGGCTTTTTCACCTCTACAGTGGTGTTCTCCTTTAATAAAAGTATCTGCATCTACTAATCTCCATTGAAAATTCACAAACTGAGATATGCGCTCGTTGGACAGAGACACTTGAAAAAAAATATGTTCAGGAGACCAATGCTTGAATTAATTGTTGCATAAAGAAGGTGAAGAGCAAATGATGGCTGATGGATGAGGAGCTACTGTGTAGTACATGAAACAATGCTATTTTTTAAAAAATAAAATCCATTTTTGCAACGACATTAGGCTAAAATGATATGAAGCATAATAGTTTCAACTAAATGTTACGATTATCTATGATAGAAAAGATGCACCAAACTGGCACCACCAACAACTCAACACTGCTGACTCATCGCACACCAAAGCTAGCTGGATCACCTGGTAGCTCTACAAAGTAGATGCAGACAGACATACCGATGTCATGTTCCAGAATACTATTTCATTGCAACAATCCATTCAACACATTGGCTCATATTCGGCTAAGAACAAATAGGAATGAACTTGGAGCAACGCTAACCACTTGTTGGTAGACGCCACCACCGCCTCGCCGGGGTCTGAGACTGGGTCAACAGACAGTTTCTTGGTCAACCGGTGGTAGTTGGTATGGCGGCTCTTATTCAACCCAATTTTTTTTTCTTCGTTTGCCACTTGACTATCAAATCGAGCATTGTTTCCATTGATGCAAAAGCACGTTTTATTAATTTGTATTCAGTCAATTATTGTTATCCATGCTAAAGACCACTCGATGTCCGGGACTACAAGCTTCCGCATAACACTTGACAATCTTTGTAACTAGCGGGTGATGTGTGGGTGGGCGGGTTGAGTCCAAAGGATATATCATTGGCGATACAAGAAATTTTAGGTTATTGTTGAGCGAACATGCGAACCATTAAATGGCTTTATACGGGAAATACAATTATGAAATGACGAGGCGGATCTGAAATGAAATGAATGGGCTGGCCTGTTGCCTGTGAACCTTGAATTTTGATTTTGTTTTAATATACAATAATGAATAATGTTGCAGTGGTTAATTAGTTAGTGGCTTCAGGGACAGAGTCGATCAATACTGAGATATTGATTTATATATTTCGAATCGAGGTTGGCGATGCATTCGATTAGGAAGTAAGGTTTTCGGTTAGTATTGAAAGCTTTGCTAGTGTTGTTTTGAATTGATTGCTTTCAGCCTCTATTTGTGGGTCCATCCTGAAAATAGAATGAAAATTAAATTTAGAAACAAACTTCGGGGTGCGACTCTTGAGGTCCACACCGACAACTTCTCAATAATATCTAGATAAATTTCAAAAATATTGTAGATTATAATGAAAATGAAAATAATATTGCTCTAAATAATAATAATGATGAGAACTTATAACAGTAAGAGGAATGAGTTAATATTAATCGTTAAACTTTAATAAAGCGTACATTGATTATGCAATTTTGTGGGTGGGAGTCGGATCAAATCTTTACGCAGTGCAATCGGAAAAACTTTTTTTACGTAACTCTCGTACCAACGCTCGAAGGCCAAATGGGCGTAGGCAACATTTTGGAGAAATTGAGATTGAAAAGTAATTGAATACAATTTTTGTTTCTACGCCAACTGAACTAGATATCGTCATTTGATGACCAATTGTGGTCCTCCATAAGTGATGCATATACATTGTATTTGTGCTATTTTATTATTTTTCGTTAGAGAGACTAACAATCAATTCTTATTTTCCTGATTTTAAAACAATCTTTGATATGCAATAATCGATGTCTGATTATAGAATTTTCTTGAGAATTATCCTTTCATCAAAAACTGCAATTTTGCTAATTTACGAACAATTTAAGATAGAAAATAGCCTCATCGCCGGAAATGTTTTGAAGGTAAAAATGCGGCTCAACTTCTAACTCACTCTCAGCACATTCACTAAACGTACGACGCAGACGATGGTCTAATGGCTTCAATTCATACACTAGTTGCATCTTATAGAGCTTTATTCCAAGATCTTTCCTCAAAATTTTCCATGGTCCACGGACAGAGGCCAAGTTGTTGAGAAAGGCTTCGAACCGATAAATTTGTATCCTCAGTCACACTACCTTCTACAGTAGTGATAGCTGCCTCGGTACGCACTGTACTTACTCGTGTTAGATGAACATTGTCTCATAGAGTACACGTGGGCATGAATATATGTATCATATTGCGGATGAGCTGCTCAGATGGACGATTATGAGTACCAAAAATTGGACGAAATAGTCTATACGTTCAGCGCCCAAAACGCGAATTTTTTTAATGAATTTTTACTATTTCGAGACGTTTTTTGGATGTAAGTCTTTGCATGGTAATTTGCCAAAGTAAATTCTTCATTATGTCACAATAAGAGCAAAATTTGTATATATTTATATTTTTATTTTATTTACAGGCTATGTCAACCATATAAAGTTTTACGTAAGGTAAGGGGAAAGAAACTGAAATCTTACGAGCTCAAAAAAATTGCAACTGTTTCTTACGTAATTAACAGATGCTCCCTTATTCATTATAAGCGTTCATTGTTTAATGTTCATATATCAATACTTATTGGAAGAACAAAAGCAGTATAAATTTTTAATTGATAAAAACTCTTTAAAGCATTTGCAGAAGTGTAAATTAGATAGATGAAAAAAATTAGACAATTTATTTAATTTTATGGGGTTTTGTACAAAATTAAAATTGAAAATTGCATCAAATCGCACGTAAGATAATCCAGAATAAGATATTACGAAATAATATTCGTATCAGCCACTTATTAATTTTATATAAAGATGTGTTGCTATCATTAAAACATAGACTTTTTGTTTATGAGGAATCCTTGAAAATATTTGATATTCCAAGAAATGATTGCCACAAGTGCAAATATGATTGAAAACGCGAAAAAATATGCAGTTCTTTTATTAAAATCTGCGCTAAAAATTTTGAAAATCTTCTCAAATCATACGCTTTGATTGACTTAATAAGAACCACTTTAGAATAGACAAAAATACGTAATATTATTATTGTTAACTCTTTGCTCATTGCGAATTTAGACACCTTTCTGTTTATGTATTGATTTTTGCAATGAAAAAAAAGTTTCATTAATTTTTGGATAAGGGTATTTGATGTTGATGTGGAAAATTTAATTTACAAAATTATCATTTTTTATTAAATTCAAAACGGAGGGTGTCATTGAAAATCCACCTTAATTGACATCTCAATGAAATTAATACGAAGTTTTCTTCGAGAGTCATTGTGGTGGAAAAAAATTACAACACACATATTATATTTTTTTGAAAATTATAATGTGAATTTTCGGGACGGTGACAAGAACTTCCCATATATTGAGAAGTTAAAAATAACAAATATATTTGTGTTTCTTACCATTCGATGCTAAATTTTAAATATTTTAACCGATATAACTCAACCATTATCCCACAAAATGTATGAACAAAAGCTATTCCACTATAACCTTGCTTTTTTTCCAATTGAACACCAAAGTTTTTCACCCTAGCCGAAAGTGACTCCTTTTCAAAAATTACATTTAACCCGCATTCATTGCTAATCACTTTTCTTGCATAATTTGGTCAGCATCTTAGCCAAGCTTCCCATCTTCATAATCATCTTCCGCCCTAACAAAGTGAAAATCCAATTAACCACTTTCCAAAACCTGCTGCAATACATCAACCGATCCATTTGCATCTGCTTGGGAGCACCTATCACACTCGGCAATTATTGCCATTATCATTCGTTGAAGATCAACAGCTTTCAACAAATATAATAACATTACTAACAATCAATTATGTAATTAGTAGTTAGCAACAAAATCGCTGGAAGCTACACTCTTTTCCAATTGTTCACCACTTCACATGAGTGGTGGTCTAGTAGAGGATACAAGCAACAACAGCAAAAGCACCATCAAAATTAGATGAAATCTCGTTTAGCTTTCAGTTCATTGCACATGCAAAGATACAGATTGATTGTTAGATACATTGATGGCGGTGCTGTAGATTGGCTGTGCGGAGTTTGCATCAAACACTGGTTGCATTTTTTCTAGAAGTCCTCTTAATTACAACTGTTTGAACGGTTATTGATGTTTTCTATAATTAATGGGGATATCATCAATCATTTCAATCTAATTGTTAAATGATATGGTATATGTGATGTAGAGAAGAATGCGGGGTTGATTGGAAATTATTTCTCACCGTTTGTGTTGAAAACAAAATCATCATAAAGATTCATCAGGTCAATTAGGTCCTGAGACCTAAAATTGTTCCAAATGATTTACTGAAACAATGAATCGCCATTAACCCTCAAATAATAATAAATAAAACAGGAGAACAAATTTTGATTTGAGAGGCAAATTGATAGAAAAAAGTAAATCGCTGGATTTTTTACCAATTAACTATGAAATAGTCATATCAATTTCAGACTACGGATGTATGTTTTTATAGTTTCTCTTCTTACTAAGGATCAATTGTTTCGATGTTCTAAAAAGTCAAGCGATTTGAGTTGAATTTAAGTGAAAATCTGAAACAATCATTCAGAATTTTCCAAAGTATTTGAAAAAAGAGTCTCATCGAGAAATTCTAAACATCTCAGTTATTTCGTAGAACTTTTGAGATGCTTACTTTCTTCATATCGGGATATAATTTTTGATGGAAAAGAAGATCTTAAAATTAAGTGCTATGCAACTGATCCAAAAACATTTCCAAATAACATTTTGTTCAAAGATTTAAAAAAAATCCTATGCAATCAATTATTTAGTGTTTTTTGAATAAAAAATTTACAAATAGATCCAAACTTTCTTCAAAATATCTACCTTTTCAAATAAAAATTTATACATCTTATGTCGAATCCGATAAAAATATACTGTTGCGAAACATTGTTTTAAGCTTTTATTAGAGTTTTCTCAGATTTTGTTTATATTTTCTGAAATAATAATAATTTATCAAGATGCCATTTAATTCATGTGTGTTTAAGATTAAATTTTCTGAAACGATTATTTAGATTTTGTTTTAAGAAATAAATGACTTAAATCTTGCCAAAAAATGGATCGCGACCAAATTTCCTGATAATTTTTTAGCCTCCCAAATTTTTGTTTATTTTTTAAGATCAGCAACTTAAAATTGTGAAACAAATTCTGGTTGGTAATTTTCACATGACTTTGCTGTGTAATTGATCTAAAAAAATATTGTTTTCACGTAACCTTTTGATGTTTTTAGAAAATGAACTATACCGACAAAAATTAGATTTTTAAAAAAATATTTATTATAAATTATAAATTATAAATAATTTTTTGCTTTGATGGACTTTTACAAAAGAAAATTTTGTGGGCAATTCGAAGCGAATTGTTTCTATAAAATGCCATTGAATTCATTTTATTTTTAAAGATATAAGTTTAAACTTTCTAAAACGATTATTAACTTCCCAGTTCCCTATGGGAAGTTATTGTAATGGGGTCGATTTTGCGAATCCCAAATTTTGACATATCTCCACGTTTTAAGGTCTCTAGAATCCAAATCCATCGTTTTTAGAGAGATGTCTGTGAGTGTGTATGTACGTATGTGCGTATGTGCGGATGTGCGTATGTGCGTATGTGCGGATGTGCGTATGTGCGTATGTGCGTATGTGCGGATGTGCGTATGTGCGTATGTACGTATGTGCGTTCGGAGTAATTTTTCGTCTCGATTATCTCAAGAACCAAACATCGGATTGACGTGGGACTGGTTTTAAACGACGCGTAATTACGTAACTTAGAACTGAATGACTTTTCAGCAAAATCGGTTGGGCCGTTTTTTATTTAGGATGAAAAAACTGAAAAAACGACTAAAAATTGCTTATTTTTAAACTGTTGATACGCACTATTAATTCGTGCAGATACCAAATACCTTCATAGTAATGTTGTTATTATTGTGCGTTTTAGCAAAATTGTGATCAAATTTGTAAAAAATGTTATTTAAAAAAAAGATTAATTTATAAAATTGCAAACTTTTATTATCAGGTTTGGGTGAATGGGAGTAGAGACGCTAATGCAGTTAATAATTGGATATTGCTATAAATAATTTAATATTGTTAATAACAATCAAATAATATTAGTTATAATCTGATATTGTATATATAAATTCAATTATAATTATTCAGTAACGGTCAAACATTCTTAATAACGAATGATTATTTTAAACAATAATTAAATACCCTCAATAATAGTTGTGGATTCCGAGGCCGAGATGGAGGACAAGAAGGGTGATGAGGACGAAGAGGACGAGGTTGCCAAGGCTTTGGTAGAGGATGACCAGGTGGTGGAGACGTCTTCCTCTACCAAAGCTTTTATGGTTAGATAAAAAATTGATAAAAATAGTAACAGTAATTATATTAATTTAGAATAATAATGTTTAATAATAATTATTATTAATAATAATTATTATTAATAATAATTATTATTAATAATAGTAATTAATAATAAAAGCAAATTATAGCTTTTTATTCAACCACTGGGAAGTTAGTCGTGTGGGCCTCGAGGGTCGCACTTAGACCACATTTTTTAGATTTTGTTTTAGGAAGTAATTAATTCAAATCTTCCCAAAAAAATAAGTATCGCAACCAAATTTCTAACCATTTTTTCGGCATTTCAAATTTTCGTTTGTGTAAAAAAAATTAAATTTGCTTCAATTTACAAAATAAAACAATTTTTCGAAAATTTTACTTCGAGCCTTTCTGTGAAATTGACCTAAGAAAGTTATTGTTTTCACGAAAACCTTCAATCTGTTCTGGAATAAACTATATCAGCAAAAAATGTTTTTTACGTAGCTGTAGACAAATTTACAACTGTCTATTGTTGAAAACTTACTCCCAAATTGGAAATTATTTTTTAATTCACTGAAAAAAACTATTAATTATTATTTAAGTTTATCATGGGTTAGAACCTCCTGGTCTAGTCGACAACTTTCGTCTCCTAGTGCGCTTTTGGTTAACGACTTGCTAACACTATTGTTGCACATTAGTGGAGCTTCTAGTTTCCAGGCTACGTAGGCATACATACGAAACAAATTGACGGTCGTTATAATTCGCAGATGTAAAATTACAAAATAGTTGAAATATAGCAAGCTTGATCCATCAACAAGCCAGCGGTGGTCGTGCTGTCTCGTAACAGATGGCTAATGGCGGCACCTGAAGAGGATGCCATCCGTTACGCCGAAACCACACTTCCCATATATTAATTATTGTACATTTTATTCGAGAAGTCGTTTTAAAAAAATTTAACGGAATATAATTCACTGGAATATTTTTTTTAATTTTCTCAGAAAGAAACATAAATCAAAATTAGAAAAAGGTTACATTTCTCAAAAAACTGCTATAGCTTTTTTTAAATTATCATTATTAAATTTTAGCTAAAAGGATACGACTTAAAAAAATAATGCTTAGTTTCTCGTAAGTAAAGTAATTGTGAAAAAACTTCCCTAAAATAGAAGAATTTTCTATTGATGTATTTTGAAGTGACAACGAATGAAATCCTGGAGAGCGGTTTAATCTTAAAATTTTCCCATATTCAATGTTTTAAAAACTTATTTCTTTTTATTTTGGATTCTTTTAGAAAATTTTCTCAGTCAATTTTAAACAAAAAGAATTGTCGAGTTTTTTGAAATAAATTGCATGAATAAATCTGCCCGTTATTTTGACTGAAAATGATGTTTTATTAACTTCCCAGTATATGGGAAGTTCTTATTTTGATGAAATATTCGTCCTTAAACTAATTCTGATAAACTTGAAAAAAGTTGATGGCCTGATTTATTTTAAAGCAAAAAATTTTCGCTCAAATATATTCGAACTAATTCTTACAAAACAGGCTCTTTCATCCCCCCTTGTTTTCGCCAATCCACAAGTATCAAATGAATTTATTTAAATTGTTCAACTAATAACAATCTTCCAACTCTCTCCTATCAATTACAATCCAATACCTTGGGTGGCCAAAAACAAAAAAGTATTAGCTAAACTTTCACAGCTCATCCTAATTTCGATTAAGATAAGAACTAATCGCACTTTTATGAGTCCATTGTGGTTCACAAAGCGTACAACCTGTTTTTGATTCTCCCCGAAAATTACAATAACATATGTATACACCAACGTCCGGACGAAAGAACCTACAAAAACCATTTCACTGGAGGTCCAGCCACCATCAAAATTCCATACTATTTTTCCGTTGCTTTTTATATCCAATCAAAGAGCAAACACTGAACAATAATTTGTATGCAAAAGCTTAGATTACACATTCCGGATCAATAAAAACTGGAGGCAAGCATTATATTAAGGCGATCGATCGATGGATCGATTCTTGGGCATAACACCTCTCTAAGCTGTAATTTAGAATCGTCTCCGTTCCTCGAGGTGTTGTTGGTTTTCCGATCCACCATCGATCAGATATCTCGGCTCACCTGGCCTAGCAGCGAAGAAGAATGCTCAATCGCAGGAACAAGGGACGGTTTCAATGGCAGATACATTATTTGGTATAATTAGCATTAGTGTAAGGCGATTTAGAGGCAAAGTACGGTACACCGTTTTTTGCCCTTTGCCATCTGAACACGTAAATCTATTCTTCTCGTATTCAAATTTACCAGTTACAGTTGCCATTGTGGGTATTGTAGCGCTAACCTTCTTATTATGACCGATTGTTGTTACAGCGCGAGTTCTATCTTTTCAACGTGGCCTGTTTCCTCGTTGCACTCGCAAATGCCTTTTTTCAGATACAAAGCCCTGCACAGGTTGCGCGATTGTGTGCTTAATTTCCACGTCAAGCGCTCGTGAAAAAAAGGTCCCGACTTCATGGAAAAGATAAAAACTGGAGCGCGATAATTGGGGCTGGAAATTGGCTCGACATTCAACTGGAGCTCTGCACGGTGCCTGGTGGTGTGACCTTAGTTGGGTGGAGTGGTAGGCGAAAGAGTTCGCGCGAATCTCGATAGTGATTCGAGGTGATTGCAGAGGGTTGTCTTTTAAATGGAAAATTGAGCCTTCTTATATCAGTTTGACTCTTAAATTTAAGGTTCTACGGGCAACAAAGTTTCACTTCCAAGGACTCTTAAATTATGCTAGAACGCCTATATCCAACTCCATCAAATTCGCAAACAATGCCATTCCTCCATGTCCAATGTTCACAGGCAACACGGTACCGCGCCACCACATCACCGCGGCCCCATTCACCTCGAAAGGCGCTCGGGTGCTCGCCTGACTTATATCTGACTCTGAAATATAAATTACAAAGTCAGTCGTGCAAAAATCTCGGCAGTCAGGTGCATTTCGATAATAACGGCCATATCGGCATTGCAAAGTGTATTATTTGCACTTTATTATCGCGTCCAAGGAAAAGGCGCAGTGGTGTGCGAGCGGGGTGGATCGGACCGGGCGGTCAATGGGGGTCCAAGAACATGGCGAAGCAGAAAAAAACTCTACTGTTTCGCTGGCGAATTCCCTCGGCTTTCGTCTGCAACCTTGGACATGTGTCTCGGCGCAGATACACTCCGCGATAGATACTAAGATACTTGGATGCCGGCTATGTTATTGGCGAATGATTGCACTTTTCCATGCAATCACTACCGTACGGCAAATGCACCCCAGCCGCAGCCCGTTTCGAGTTGAGCCATTTTGCACTTATTGGGCGAAAATTGCCTGAACGTGCCTTGTTATCCGTTCCGTTCGGGTTTTGCAGTTGCGCGACCTTTGTGCCGATTATACAATTGCAAGGAATCTTAATTATAGCCAACGATTTCGTAATGGAGCTGTAAAATGTAGCATACACTGATACATATGTGTGTTCTACAGTAATTGATAGCAAGGACAGATTTTGTAGGATATCATTCAGCAAATTGTGCTCGATTGTTGGATTTCATGTCGAACGATCATTACGAAAAAATGGTCACCGATCGATCGGAGCATGTGAGCGAAATTTATTTTTGCAAATCACAAAACATTATCACGAACTCACAGTTGGAAATGTAATAATTAAATTTAACACGACTATACAACTGTTTATCGACTAACATTAATATATTTCGTAAAATGTTGCAATTCCAATAGAAAAGTGAATAGGTAAGGAAAGTAAGTGTATTTCTTAATTTACTGAAAATCTTTAACGAGAATATAAAAATAGTCGAATTTTGTAACTTTAGGAAGGACGATCAAAAAGTCCTGGGACTTTTTAAATAGCGCGCCAACGGAAGGGTCTGAAAAAACGCGGTTGATGTATCCCAAGTACAACTGATTATCCGGAATTATTGATAACACATTTTGAAGCAGAGCATCAGCTGTTGAAGTGAGACTATTCCTTCCTGCAAGTCGATTTTCGTGATGAATGGGAAAGAAGAGCAACGTGTTTATACCATGTTTTTTGGGAGGTTAGGAAAAACGTTTACAGAAACTCTTTGAATGTTGCAAAACACTTTTGGGGATGAATATTTGGGTCGTTCTTAGTGTCATGATTGGTTCAAAAGGTTTAAAGAATGTCGGATATCAACAAAAGATGATCGTCGATCAGGACGACCAACAATTTCAACTGACGACGCTCATGTTACCAAAATGAAGGACCTTGTGCATCGTCGTCTAACCATTCGGTTCATGCCAAACATATTTTACCCCGAAACTGCGAAAGCATCAAGGAACGGGAAAGTTTGTCCCGAGGCTGATAACTGAGGACCAAAAACAACGTAGAATTCAGGTTTGTGCAGAAGTTTTTCAAATTCCAATTGACGATGAAAGTTTTGTGGAAACCATCATTACTGGAGATGAAACATGGGTGTGTGCAGCTATGACGTGGATAGAATAGCCCAATCTTTGCAATGGACTTATCAAACATCCCCAAAAGCCAAAAAAGCTCGGCAGGTTAAATCCAATGCCAACTCATGGTTACCGTTTTCCTTGACTGGAACAACATGGTCTATCACAAATTGCTTGCAAGAGGTGAAAAAACTAATCGGTTTTGGTATCTGCAAACCCTGTGAAACTTGTTTGGAGCTGTGAGGAGAAAGATTGCCAAAGTTGAGGGCAAATAGAATGGAGGCTGCATTATAACAACTTGCCTATCCATTCTTCACTGATTATTCGCGAATCTCCGCAACAAATGCAATCCTCTTACTCACAAAATCTGGAACCAGCGTACTTTTTTTTGTTCCCAAAAATGAAAAGATAAGGACGGAGGTTTGATGATGTACACCCCATACAAAGAAAATCGCTGAAGGAATTTAGCATTATTCCAGAAGTGAATTTTCAGGAGACCTTTCTGCAGCGGAGGCAGACAGACAGACAGAGTACATTGAATGGGATAATATTTTGTAGTTCTTAACTAGTACCGATGCAGTTTTATAAAGCAAGTTTCGGAATTATTTGATCGGCACTTGTTGTAAGAATTAAAAGATTGTGGTTTAGGAAGCACTCTTAAAAAACTGCTTAACACAGACGATAGTTTAATGATCATTGTTTAAAAAAAACAAGCAAGAAATTTCCAAGAGATTTCATTCTGGGAAAAATTTCCGGTGAAATTCGAGGAAAATTTAGACTAAACAATTTTCTAATTCCAAATTATTTCATGAAATATTAGCATAATCGAACACAATAATTTTATGTCTTAAAATTGACGGTAACAATTCGAGAGAGTTCAAGAATTTACCCTGCAATTGAATCAAAACGATTCAACTTCCTACATTGAGCGTCTATAGGCAGAAATTTATCGCTCGACTACTTAGAAAACACGTAAGGTAAAAACAATTTAGTGTTGTAAAAAGAATTTCCAAATTTTTTATAAGGACAAAAGCGAAACGTTAGCTTTAATGAGTCGTATAAAATTTTTGTACATTGTTTTTCATCCTTTTGTTGTGAAATTATTTTGCAGGATTTTATTTATTTTTAAATCATAAATTGAAAAATGTATTTTTGCATGTCAATCCAACGGTTGTCTACTTTAAGGCCAAAAATATGCCTCAGAAAAACAAGATAAAAATTATATGAAAACGAAATTAAATTTTCGCAGGAATTTGTGTTTTGAGCCGCTTTTCATTTTTTTCTAGTGTTCAGACACTCACTAAAGTTCTCGACATAAGCTTTAACAAAATTTCAGCTTGGTTTAGATGTTAATTTTTTGGTTTCTGCAGTTAATTATCAAAAAATGGGAAACTTTTAGTGTTGAAAGATTTGTCCTCTGCGACACATTAGAAAAATATGTATGACTTTTTCGCGAAAACATTTTTTGAATCAATAAAAAAATTTATTTTGATTAATTCATTTCAAAAATTATCTGACCAGGAACAGCGCCCTCTGAAGTTAATAGAATATTAGTTAGACTTTGGGCACTGTGTCAGTAAATAAGTGTTTTTATTCAGGCACCTAACTTTTCGAGTTTAAAATTGGATGAAATTACAAGTCCGAACAATAAAACCATTGAACTGTTGATCTTAGAATTTTAAATTAACATTGTATAGGATATTCAATGCAATGCCAGAGTTGACAAAAAAGGAATTATGAACACGAAAATTGTACAAACCTTTGCCGTCTGATTCAAATTAGAGACCAGTAGTAGCAATATTAAAAATAATTAATGAAATTTTTTCGAAAGATACAGAGGCATTTCATCAACGACTAGAACCATTTTCTGTATTCTCACATTATAAATACCAGGATTTTAACTTAATAACCATTTCCGACTTCACCAGCCATAAGTTTAGTATTTAACAGCATTTACTAATTGCCTAACTGACTAATTGAGCTGCTCATTAATGCTTGTGTACTCTGCGCCTCATTACAATTGACGCAACGCATTTGAAAAACCATCACATGTCACTTAATCACTTGTATTGCGACAATCCACCGTCACCTCAAGTGAACACACATTTGCTACCGAAGATTTATGGTAGTTAGTCATGCTTCTGGCATCAGGATTTTGGGTGGTAAGTTGCCAATCGAGGCGATTTGTCTTAGCTTACAGCTGGAATTAGCCTTGCAAGCTTACCACCGACCAGCATCGTAAACACTTGATGTATCTGCAGAATGTCTGCATAGTATCTGGGACCCCAAGTCAAGTTGATACATACCCAACATATCGTGGTAACAAGACATTGTGTGTCGCGTACGACGATGGACCCGAACATAGTCATCCATATGTGTCGATCGAATAATACCAGTTACATAATTCATAGGTACGCCTTCAAGACCCGTGGCTGGCGGCAAGGCGACAAGAAGTAAAGACAAAGCCCGTCTGGGTCAAACGCAATGCTCCCCATGTCGAAGAAGATGACGACGACTTGGGCGGAGGATGCCTGTAGCTGATATGCGGTAAACTTTTCTTAATCGGCTTGTTCGGCTGCAACTCAACTTACTAACCTACTTCGATGTTTACAATTCGTAATAGCATTAAATTTGCTAACGAAGAGCTAGGGCAATCCGGTGATTCGCGTAAACAACCTGAAGAAGCGCAAAACCCTGAATAGCAAACGTACACACGTCGGCATGTGTTAGCTGGCAAGTGCCTTAAGAAGTTTGTCCATCATGATGACCAATAAGATTGAGTGGAGAGTTGCCGATTGAGATTGTTTTTTCTTTCGAACAGTAAAAATTCATAGATTCGAAAAGTATGAAATGCTGAGAATAAACTTTCTCCTTACAAATGAATCCTGACTGTAAATTATCATGGATCATTGCAGACCAAATAGGTCTTGCTTTCTTCCATAAATAAACGGGCAGACTGCAACCAGCTGCTTAGAAGTACATATACATCTATTTGGTTTTGAGGGAAAGTAAATGTGTTCCAATACTCAACCTTACTGGCTACCAATAAAAGTTCTTCCATAGAATCCATACTTTTACTAGTCTATAACACATTCAGTACCACATTTCTTTCAAATAAACCGGAACTGTCGAAAGTAAACTTTTTCAACTAATAAGCTTCAATGTTTTGGAACAAAATGAATGGAGAGTAAGAATTCTGTCTCATTTACAAAAAAAAGATGATGCTTTCAACTAAATCCTGCCTCAAATAGTGTCACCGAATGAATGGAAACACTCGTTCGTAGACCATCATAACGATTTAACGATATTGAATAGACGTTACGCTTTGATTAACACCTCAACAATGCAATTAGAATAAGTAAAATGAGTAATATTTTTGGGAGTTTAGCTTCCTTTATGGAGGATCTAACGAAAATTGAGCGAGAGGAGTGTGCTCAGAAAAAGCGTACCGAACGAAAAAGCGAACGGAAATTTGTCTTAAAATCAAAGTGAGCACAATACATAGCAATGATGTGCTAATATAAGAGTAGAGCGGCTGGTTCAGTGAGCAGAGCACCCGATTCTTGATCTCGACGCAGGGGGTTCAAATACTCGCTCCCTTTGCTTCTTTTGGAAGTTTAGCTGTCTTTAAGGAGTTTTTAAGAAAAGAGATCGAAAGGAGTGAGCCCAGAAAAAGTGTACCAAACGAAAAAAATGAGTGAGACGAATGAGCCCAGAAAAAAACGTACAGAACGAAAAAGCGAAGGAAATGAAGAAAGGTAAAAAAATGTATCGGTCACCATGCGGCGCGTTATATATACGTTTACATGTATATAGTGCACTATATGTACGTATTGTGTTCATGCATGCACGCTTCTCCTTTCCCCTCTTGTTTACAAACTACGCGCGAATGTGCTCGCTTGGAATGTTCCTCCTCGTGTATCATGGTAGACGCATCTTATTTCTTGTATAATATAAAATAGCAGTGAACACGTGCGCATCTAAAAATTCATATTATTTTTTTCTATCTTTTCTTTTTTATCTCTCTGTGAAAAAATTAACAATCGTGTCAATAATTGGTTAATAATTAATAAATGTATCAGTGTTGTTCATAGTTAAAATGAAATAAACAGTGATGTGTGGAAAATTAGCATTATGGCCAGCAGTAGTCAAGATGAAAAATTGATGAAAACTATTGAAACGGTAAATGTTTCAAAAGTGATTGAAGCTACTGCAATTCTTCATAAAACAAGATCCAGGTAAATTTTAATGACTACTATTTATGAGTTAACTTGCACAACTTTTTAAAAAAGTCCTCAAATAATTGTAACGAAAATATTTCCTATGAAAAAGTTTGTCTTAATATTCAAAGTGAGCACCATACGTAGCAATGATATGAACTATAAGAGTACAGCGCCTGGTTTAGTGAACAGAGCGCCTGACTCTTGCTCTCGAGGTAAAGGGTTCAAATCCCCGCTCCCTCGCTTTTTTTTACTTTAAATTACTTTGTGTGAATAAAAGCAATAAAATAATTTCTAATTTTGTCATATTATATGCATCGTAGATTTTTTGATTTGTCACATTGATTTCTGAAGTTTTCCTGCATTTATCCACAAGCAACTTATTAACCTCTACATAATCATTTGCAAAACGTAGCGAAACTTCCCACCGGACACTATCAGTTTTATTTTGACTACCACGATCATGAAAAACTTTTATCATTTTGTTGACAATACCAATTTACAGCATCTGCATTTATGGGCATTGATTACTTAGCTTGCAAAATTATTTGTTTTGAGAAAAAAATACTCGTTACACTATTTTACTGAATTTATTCAAAACTTCATAGAATCATGAATTCAATGCGTGTTTCGCGAGATGTAGTGTATGACAATAATGACCTTGGACGGGATAAAATCAAAAAACACTCTACAGGATTTCACCAAAATCTAATCACAGCTCGTGGTGTCATTGCAAATATAGACCAGGGCGGATCTGTAAAAAAGTGACTACATTTGGCCGTTGAGAGGGGGCGCACTGGTTTTTGCGGGAAAAGTTGTGGAATAACTCGTATAACAATAATTGACTTATGCTCCCTCATAAAAAAGTCGGGAATATTACAAAAAATCGAAATGTTTTAAAAAAAAATTAAAAATCGTTTTTTCCTACTTTTCTCACTACTAACTTTAAATCGGTTAATTTTAGGTCAAATTTGTGTGGCAATAAAAGTTGCGTAATAATTTTCTATAAAATAAGATTGGTTAAAAATCTTAAAACATTTAACAAAGTTGCAATAAACATAAAAAAACAGGGAGATAATAGCCTTTTTGTACTTAATTTTTTTTATCATTTAAAATGCACTTAGGAACTTCATATTTCGCTTTGAAAATTTTTACAATATTTTAAAATAGCAAACAAATTTTCATCAAAATCGATTCTGTAGATTATCCAAAATAATTGTGGAATTTAAATTTATTTAAAAAAGAATCAAAAAATTTGAAAACTTCCAAGTTAGAAACTTTACCTTATAAAAGTTTGAAATTTTTTTCACATATAAAATAGCACGTCACCTATCAAATGCACCTAACAATATAAAAAATGGATTATGAGGGCAGCCTCAGAATTTTTGTTAAACATGTAATAAACTCTAAAACAGTGCTGGGTGGCTGCGGATTCTGTTGATGTAGGCATGGCTCCTACGACTGAGAGCAAAACTCATCAAAAAAACAATGCAAAAGAGTGCAAAGAAGGTCGAGTCCTTCGAAGACAACAACAAAAAGATGCTCTAGACATTCTTGCTGATATTCTTACACTTTATCAATACGGTTTTGACGATTCTGTATGAGTAGAAAAAAAATTCATTTTTTCCCAAAAATAAATTTTCAAACGCGTTTCCTGAGATTTTCGAACAAAACGGGCCGATCCTTTTGAAATTTTGGACACTTATTTTGTAAACGTTTTACAAGATAACGCTTCCGTGATATTTTATTTTTAGACTTTAATTTTATTTGAATAGGATTTTTACCAATTAAAAACCACAATTCCGAAAATATTTTTTTTCTTTTTTTCGTTATTTTTCTTCTTCCAAATTACACCAAAAATAAAAATAAACAAAATAAATGAAAAAAAGTCGACAGATTTACCCAAAGAAACTCATTCACTAATAGAATCTTTTTGGTTTTTTGCTGATGCTGTTTATTATATGTACTTTAATATATCCTTTCAGTAAATGAACTACTCTTTATCATATTACAAAAAAAATCCTAAAACTATGCTTACAAAAGCAACTTACTAAGTGGAAACATTCTGGATGAAAAAGCTTTCGCGTATTAAATTGACCGTAATTCGTAAATCCTGGAAAAGAATTTTGAAGAGGTTTTTCATATGCTGAATGTCTTCGGAGCGAAAATTTACTAAAAGATGACACCTTGGGTCAGATTGTTAAATGATGACATGAAAAGACAATAAATTTATGTTATTCATCGATAACTGCACTGCCCACGAAAGCTCAAAATAACATCGAGATTTCAGCGCCTTCATCAAGGTATCATTAAAAATTTCAAAACCGTTTATCGTAATCAAGTGGTACAATTATTATTAGAAAATATTGAATACAAAAAGGAGCAAAGGTCTCAAAAGTTTATTCTATGAATTTTGCTTACAAAACATGGTAAAATGTCAGTCAATCCAACAATAGAAACTATTTCCGTGCTTATGGTTTCATCAAGGAAGTACTGGATATAACAACACAAGCTGGTTACGAACACAGTTTAACAATTGGTACAGATACTTTAGAAAAGAATCGCTTGCCTTATAGTGAACAAATCACGTTTGATGATTTTGTTCAATTTAACGATGAAGTGGCAGTAAGTGGCAGTAAGTCGGTAAAATTTGGTGAGGCCATTTTGACGGAAGAAAATGGTGAAAACAGCTATATGGGAAAGAGGGCTTTCCAATTCTTCTTTTTAAGTCGGCGAAAGCTCACATTAATAGTTTACAGCATTTTTTGACCAAAATAAATGTGAAGGACGATATTTTTCTGTTATTGTGACCGTGGACATTCAAGTGTGGCAACAATATCTCCATCAGAAAAATAACCGATTTTCTTTTAAGTTTATTTTTTTCTAAGCCAAGAATACTCACGTAAATTAAAAACAATATTGATTTTCGTGTTCTACGTTGCTATGTACTTTGTATCGATATTTGCATGTTTTCATACTAAAAACGAAATCCCGTTAATTCGACTTTTTTCTCGTTCATACCTCAATAATTCTTAATCCCAATTTTCCGAAAATCTGACTATTTTGTGTGTCTCTTGGCGCAATGAATTATCGGGATTGTGCTGCCCCAAAATCGAAACTTGTTTTTTGATTGAAAAATTGTGCAATAAAAATTATCAATAAATTTCATCGATTGGCTCTAAAACAATAAAGGACACAGCAGTCGCACAATTGAGAATGTTGTGCCAAATGGGATGAATTATATATTGTTGAATAGGTTATCTATTAAGTTTATTAATTTCTCAGTATCTGGGACGTTCTTGTTTCATATATAGGTTGAGAACACCTATTGAAAAATAGTTCAGAATACGTGTATTTTTTCAAAGCTAGGACGATGCTTCTAAAACCAAATTATGACACGTCTTGCAAATTTTGACTAAATGGCAACACTATTCCGCACCATCATAACGATTTAACAATATTAAATAGGCGTTAGCCGTATCTAAACTCCAATCATTACGCTGCCATTGAAGATGATGAAAGTTCAGTGGGTAGAGTGCAAAAATGGGCAGGTAATGTCCATGTACTGGAGGCGTAATGCAGTAAGTCATAGTCGAATAACAGTTTCTGTACATGTTCCCCTTGAATTGGATGCTCTTCACAACTATCTATCTTTCAGCTAACCGAAATGTAATATGGGCAGCAAACAGGAACATCAGTATCAGCCACAGCATCAGTTAGGTCTTTTGGCCTCAGGTCATCATCATGTTTTCAAGGTTCCAAAATCGACTTGATTCTCGCCACTTAAATTCCTCAGCTTCTTGTTGCTGTTGTTTTTTTTTTGCACCATCACTAATGCTAGTACGGTTTTCACCAAAAAATTAATTTAGCGCTCAGCTCCGACATATTAGTGCCGATTTGGAATTTACTTTCGAGGCTAAAATCTATATTATATATTATACGATTTCATGGCACTGATTATATAATTATGTACTCACGTGATGGCCGTTGGTAACGCACTTGTATTTGAATTTTAAACTTTCCCTCCGGTGAAAACGCACTTATTTTTGTGGTTTCAACTGTAATTGGGTTGTTTGCATCGTGAGAATATCGATTATGCCGAGAAAGCTATCTAGAAAGCTAAGGAAGCATCTTCCTCGCAATGAGTCATGACACCATACTTTAACTTAGCCTACAGCTATTTCATCTAATTGCAAGCTCTCAGAAACTACAGAATCCATGATTTATTCTTCTGTTCCATGGCATTTGGCTAATTCCGTTCAGTTCACATCACTTGGGCATTCCTCATACATTCCAACATGTATTGATATCATGTCAGACTCCTGCCAATCCGTGTACGGCAGCAAATAACATTGCTAACCCATTCCCAGCGTGCAACTAATCCGTTTGCTAGTTTCGCTTTCTTCCTACAACCTGTCCACGATGGAAATCTTCCCGTGCCGGCCAAGAAATAATAAGAAACAACCGCATCATGTTCCATTGCATCATCTTCGCTAAACGCTCGAAGGATCGCTCCACCACTGTCTGCGGAGCTAACTCACCACTCTTAGATAAAACCAACAATGCCTGCAGAGGTGCCCCGACTCCAGGCGAACTCCAGTGCCAGGTGTTAAGGCGGTCGACAACTATAACAACAGGTAATGTGAGATTTTGATAAACGATTTGGTGTAGAGTTTTCAGTAGGTGCAAAAAGAACGACAACGCATGGTCTTGGTCCAAGATCGTTAGCAACATTTTGCTGGTAAGTATCTTTGATTGGCCAACTACAAAGTTTTGCTTTGATTTCAATTTGATTACGATTCGAAAGTGGCCTTTTGGACCTGCACTGAGGCGTGCAGAAGTGCAGTCTTTCGATCGTGAAATAAATTAGCGGAAAAAATCATTTCAAATACAATTTACTTTTAAGCATAAACAGAAGTGTGGCGATAAGAAAAGCTTAGGGTGGAAGACAGTGGGCGAATTTTACTTACAGCAGCGAAAATTATCAGAAGATTTTAATTTGCCTTCACAAATCTTTTCAGTACTTGACAAACTTATCGAAGGCAAAACACTTTTGTTTGATTAATATTTCATACTTTAAAAACGTATTTAGAACTTTTCTTTAACTAAATCGCCCTTCATTGGAATATTTTTTCATCAGTAAAGAATTTCAACCATCCTACAAAAATCTCCTCAAACTCTTCCATTCTCTTTTATATTTTCGGTATTCACCACAAATCATGCTACAAAAATTTCTCGAAAAATATTCAAACATTCATGAAAAAATATTTGACCATGCAAACATTTTGCCGTGAAGTTTTTTTAAAAGTTTCCAAATCTACAAAAATTCAATGATTTTTTGCGAATGCCAATGAAATTTTAAAATTTATTTTGATCCTTTTTGTAGACATGAATGGCGATAATAAACAAAATAGGAGCTAAAAATGATGCAAAATATGGGAATCGTCTTTCTGAGCTCACTGCTGCTCTGATCCCAATTTAAACACGAAAAACATTTTGAGCTTACTTTAAAAATATAAATAATGTAAAAATAAATTTTAGGCCAAATTAGTGACTCGTGAGGACAAATTTTCTATTGTAAAAGCTTAAGGAGCATTTTGGTAGACAGTTGAATTTTACGGCAATTTACAATGATTTTTGCTGCAAACTGGTGAAATAAACAGGATTAGAGGCTCTCCAATTCAATAAATTTTATTATATTCCGACAATTAATATTCCTACTCAGACAATATTTATCGGAAAATAAAAGCTCTCCTTTTGCTCTTACATTCTTTTAGGGCACAAATTTAGGATCGATCATATTCTTTCTAGTCTTTGAAAATTTAAATTCCCATATGATTTTTATCTAGACAGATAATATGCATCTTGTGCAGTTAACTCTGTCACTAAAAATATTTATTCACTTTGTTTATTTTATTTAAACAGAAAACAGCATAAAATAATCTCAACGCAAGGCTAAAACTTTTTCAATGCAAAAATATTTTCTGCGAAAAATTTCCTTTCTCTCATTAAAGACATTTGTTTCTTGACTAACGAAACTTTTTGTTACCAGTGAAATTCTAACTCAAGTTGTTATTAAAGCAGAATTTTTGTTACAGAACACATTTTATGGTAAGACAAAAATTTCAAATTAAAAATATCTCCAATCCGAACTTTTCCTATCGAATGCAATTATTTTTAAAAAAAGGATTTTTTTCTCGTTGAAGATCTGTTCTACTGTTTGTGGCAATGAATGTATCTTGTTGCGAGCCACGTGTAAAAATAAATTTTAAGTCAAATAAATGACTTGCAAGGATAAATTTCTCAATGCAAAAAACTCGTGAAACACATTTTTCCCAGAACTTACCATAATTTTTCCTGCAAACTGACAGGGTAAGATGGGTTAACGACTCCCGAACTCGACCAATTTTATTATATACCGGCAATAGGTATTCACATTCTATATCAGACTTTAATTTAAAAAATATATAAAGGCTATCCCTTTGATCTACAATTCTTTTTAGGGCCAAAGCAATACAATAAATTAACATAAATATATTTCCCTTCATGTAAGTAACTTATATTCAGCTAAAATAATTCATTCACCGAAATGCAATTATTTGGGATCAGAGATAATTTTAGAGGCATGAATTTTGATGTAATCTAATTCTTTGGTAATCTTTGAAAATTTGCATTTTCATATTATTTTATCTAGACAGATAGTTTGCATCTTGCGCAGCTAACTCTATACCTAAAAGTATTTCATGTGCCAAATTTACTCATTTCGTTTTTTGTTGTTTGAACTGAAAATCATTGTGAAGATCCAGCATGAAATTATCTTCAGGAAGGGAATAAACTTTCCCTTTTTGGCCAAAAAATTCGTTTCACTCTTTAAAAAAATTTGTATCTTGGTTCAACGTAACTTTTTTCTACCAATTATATTCAGACTTTAATTTTTTGAAAGCAGTTTTTTCGTCACAGAAAATCGTTTCAAATTATAAATATCTCTATCAATCTGATCTTATCCTATCCAATGCAAACTTATCATATTAAAAATATGTTTTTTTTTTGCTTAGAAATTGTTCTGTGAAAAATAATTTGTGGTTCATATATGATTCTGAACCAATTTATTTATTTCTTGACTGGAAACAGTAATTATAGTCTTAATGTTTATCTGCTACATACATTTTTCTTTTATTGCACGGATAATTCCATAAAACGGGAAGAAATTGTGAGAAATTTGAGAAAATATTTTGCTAGAAAGTTTTGAGTGAAAATGTTTATGTAAGAATATGTTACCGAAAATTTTTATACTAATAAAATCGATCAAAGAATTCTATTTTAAACCATTCAAATTTTTGTAGGTCTAAGAGTAAATATGATTTACATTTTCCTACTTAACCTAGAATAATATCTTACTTAGTTATTTTTTGGAAATAAAGCCCTCAAAAATTAAAGATGAAAAATTCCTGATCAGTTTTTTTACCGCCCACAAAATTTTATTCTGAGTTAAGCCAATTTTTTAACTATGCAATGATTTTTTTGTTGAATTATTTATACATTTTAGTCTAAGATACTTTGTTACGCTATATAATCTTTTAATAGTTGCTTAAAATTTTATTTTACGCAAACTCATTTCTCTGTTTGGATCTTATTTTTTATAAAGAAAAAAAATCCTAGACTACGATATTAATTATATTTTAGCAAATTTAATAAAAATCCAGCTGTTTCTTCTTTTCTTTAACACTAGGAAGGTCGCACGGGATACGAGAGAGGTGTGTGTTTAGATCTGTGCGTTGCAATCGCTTTGATTCTGTGGCTTATGATCCAGTATCCTCTTAAATCCTGTATCCATATTTTTCGAGTGGGTCGTTGCTGTAAATGTTTGTGGATATTTCCAGGAAACTGACATTGGACGTTGATCCAGTATTGGCATTGGACCTCACAGATCCTATGCGACCTTCTATGTAACTTTGAGAAATGCGACCTTTCTAGTTTTAATTGAATTATTTTTTACAGGCCGAAGCAATCGTTTATACACTCAATCTGAAATTGTCCTAGAATCAAGTTTTCCTGATCAGAATCGATGGACTGTGAGCGAAGTTGAACTCACCTGTACAAGACTCTTTCACTTCAAAGCGAGATTATTACGAATATTTTCTCGATGGGCTCAAGAGCACCGAACTGTTAGCCATCCGCAACCCCTTAGAGCGCCAACCAATTCGCATAATCCGGAATCAATGTTAAAGACTCGCTTTATACTCGAATTAATTTCTAATCGTACACAAGTCATGTATCTGCGCTTAATCTGATATGTTTCGGGATTACGCGGAGTTTAAGTTAAACCGCGCATAAGTGAGCTGGCCTTACATAAAATTTCAATTATCGATCGGCTCTTGAAACGCGATGACGACTAAATGGCAACAGGTATGATTATTGGCCAAGTCGGCAGTGCTACAAGAGCCACTCCATCGGCAGCACCAGCAGCAGTACCGTCAGCTTCAAGAACAGTCGCAACATACCAGCATTAACATGTTGCACGGAAGTTTAATTGACTTTATTAGCCGCAATCAGCATTAACAGAAACCAAAGCAACTGCAACCGGTCCCCGTCTTCGCCGTCGAGCAATCGGCCCAGGTAGGTGCGGATTAGCGAAAGCTCGCCAGGTATTAAGACGTTCCAAGAAGTTGGAGTACTTAATCGCGGTGTCGGGGCCAACTTTACAAAATGTTTGGGCGCCGCCGCCAACTTTTGTTTGGACGCGGCACACTTGCGCTTAATGGCGCTGACATGATTAAGAGCGGTCATGATTCTTAATTGAAGCTTTTCGAGTGATAATTGTGGTAAACGCGAGTCGACATTAAGAGCCTCTGCATATCGGTTCTGCCTAATTAGAGTGCTAATGCGCAGATTTTAGCGTGGGCTAATCGGACGTGATTAGATTGGGTCTATAAAATGCTTGATTGATGGTAGTCGGCTGGAGAGATTCTGCCAGCTTCGTTATACTGACTGTGGGATTTATTTGAGTTGCTCTAAGACTGTTTACACAAAAGATCCTCAGCATTTACTAGAACGTACAATATTGATGAACCAAATATTTTCTTAACCCAATTATGTCTGAATCGAAGAGGCCTTTAACGAATGGTTATTCCCTGCAGTTCAAATATTGCCAGATTTAGGAGAGTTCATTAATCAGCTAACAATCCCACAGAATACACCAGTGCTTGATTTGAAATATTTCAGCAAACTAGATGATTGTGAGACTAGAAAAATGCTCATCAGATATGGAAAGTAAATTAGCTTCAATCGAAATGCACTGCCAGCTGCATTCGCTTGGTTATAAATCGCATGGGGCCAAAACGGTGGCTGCGGGGAATGAGTAGTAAATAACATTTCAAGTTGTTCAGGCGCCCTTTGTACCGGCTGAAGTCTTAAAGGGACATTTATCATAAAGATCATCTGAAATTTTAAATCTTTCCACCCTTTTTCATCGTAAAATCCACCGTGATCAATGGTCCTTGTCCAAATTATTCAAACTAGTCTTCTTAGATATCTATTTCCGATCACTTTGCCTTCCTAGTCATCACATCAGAACTTCTAACTTTTTTTACTGAACAAATTGCTGTTTATTTTTAATATACCTTCCACTAAAGATGATGCAGCTTGATTCAACTTGGTCCAGTAACACTACTCAACACTAAAAAAATATCTGATTTGGCTCATATTGTTTCATATCCAGGTAGACTAATAATAAATATATGTAAGCATTTTGTTTTGATATCACGTCTAGAAAACTGATATCACGTCTAGAAAACTTTTTGACGTCAGTTTGATTTTTATATTGCGGGTATTTCGAAAATAAAATTATTTTACAAACAAAACTTACTGTATACGTAAGTTTGATTGGTAAACTTGAGAATGTCCCGCGTGTGTGTAAACAGTCCTAACTTATTTTGTTACATTTGTGGCGAATTTACGCCAAAATGGAAAAAAGCCTCGTTCTGACCTAATTAAACAGTGTTACTTTGCCTATTTTGACCGTGATGTGAAAAACCAAGATAAGACGTGGGTTCCTAAAGTGTGCTCTCTAAGGTGTTATACGAATTTGAACGGTTGCTACAATGGAAGAGTTAAAAAAATGTCATTTGCTACGCCGATGGTATGGACTGAACCAACAAATCATGTCGTGAATTGTTACTTCTGTTTAACACAATTAAAGGGATTTTATGAAAAATCTAAACGAAGTATTAGGTATGCCAATGTGTCATCGGTAAAGAAACTTCAGCCACATTCTGACGAGTTACTTGTACCCAAGGACCCGGTTTCTTTAATGAAAACAGAAACTTTCGAAAGCTATATTTCGACAGACAACGGAAAAAATGACAAATATGATTTTAAACCCGAGGATGAAGACGTATCGAAGCCATTTTTGGTGAACCAAAAAAGGCTTAGTGAGCTGGTAAGAGATTTGAATTTACCCATTAACAAAGCAGAATTATTGACTTCAAGATTACAACAATGGAAATTGTGTGAACCTGACGTAAAAGTAACTTTGTATCGTAAAAGACATAGTTCACTAGCTGCGTACTTTTCTAAAGAAAATGCAAAAGTTTATTGCATAATGGAAATAAGTTACCATCTTTGCCACTCACCTATAGCGCTTATTTGAAAGAAACATAAGATGTTATGAAAGTTGTATTAGAAAAAATAAATTACAATAAATATAAATGGCAAATTTGTGCAGATCTTAAAGTAGTTGCTTTGTTAACTGGCTTGCAGTCAGGCTATACCAAATACTGCTGCTTTCTTTGCGAGTGGGACAGCCGAGCGCGATCACAACATTTTATAAAAGAAAACTGACCATCACGTGACTCTCTCGTACCGGGACAGAAAAATGTTAAATTTGATCCTTTGGTTGAGCCGGCTAAAATTATTTTGCCGCCGTTATACATTAAATTGGGCTCCATTAAAAATTTCGTAAAACGCTTAAACAAAGATGGTCCTGCATTAAAATTTCTCAAGAAAATGTTTCTAAAGCTTAGTGAGGCAAAAATCAAAGAGGGCGTATTCGTAGGTCCGGACATAAAAAAGCTGATTGAAAATTCGTCTTTTACATCTACTCTTAACCATACTGAAAAACAAGCGTGGGATGCTTTTATTGACATTCAAAGAATTTTCTTGGTAACAACAAATCCGCTGACTTTCGCCAAAAAATTAAACTAATGTTGGACTGTTTCCATAAAATGGGATGTCATATATGTATGTCATTAAAACTGCATTTCCTTCATTCGCACTTGGATTTTCCCCCGAAAATATGGGATCACTTAGCGATGAACATGGGGAACGCTCTCATCAGGATGTGGCTGCAATCGAAAACGTTTCCAAGGAAGATGGGAGCCTGCTATGCTCGCAGATTACTGTTGGAGCCTTGTTAGAGAAACTCCAGGATCTCTCTACAAGAGGAAAGCCAGCTGCACTTCGCCTTTTCAATCAAAGCATCAATGAAACCTAACGGGTGAGCTTTATTTTGCAAGAATATAATATTTTTGACTAATTTTATTTATCTTGAAAATGTGATGTGATGTAAAAATCTTATTTACTTATTTGTATTAGGTCAGTGACAAGGAATTATAATCACATAGTAGGAACTCAGATAAAATAAAAAGTTTGTTATTTGTTGAGTAGTGTAATCAGATTGTTTCATTCATTCAAACGATCATCAAAAGTCAGTTTCACCTCTTGATATTTTTTTTGTATTTTGATCACAGAATAATTGGATTCTCAACTTCCTAGTAATATCTACACAAATATTAAAAATAATTATAACAATGAAAAACTTAATACTCTAAATAAAAGTAATAGACCAGGACCGATCTGTTTTCTGTTGGCCGTTGAGAGGGAGCACGCTGATTTTTGCAAGAAAAGTTGTGGAATAACTCGTATAAGAATAATTGATCCATGGTCCTTCTCAAAAAAGTCGGCCTCACTCCTAACTTTAAAACAGTTTATTCTAGAGCAAAATTGCGTGAAAATGAAAGATGCTATATAAAATTTTCTAAATGATAGGGTTGGTTTAAATTTTTAAAACATTTAACCCTTACCGCTATTGCAATAATTAAAAACAAATGGGGAAAAAGCTGTTTCTTATTCAATTATTTTTAATTATTTCAATTTAACTTAGGATCTTTATAGTTTGCATAAAAAATCTTTATGATAAAATAAAATAGCAAAAAAAAATTCATCAAAATCGAATCAGTAGATTTCATAACAGCTTGGCAATCAAAATTTATTGAAAAAATTGCTTTTTTTTTGAAATCTTGCAAGTCAGAAACTAAAACCCATTGGAGTTTGAATTTTTTTTACATTTAGAATACCTCTTCTCGTTTTGAATGCATTTTACAAAACAACCAAAATTACCTTATTATGCATTCTTATTTTTATAAATATACCATGAAAAAATTAATCGGAAAAACAATTTTTTTCTTAATTTGTTTAAACAAATGTTGTTTAAATATTTATACAGCATTAATATGACAATAATTGCATTGAGTACGTTGAAAAGTATATGTTTGGGAAGTTTTTCTAAAAAAATCTCCTTGAAGATAGGAAAAATTATGTGGTTTTATTTTCTGTTATAAAAAAAATTAATTTATTTATAACATAATAAAAGTGTCTTCGGTATTTGGTAGTGCGATATTTAGGCTTTTCTGTTCGAGTTACATCGGTTCATAGAAAAAGGCGAAAATCGCTCCACTACAAGCCGAGAAAATGATTTTTTTTTAATTTAAATTCGTTTCAAATGCCCGTCACCATTGACCGGTTGTATCTCAATAAATAATGAATATAATTCAATATATTTTTTTAAAAAAAAAACATATTTTAAAGTTCTATCTCACGTATTTTTTGGAATTTAATTTAAATTGATGGTTACCGAGATATTCAATTTGTTTATTAGCAAAAAAAATGTTTATAATTTCAAAAAACTCCTGACGCCGCCTTAATAATTCGATTTTAGTTTTGTAAAATGCATTCATTACGTGAAGTGCTATTCTATATGTAATAAAATTTGAACTTCTATGGGCTTTAGTTTCTGACGTGCAAGATTTCAAAAAAATGACAATATTTTTCAATAAATTTTGATTGCCAAGTTATCTACTGATTCGATTTTGATGAAAATTTTTTTTGCTGTTTTATTTTATTATGAAGATTTTTTAGGCGAACTAAAAAGGTCCTAAATTTATTTGAAATGCTTAAAAAAATTGAATAAGAAACTGCCTTTTTCCATTTTTTTTAATTATTGCTATTTTGCAACAGGTGTTAAATGTTTCAAAATTTTAAACCAAACCTATCTTGTGGAAATTTTTATTACAAAACTTTCATTTTTACGCAACTTTGCTCGAAAATGAACCGTTTTAAATTTAGGAGTGAGACAAGCAGGAAAAACACGATTTCTTGTTATACGAGTTATTCTACAACTTTTCCTGCAAAAATCAGCGTACCCCCTCTCAACGGCCAAATGTAGTCGTTTTTCTACAGATCCGCCCTGGTCTATAATGATAGGAACTTATCACAGCAAGAAGAATAAGTTAATAGTAATCGTATTTTCTGAGGAAGCGTCCATTCGTCGGATTGAATCTTTACGCGGATCAAATCGGAGCGGGACAGGTTACCAAGCCTTTTTTACGCAACAGACTATTTCAATATCTACGCTTGAAAGGCTAAAGAATGCAAGCGAAAATTTTGGCCAAATTAAGATTGAAGGGTTATTAAACTGAAGGGTTACTGAATTTAATTTTGCCACAAGGTGCCAATTTATGGTAGTTATGTCCGAAACTTCTATAAGGGTTGCATAAACATTTCATATGAACTATTTCACCATTTTGTCTTAGGAAGATTTTTATTCATTTCTTATTTTACATTTCATCATAAGACAACATTTAATATGCAGCAAAAGTTCGATGTCTGATTATATGCAAATCATATATAATCTTGCGTACGATGAGGAAGATGTAACGGAAATTTAACGAACCCTTACAATGAATGAATTAAAAACTTGTCACAAAAATGATGTAATTAACGGACGCGCTCTGATTTATTTTAAGTAATCAGTTATTATTTTAATATGTTTTTTGGAAATATATAAAACTATGATTTTTTGTGTGATGACAACGCTTCAAAGCATCTGATTTTGTAAAGCATTTATTACCAAAAGTGCAAATTAGGTACAAGTAATATTTTCTTTTCAGAAAAATAATTCCATTTTTTGAAATTTTTCTCTATTAAATTTAAAAAGATCCTCTCAATTTATTTCAAACTGTTCCAAATAATTGAAGTGATAAAACATATTGATTGAAACCACAACAGCTCCATTTGAATAAGTAAGAAATCAGATAATATTAATCGAATTACCTCTTATTCATTATAAATACCAATAGTTTATTACACAATTTATGTCCGCAAAATATAAATAGGGTGTTATTGAATGACATAGAATTTTTCGAACAAATAAAACACATATTAATTATTCAAACGGCCATTTTGTTGCTTCATTATCTTGAAAATTGCATGGCATTTAATGTTTTTTTAAAATAATTCCTGGCATATGATCATCGCGCATGCGTCGTAGTAAGGTCATCCCTGTAGGTCCAAATTTGCATCACTTTTTTCAGCATAGTCAGCCATATTTCACCAAAAACGCGTCGAATGTTGACTTTCAAATCATCAGTAGTTGTTCGTTTATCAGCATAGGCAATTGATTTGACTTACCTCCATAACGAATAGACCAATTAAGTCAAATCACATGATTTGGGTGGTCAGTTTGCAGGTCCATTGCTTGAGATATTTTGTTTATTTGTTGGTAGCGATCGCTCCATTTTCAGATTTGAAAAAAAGGACCAATTATGCCGCCGACATGCAAACCGCACCATACAGTGCGAAAAGCCGATAACGGCAATTTTGCTTATTTACGAGCCCATTAAGCCAGAAATGAGCCTCATCGCTGAAAATAATTTGAAGGTAAAAATGCGATTCAACATCAAACACACTGTCATCCCATTCACCGAACGACCCAAACGATGACCCAATGGCTTCAATTGCTGCACTAGCTGCATCTTAAAGGGCTTAAGTTCAAGATCTTTCCTCAAAATTTATCATGTAGTAGACGGACAGAGGCCAAGTTATTGAGAATGGCGTCGAATCGATAAATTTGGATCCTCAGTCACACTACCCTCTACGCACTGTACGAGCTCGTGCTGGATGAACATTGTCCAATAAAGTATTCATGGATATAAATCTTTCCAACGTTTAGCGTATAAACTGCTCAGATGGACGCATATGAACACCATAAATTGATCGAAGTCCTCTATAATTTTGGGGTATAAAACGCGAATTTCAGAAATAAATTTTCACTATTTCGAGACGTTGTTCGTCTTTGCATGGTAATTTGCCTAAATAAATTCTTCATCATGTCAAAATAACGGCTTAATTTGACTACTATAATACAGATATCCTTATTGGAAATTCTTTATTTCTAAAAATACCCTACACCTTGTGCCTTCGAGCGGTCAATGATCGATTATGGTAGTGATGCAATTGATAATGGTGATAATTTTCATGTCATACTAATATTCATTTAGGAAATAGCAGAATGGAAGCAACAGAAAATTCTTTGAAAATACATTTCATATGAAAACTATCGAAATATTTGGTGTTATGTCGCAACACTTTCTTCAGAGCTCAAGGTTCATCATTTTCTAAAATTTCATTGATGATAATGATAAGCTAAAGAGATTAATCTTGGCACAACTAGACAAGTTGCCACATCGGTTTGTGTGTTTTGGAAGAAGGACTTGATGTCATCTCTACCAACAGAAGACGCGCAATGATATTTTTTAGAAAACAAAAATGAGCAAGGAATGGATACAAGAATGCGGTTATCAGAGGATGTGATGTTAACTGAATGAATGTAGAAAATATAAACAGGAGAAAATAATTAATGCAAAAAAAACCGTTTCAATAAAACAGATTTAAAAAAAGCAGCAAAGATCCCTCACGGCGGTTAGAATATGATTCGCTGATTCAAAGTGTTTGAAAATAATAGAAAATTAAAAAAAATACGGCAAATGCGATTTGTTTAATCCAGTGTGAATTTATTTGCCTTCAAAAAAATATTGATCGGACGAAAAAAAATATTTCTGTGGATCAAAAAAAATATTTCTTTGACACAGAAATGCATGTTTTGACAGCAGCGAAAAATTTCAATGGTCCGAAATATATTTTTATAATTTAGGAAAATAGTCTTGCACAAAAAAACAGTTATATCAAAATAAATACTATTGTAGTCTTACTGATGAATATTTGTATTTCCGTCAAAAATTTGCAAAAAAATTTAATTTTAGTTTAAATCGTCCCATAATTTTGTTTAGCCAAAAAATATTTCTTTAACACATATTTCGGCTACGACTTGTTGTCTTCTTCAGGTTTTTCTAGGTACACTTCTCCAATTAAAATACAAGAAAAATCACCAGAGAATCAGAAAATGCTTAATATTTCCGTAAAAATTGATTCATCAGTCGGTTTTTAATTTGATGCAAAAGTGAAGTGAAATTTTTTTCCCAAATATAAATTCTGATGTATTTTCTACTCTAAATACTTTCTAGACACAAAATACCCACGTTATTTTAATAATTCAATATAGATATGTTTAGTTTTGCTGTTCTTAAACAGATGAGTAATTTTCAAGTCAATTAACTGATCCTAAATTGATTTTTCCAAAACAATTAACATCAAAGTCCTTCTCAAAATTATTTTAAATTTATGGTATCCACTTTGTATCTAAGCACCATACATTTATTTATCTTTCCGTGTAAAGAGCACTTGAACAGTTTCATCAATCCCCTTCAAACTACAATATACTTCCACTTCTTGCATAACGTGCAACCTGCCAACCAACCATCCATCCAATAAATACCATTTGAAAAGCAATCATATTTGAGACACTAAATAGTTGACTATTTAATTAATCCACTTGAACGCCGGCAGGATTTGAACTACCGCCGATATTCAATTAATCAAAATCAAAGAAATGAAATCCTAAACGCAGATACTTTTTACCACTCGTCGACGAAGTGCGAATAATTTGAGCCTTCTCGAATGCGGCGGTGGCGTTGCGTTGCGTCGTCGTCGTGTCGTGCCGGTTTACACTCCCATAAATTAATTGTTAATTAGAGTGCGCAACAGAATGATTTGCATACGATATTAATTATATGAATGCTGGGCGATTGATTGAGTAGGCAATTTGTCAACGGATCGGATTTCGCACTCCACCAGAAGAATTAATGGTTTTGTGCCAGCGACTAGGATGTGGAATGTTCGGGGCGAGACGTAGATCAATGTCGTGGTGATCTAAGATGATTTACGATCCTTGGCCTTATCAGGATACGTGCCCATAGGTGGACAAGTCAATATTATATGTGCCCTGTGGATTAAAATGATGAGCCTTCTATAGTGTCGATTAATTAAATTTATCTGACCACCTTGAAGTTGTATCCTTTCTGGAGGATGGAAGTGCTCGCGAGCCTGCAGAATGTGTTCTTTTGGATGTGATTTGAAGAAAAGATGGAAGAGATTGAGATGAGACCGTAATCCAAAAAATTAAGTTGAAAAAACCTTCAACATTCATTTACCATTGTTTCCAGCCAAAATAATTCTGTTCAAAGGACCAGTTGCTGGTTTTTTCCTTAAAAAATTGTCTGTTTTTCTTGGTATTTTACTAGAGCTCTCGGTGCTTGCACCAAATGTTCATACTTTTTAGACTCAAAAAGGCTTTCAAGCCAAACTCCTCTCATTCCTTTGTATCATGTTTCAGCATAATTTTATCTACAATCGTAAATTAACACTCATAATCAGGTCAAATCTATCAGATTCAAAATTCAGTTGTACGAAATCAAATCTCCCAAACGTGTTGCGCAAAATCCTGATTCAAACCAATTTTCCTGGACTATGAAAATCACCCCAAACGATCTCCATTGTCATTGTGTCGCTCAATGAAAAATTGCACACCACAATTGGATTGCCTAAGGAAAAACGCCAGGCGCCAGACTTCTATTGTCTTTTGGCGTTCTTATTTCGTAAAACGGTAATTTTTGCTGCTACAAAACTGTCGACAGAAAGGTGCAATCTTATAGATAAATGTTGCGAAAAAGTCTGCCGGGCGGCTCTGACTGATATAGTGATTGACTGACTCGACTAACTGTCGACTACTATGGACCTATACGGAGCCCACGCACCTACATATGTGTAACGAAGAAATCTTTTGCGGCAACGCACCACCGATGTTAAGGAAAAGGGTTTTAGCCGATTAGACTGGTGTATCTTTGGAGGTACCATTTATTCAAATCAGTGGTGTATCTTGTTTGCTTGTTTCGTCGGAAGCGCTTGGCTTTTGGTTACCATAGTTGGCGATCCGTACTGTTTTGAAAATTAAGGTAGTAGGAGCATTATGGGGCTTGATTAACACGAAAAATAGAGAAGAGATTATTATCCCAGAATAATCTAAATCCTTATTTAAGATGAACTTTCTCAGATTTGTTGCTTTTATTCATTTGGAAGTCAGTAGAAACGTTTTTGAACATATGTTTGGCTTTATCATATCATCGTCAGAAATCAGATAGACGCTCTCGTTTTCGTACCAGGAAAAGATCTGAAAATCAATTTCATAGCCTTTTACTTTCACTTTTTTCTTCACTGGATATAATATGGAAGGATATGGTTCAGATCACACCCAAAGTTTTACTTCAGCTCCTGAAGTGGATTTTATTTTAATGTCGTTTTCTAATACAGCTCTGATATTTTCTATTGCTAACATTCGTTCCGTTGTAGGGCACCTTTCCTTTAACTGTTTCTACATTTCCACATTCGAATTTTTTCCATGTCACCAACATCTGCCCATATCCATCACTCATTGGTCTCGGCCAACATTCGCATAGAACACTTCAACATGCAAGTACCAAATCTCCGTATACGTCTTGAACACGTTGAAAGCTGCGTAAGCCTTTTTTGCATGCATATGTGAAAAAGATTTATGTGTCATTGGTGGATTTTCTTTTCGCGGGTGGAAATTTACGAGCTCGAAAACTCAAATAAATTAAAGTGTTACTGTAAATGGAACTTACTTTTTTCCACCTATGCATAGAACAGCAAATAAATGAAATGTGCCGGAAGACATGAATGAATACCCTTTACGAATGACCATCAGTGCAGTCAACTCGAAAGTAGAAATTGTAATGTTGACCAACAGTTCAAAGCACTCACATGGTTGTTTCAGTTGATTGCTCTGAACTCTCCATATGAAAATACAAATTCAATATCGCGAATATCCATCAAAATTACAAAACAACGACCTGCACCTTCAAACCAAACTGTCTGACGCCATTCATACCTTATATCTCTTCACATTTAAACGATCCCCAGAGCAACAGCAGCAGCAGCAGCCGTAACAGTGCTTTGCAAGGTACATGCCTCATTATGCCATCATTGACTTTGTACACTCCCAAAATAACCTCAAAGCAATTTATGTGAAATATCTCACTTTTTTTCTGCCGTCAGATGCAATAAACACGATTAGGATCTTAATAGGGCTCTCGTTCAAATAACCTGTGCACCCGTACTTGACCCCAAGCCGAGCGGAGCAAGCAGCATCAGCCAAAGAAGTTTCAGTCTTCACCATACTACTGACTGCCATCGTTGCTGCCGATTTTCATATTAGCGAATTTCTCAATTATTTTCGAATGAATGAATGAATACAATTTTATTCGGAAAGTTTCGTAAGAATTTCAGATTGTTTTATGATTTTCCACAAGTGGAAAACTAGGATGTTACAGTGTATTTTCTAGGAATTGTTTGCAATATGAGTTCGGTATAGGTGAGATTACACTTTTTGCGACGACCGTACTTTAAGTTTGCACTTGTGTTGTGTCGTTATGTTTCGCGTAAATTTTTCATTTATTTTTGATGGAAATGTTGTAGCAAAATAGGTTTTATATAAATTTGTGTAAAAGCATCAAATATGAAAGGATAGTATAAGTTTTTTTCTTGTTAACTTCCCAGTTCCCTATGGGAAGTTATTGTAATGGGGTCGATTTTGCGAATCCCAAATTTTGACATATCTCCACGTTTTAAGGTCTCTAGAATCCAAATCCATCGTTTTTAGAGAGATGTCTGTGAGTGTGTATGTACGTATGTGCGTATGTGCGGATGTGCGTATGTGCGTATGTGCGGATGTGCGTATGTGCGTATGTGCGTATGTGCGGATGTGCGTATGTGCGTATGTACGTATGTGCGTTCGGAGTAATTTTTCGTCTCGATTATCTCAAGAACCAAACATCGGATTGACGTGGGACTGGTTTTAAACGACGCGTAATTACGTAACTTAGAACTGAATGACTTTTCAGCAAAATCGTTCGGGCCGTTTTTTATTTAGGATGAAAAAACTGAAAAAACGACTAAAAATTGCTTATTTTTAAACTGTTGATACGCACTATTAATTCGTGCAGATACCAAATACCTTCATAGTAATGTTGTTATTATTGTGCGTTTTAGCAAAATTGTGATCAAATTTGTAAAAAATGTTATTTGAAAAAAAGATTAATTTATAAAATTGCAAACTTTTATTATCAGGTTTGGGTGAATGGGAGTAGAGACGCTAATGCAGTTAATAATTGGATATTGCTATAAATAATTTAATATTGTTAATAACAATCAAATAATATTAGTTATAATCTGATATTGTATATATAAATTCAATTATAATTATTCAGTAACGGTCAAACATTCTTAATAACGAATGATTATTTTAAACAATAATTAAATACCCTCAATAATAGTTGTGGATTCCGAGGCCGAGATGGAGGACAAGAAGGGTGATGAGGACGAAGAGGACGAGGTTGCCAAGGCTTTGGTAGAGGATGACCAGGTGGTGGAGACGTCTTCCTCTACCAAAGCTTTTATGGTTAGATAAAAAATTGATAAAAATAGTAACAGTAATTATATTAATTTAGAATAATAATGTTCAATAATAATTATTATTAATAATAGTAATTAATAATAAAAGCAAAGTATAGCTTTTTATTCAACCACTGGGAAGTTAGTCGTGTGGGCCTCGAGGGTCGCACTTAGACCACATTTTTTATTTGGTTATAGTGGCAGCCCCCTTTGTCAAAAGGCGGCTCACTTAGGCCAAGATAGGCCCATTGTGATACCACATTGAGATAGGATGCAGCACTAAAACCTGTGGGGTGACGAGAACCATTTAGATTCTCGTATGAAGCCGGCTACACAGCTAATATTTAAACTGGCTACTTCCGTGAGGCTGTCCGGGAAAGGTGAGCGTAAAGTTTGCTCTGGATAGTGCTGGGCATTCACACAGAAAGTGTTGCATCGTTTCCTCCTCCTCATCCGATCTGCAGCGGCAGAAATTGTGGAAATGGGCACCCAGTCTTTCTGCATGTCTGCCAATGAGACGGATACGATGAAACTTAATGTTTCATGGCTCGTGTGGAGAAGATGCTTGGTGCGCTTTGAGATGATTGTCCTGCAGGTTTCTTGCAGCAGCCAGGCCCTGTTTGCAGCCTCTATATAATACTGCTTGGAACTTAGCTTGACGGAGGCCAATGGATGGCCGACTTGGGATGTTAGTGTATAATCCTGGAGCTCAGTGCCAGCTCTAGCTAGCGCATCAGCTTCGCAGTTCGCTGGTATATCACTTTGACCCGGCACCCAGCAAAGAATCACTTCACAGTGAAGCGACATCGCGTTCAGTTGTATGCGACATTCCATTACAATTTTGGATGAGGTATACACGTTGGATAATGATTGGATAGCAGCTTGACTGTCAGAGAAAATGTTGAGATTTCTTATAGAAATTTTCTGATTTCACAGCCAGTCCACTGCTTTGTATATTGCAACGACCTATTCCTGAAAAACACGGCAATGGTCTGGAAGCCGGAAGGAAAGTTTCAGGCCTAGCTGTTCGGAGAAAACGCCACAGCCAACTTTTTCATCCATCTTTGATCCATCAGTGTAAATGTCGACCGATTTCTGTATCCTGTTTCCTTCAATGATCCAGTCATCTCTGCTAGGGTTGACGGACTTCAAACCATGGTGGAAGCAGGGAATCGGAAGAGTGACATCTACTTTCTCTGGCGTTGGTCCATCCCTCCGTAATATGATGGAGTGACCGACATTCCCATCATACCACATTTTTAAAACTTTCAATCGAATAGCAGAGCACTTGACCTGCTGTTTCGTTAGGAGCTCCATCGAGAGCCAATTTAATAGCATATACAATGCCTTTGTCGAGGTAGTGCGTATAGCCCCGATGATTGCAAAAGCTGCAGTCCTCCTGACCCTGTTAACCCTGTCTTGTATTTTCAAAAAATATTCACACTAAATTTGAAGTAAATTCGAGCAATATTACCGAAGTTATAGAGATTTGAATACCGCATGCTCGGCAGTGGCGAGGGGTGAAAAATTACTGTGGGTAAGCCGCTTACTATTTGAGAGACATGGACCCTTAACAGACAATATTATGAGCATATAGAGAAGTACTACCGTAATCATTCTTTCTATTGCATACATTTTAAATTACGATCAGTTATGAAATATTTATATTTTTATGTTATGTGTATCGTTTTTGACCTTATTGGCAAGGAATGTATATATTAAGCAAATACAAAATTAAGGAATTTGATTTTACTCCATGCACTGTCAGCATTGGAGAACAAAAGACATGGAAAACAAAGCATCATGTTTTGTTTACAGCTTCCTGTAAGCCGTGGATACTTTTCATAAAGAGAGCAATGAAAATGCTTCGAAAACCCATCTTTCCGCTTATAAATAATTTTGAGCTCAGGTTTCGCTCGCCCCATTTGAATTACCCTCTGTTTCTGATCAAAACTTAATTTAAAAAATGGTGGCTCTTCTGTCCTTAAAAAATCCGTAAGGCAGCAATCTACATTAAAAGATATTTTAAATTTAAAAAAAAAATCACCCACAAGAAAATCTGCAATAAGTTGAAAATAACACTTCACCACTTTCACAATTTCACAAAAACAATAAAATAACAATAAACTCTTTTCACGTTCTGTAGCTTCCTAGTAGAGCTTACGTGAATTTCCTGCTACAACAATCAAGGTATAGACATATAGAGTATTGCAACAGTATGTATTTCTAATTGGGAGTTTTTGATGATTTTCCAGCATCAATTTTCACAGCTGATTCGCAAGCCGGGAATGCTACCGGCTTTTTGATTTGTTTCCATATCCTATTGAGGAAAACCGAGCCATTCCAACACCTTAAATTATTGATGAATTCGAGACTCGGAAAGCTTTGCTGCAACTCCTACAGATGTTGATCGCTTTGCTGGCTATTATGGAACTATACTGTGTAGAATGAAGAGAATGGAGTATGATGGAATAAACACTGAGATCAAGTGAAACGATTGTGCATGTTTACAGTGATGCATGCAAGTAAATAAACACTTCATTCCCTTATAAAACTAAAGTGTTAGACATTTTTGGAACATATTTGGAAAGGTAAGCCGATGGGAATCGGCTTATATGAACGCCTCGCCACTGGTGCTCGGTACCTGCACTCTGCCTTACCTAGCGTATTATACGCATGCAGCGTGGTTCTACTTTCTTTTTCATCAAATATTACAACATATAAAGGATGCTCTGAACATCACGAATGATACGAACGAATTACTTTATGGACCTAGAATCGACGACTCGATGTAAGTCGCTAAAAACAATCTTAATTCATTAAATCGCGGTAAAAAAAACTTTTAACGCCTACGTGCGGTAGGCACGATTTCTCGAGAACGAATGGACCCATTGTGCTGAAACTTTGCACAGTTCTTCTTTATTATATTGACTCGTGCTTGAGTGAAGAAATTTTCATTCGATCGACTCGTTTTTGTTTTATACGAAAAAAATATTTTCAAAACGGTGAAAATCGGCAAAAATTCTAAAAACTATGAGACCAAAATTCATTCAAATCCATTTCAAAACTTTAAATTTCATTTCTTTTTCTTGGTTCAAGCACAAGGGAAGGGCATAAGCTATAGGAAAATTTTTGAACTTTTGATTTGAGATGAATCTGCACCGAAATATTATAGCTACCGCAAAAAAAGGTTGGACGAGGAAAACTGCAGGAAAATTGACAATTTTCAATGTTTTTAGCTGAATTCTTTTTACAACTTCTTGAAATGCTAATTTTTTTTGTGTGTAAATCTTAAATAAAACAAATTTTTGTTTTTAAAATACAATTTTTTAAAAGTTTTTTTTTTCTTTTCCTTCAAGACCTATACCAGGTTCGCGTTTGATGTTTGTCCATCCCATCGTAGTATTGTGGAGTGACCAATGTTCTCCTCCTGCCAGAGACACAAAGCTTTCAATTGAACAGCAGTGCACTTGGCCTGCTGTCTCGTAGCTCTGGTGGAAGCCAATTTAATAGCATAAATAATGCCTTTGTCGGGGTAGTCCGTAGAGTCTCGGTGATTTCAATAGCTGCAATCCTTCTGGCCTTGTTTAGCAGGTTTACATTTGATGATTTCGCCATAGTAGGCCACCAAATAACTGCGCCATACAGAAGGATTGATTCCACTATCGCCGTATAGAGAGCCATGATACAATTTTGGGTTTCAATCCCCATCTTTTCCCAATAGCTCTTTTGCAGCAGTAGACTGCGCATGCATCTTTGCGTGCTCTTTCTGCTATGTTCGCTTTCCATGCGAGTTTAGAGTCCGGAATTAGAACTAAATATTTGACCTGATGAGATGGGTTGAGACTTATTTCATCAAGTTTAGGTGGGACAAATCGTGGAATTGTGTACCTTCTTGTGAAGAGCATTAATTCTGTCTTCTGCGGATTAATCTTTAGACTCTTTGCTCCATTTGGTAAGAATACCTATAGCAAAGTTAAGTCTTTCAGATTTTTCCGTTATTGCTATTGCAACATTTTTTTTTTTAATTGCAACATAAGTTTTTCTTAGATTGGATCATATTTGTGGTCACAAGTGCTTTATTGCTTTGTAGTTTTTGAAGTTTCTCATGTGTAATTTTTGTTATTTTTCCTCTAGATGTAGGGTAGGGCGGGGCTAGTTGAGCATAGGGGCAAGTTGGGCAATCAGAATATCTCGCAAACTATTCACCGTACGCATAGGCATCGTATGATGGAGAGAAGGGGTCGCGGGAGGGAGAATCATCGCGCGATCGCTAGTGGCGGTTCGACGAGCGAGTGAAGCGCCCGTGGGTTTTGTTTATTTTTTGACCAAAAAGTAAAAACGTCCTTTATCGCAATTTTTCGTCTATATTAGTCAAATGTTATCTGTTTTCAATCTGGTAAGTGGTAATCTTCCAGAAAATTATTGTACTTTTGATATGTAGAATGGTTCTGGGTATAATTCTTACGATTTTTTATAACCTCATTTTTGTTTTAAAATTCCGGGTTGAGGTTAGTTGAGCAAAGAACAAAGAAAACGAGACGATCGATCTAATAGAAGTATTTTGCTCGGAAATTGTACGACCCTACCCAAAGGCTGGTCCTAGAAAAGCAGCTGAAACTAACGGAAGAAAGAGGGAAGCTGCAATATTAACAGACCCTCCCGAGAAGATCGTTTCAGAAGAGCAGCAAAATAAAACCACAAAAAAAGTTAGAAGCGAAAGAAGAACATGGATAAGAAAGAAGAGTGTCTGTAAAAAATACTGCAGTCAAATGAGAAAATTGATGATGATGATTATTCCTGTCTGATTTGTTGCGAAGGATATGCTGAAAATCAGTAGCGTACCCAGGATTTTGATAAGGGGGGGGTTATATTTTTGAAGTCTTGACTAGGAACATTTGCTTATTCTTCGGTGTAGATATGAAGATATAATTATGTAATCATACTTTTTCACCGGTCAAAGTTGGAGTCCTCCAAAAATAATTCTGGCAGACTTTTGCCCGATTGCATGTCTGGTTTCATTTACTTGAATCATTCATGATATTTTCATTCAAATTATAAAATTATGCGCTTGACGTGTGAAAGAATCTACACTGTATTTGTAGACTTCCTTCGAACCGTAAAGTGTATATGCAAGTACATATATCGAAACGCCTTCAATGCCTACAGGCCAGAAAAGAAAGCAACTAATGAAGTAAATGCCGTGGGAAAGTGAAACTGTCACTAAGCACAGACAGAATATTATGGTAATCAGGGATGGCTAAGCTTGTTTGCAGCCCAAGCAACTCTGCGCTCTCAAGCAAATTTGTCGTCATTTCCACGTAACGCATGAGGTAGACTTTTTGTACGCGTTTTTTTTTAATGAGGTGTCCCCAATAGGCGTAATCCTCAGATTACAAATCATATGACAAAATAAAAACAATCCATTTGTTGAGGGTTCTGATCAAAGATAGTAAGAAAAATTCAAAAATATAACTGTTGCTTCAAAGATATGGGTGCGAATTAAATAAATTACACTTTTCTGGAATTTTACTTCGAAAACTTTCAATCAGGTGACCATTTTCTAATGAATTCTTTATCTATATATAAAATTGCTAGGCTTCATACAATAAGTAAAAGAAAACGGCACACACGGATCCAATTTGTGCAAATTATGCACGTATCACCCCTAGGTGAGATCTCTAAAGCACCATAGGCCGTAAATTTTACTGTGAAATAGATGAAAGATCTAATTGCGAAGAGATACTGAATCTCACTCAACTCCCACGTTCTAGAGTGTCTCGGTGAATAATTGTTAAAGTGGGTGACTTAGTGGTGAACGCTAGTTCAAGGCTCCTTGTCGACAAATAGTTTTCGGGGATGAGATTTGATGCCGCACTATCATTTCACTCAGCTGTGAATGAGAACCTGAATCAAACCAGGGTAATAATCACGGGTGAGCGTGTTCCTGACCACTTCACATCCTAACATTCTATTGGTCAAGTAAATGAAATAACTCTAATATTGCCTGAAGGCCCAATTTTGGCGGTTGCGTCATCGATTATTATCTTTAACCAACCTCTTCCCAGGTAATGACGAGGCCTTATGTAAATATGCTTGAGATGTATAGTTCATAACATTCGAATTTTCGAATTTTCTAAAATGGTGGAATTTCGCAAGTATGTTTTTAGTCGTCGTAATGTTGAAATTGATCGTTCGTTTGTACACGTAGATACTGGGAGAACAGCCAATATTTCTAGCAATTTCGATTTATTCGGCAAAATGTTTGAATTACACATGCTTAACCCATCTATGACCGCTTTTGGGCGGTTTACTCAGCAGTTAACTCAGCATTCAATTCTTCTTCAAGGGGGGGTTTGAACCCGTAAACCCCCCCCTTGGGTACGCCACTGCTGAAAATTTACCAGAAGAAAGTTGGATCCAGTGTCAAGCTTGCAGGGAATGAGCACAGACAAAATGTGTACCAGGTGCTGGTCTTACTTTCGTTTGTATCAATTGCAACAGTGACAACGACGATTAAGTTGCCAAGATCTTATTAATATTTTCTTTTAAGATATTTAAGTCTGATTTTAAACAGAAAGACTGAATCTAATTCTGATGTTAATCTTAAGATACGTTAATGTTTTGTTGCTTCTAGTTTTGGTTAGTTATTCAAAGAAAATAACTTTAAGTTTTGTTGCTCTGTCACTAAAAGGCTATTGATAATGATCTGATTGTCAAACACATATTTACTTCATCTCTAGTCAACATTGAGCCCATGGTTTGGCTAGACATTCTTAGTGCTCAACTTGCCCCATACCCTTGCTCAACTTACCGCACCTATGGGGTGCATTGAGCGTACTTGACTTTCTGCATTTAAACAACTGTAGCTCTTAAATTCGACTTGTTACAAAAAAAATTACTATGGAGACTTTTGCTAAGGAATAAATTACTAATCCATCAGGCCGCATAACAACTCCTTGAGACGTATCATTGAGGAGCTATATCCGCTCAAGTGAAAAATTGTTCAACTAGCCCCGCCCTACCCTACCTCATCTTATCTTCGAAAAGAGTCTTTCATTATTGATACGCATTACTTTTTCCTTTAACACCATCCCCCTATGAACTGAAAAATCCACTGCACCTCAACAGGGCTCAACTTTCACCTCCACGACCTTCTCACTATTGAAAATGAAAACCATGTTAACCCACTAAGCCTACGTCAACCGAATGAAAATTCAGTTTTCACTTTTGCGAAGGACGCATTGTCTTAAAATAGCAAGGAACTTTCAAATCACGCGTTTCACCTTCATACATATTCCAGCCAAACTTCACGGCTCACACTTTATGCTTGGTTTTTTTTTCAAAATAAGGTCGCACACATCATCATCTCATCAAATATCTTCAGCCGAACACACAAAAAAACATCCATTCAGAAAAATGTAAAGCAGCTTCATCAGGATATATTGTTGGTAGCCTAGTGACAAGGATGTGCATGTCCGTCAAGGTTGGATCCGACCACCGATTTTCCAGCCCCGAAAAGTGTATAGAGGAAATGTGCGATCTGTAATGCAAACTAGAACGCATATACTCGGCTTGATCATCCGTTTCGATTAGAATCTACTTAAAAAAGTTCATCTAATTTTGTGTGCACACAAAAGACAAGAGCAAGTACTGCTCGTCCAGAGCAAGTACTGCTCGTCCAGAGCAGCGAAGCAACTCGGAAGCACAGGATTTGCATTTACGCATTGCTAAGTGCGCTTGCCGAGCACTTTCAGACAGGCCAGGGCATTCTGGAGGCACGCCATCAAATCGCATTTATCCAATTCGCCGAACATTTGGCATTTTCAGCCCGATAAATGCTTCAATGTCAAAAGACCGAATCACCAACTCAAATTAAGTGATCCCTCCGAGCCAATCGGGACCGATTCACCGAGAAGCACTTAAGCAGCAACAAGCGGTGAATTGTTGCAATCATTAACTTTGAACCTTTGTTGTTGGTACGGCTGAAATTCAATTCGATTCAAAAACAAAATCAAATGCTAACGAGGAATTGCACAAAAACTGTAAATAGAAGCAACTCTAGTGACGTGGCTAGTTGCGAATTATAATAGATACATTGGTAGCCAGTTTAGGGAACAGTTGCGCTGGCTACCACTGCTCTAACCAAGGTGCAGGCCTAGGTACTAGAACACCTAGCGCCAGCCGAACCATTCATCTCAACTATGTAGCTGACTAGCTGCGCTGGCCCAGCGCAGGCTTGGCTAGACAGAAGCTGCGACCTGGACCGCACTTTTTTGCAGTCACTTTGCACTCAAATTCGAGTTCCTTGAAGACGACGAAGACTGCGGTCTCGATTTGCATATCGATTTGAAATTTCTTGCACCTGGTCTACGATCTTTCCGATTTAAGAAAACAAGAATATTTTGGGCATGGCAACGAAGCCTGCAGGACTGATGGGGACTAGGATCGGAATCAAGATCGGCGCGACGGGATACCTAGAAGAGGGCAATTTATTCTATGAAAATCAAAACACTTTGGTTTAGAATCGATTACATAATCAAAGATATTGGCAATTATTGTTGGGTTGGTTTTCATCGCCGAAGTCATGACAGCGATTTGTGCAGCCTCCAGCTGAACAGTATTTCTCATACTTAACGATACCCATTTTGTAATTTTATGTCACGGTCGATGAATAAATAATTTTGAGGGCAGCTCAACATGGTTCAAAATAATCGATATCCAATGACTATCTAAGGTAGTAATAGACTTGTTGAAGTTCTTTCATATGTAATCTTTAGGATCTTGTTCTCATAGTAAATGGTCAACATCGAGCCGTTGATCAGCCTGAATCAAGGCTAACCTTGTATAATTTCAGTGACCAGGACACCGTTGCCATAGCAGTGGAAAGGCAGTCCAAACCCCTTTGGGCTGTCTCCTGCTATATGGCACATGATGTTCTGCCACCTCCAAATAGCCTGCAGAGAATCACAAGGGAAACCACTTCAAGAGGTGTCCCTTTATTAGTCGGGGCAGACGCCAATGCCCATCATCGCATTTGGGGTGGCACCGAGACGAATAAACGGGGGGTGAGTCACTATTTGAATTCATTTTATTGCATGCCTTTGCCCTAGCTAACAAAGGTGAGGATCCTACCTTTATTACGGCAAGCCGTAGAGAGGTTCTGGATATCACTCTGACGAACGAACACTTGTACCAGGCTACTAAGAGATGACACGTATCACAAGAGTGCGCGTTCTCCGACAACCTATACATAGGGTCCGATTTGGCATTTGACCCTCCGACAAATCCAACCTTCATTAACAAAAGGAGGATGGATTGGGTTTGGCCAAATACCAATCAGTATTTGAGTCTCCGCTTGAAGATGGACCTCCAGAGCTTGAAGACATATGCGGTCTTGAAGAAGCGGTTGAGACCCTTACATTTGCCTTCAATGACGCATCAAGGTCTGCATGTAGTCCATCGAAGCCTAGGGGGAAGTATAAGCCCATCTGGTGGAACAGTGACATTGCGGAGCTGCGGAAGAAATGTAGGAAGTCTTTCAATCGGGCTAAAGAATCCAATGACTGGTCTTCTTTCTAAAATAAAACTGAAGGAATTCAAATCCTTTATCAAAAAGGCCAAACGCACCTCTTGGAAAATTTTCTGTGCATAAATGGAAAACTTCAAGGATGTCAGTCGTCTGCGTAAAGTCATGACGACCACCAACTTATTTTCGGGGTCTCTCAAGCACGCAAATGGGCCCTGGACCAAATCCAGCTCCGAGACTCTAGCCATTCTCATGGACACGCACTTCCCGGGCAATGAGTATGTGGCTGACAAAGCTGATCCACATACGCCCCCGAACTGCCTGTCAACTGTAGTGCCTGTAGACAATAGGCTCCTACGCTGGGCAATCAGCTCATTTCAACCCTTTAAATTCCCTGGCATGAACAACATCTCACCTGTTGAGATCCAGCAAGGTATCAATATAGCACTGCCATGACTGAACGCCATTTTCAAAGCATGTACACGGATGACTTACATTCCACAGCAGTGGAAAGAAGCTAAAATAGTTTTTATACCCAAAGCGGGTAAGACATCCCACTCCTCACCTAAAGATTACAGACCTACGAGTCTCACCTCTTTTCTGCTGAAAACTCTGGAACGACTGATAGAGATCCATCTGAGAGCTGTTCTGAAATCACTCTCCAATGCGCAACACGCATACACAAAAGGGAGATCGGTTGAAACGGCTCTTCACTCACTCACCAGCTACATCGAAAAATCGCTAAGCGTCAAAGAATACACACAAGCGGTTTTTATAAACATTGAAGGGGCTTTCAACAATATCAGCCATATGGCTATTGGCAAAGCACTCGGGGAAAGCAATGCCGATGACAACCTGATAGGGTTTATCGGACAACTGCTTAGCAGCAGGAAACAGTACCTTAAGAAGGAGGATTTACAGAGGCACACCACAAGTCGGAGTGCTATTACCTTTTCTTTGGAGCCTAGTAGTGGAAAAACTCCTGTCAAAAATAGAAGCGACGATAGTGCAATAGCAACGTCAGGAAAATTTGTTAAAACCCTCTCTGAAAGACTTAACTTTGCCCTAGGTATTCCTACCAAATGGAGCAAAGAGTGCAGTCTAAAGATTAATCCGCAGAAGACAGAATTCATGCTCTTCACTAGAAGGTACAAAATTCCACGATTTGTCCCACCTAAACTTGATGAGATAAGTCTCAACTCATCCCGTCGGGTCAAGTATTTAGGTCTAATTCTGGACTCTAAACTCGCATGGAAAGCGAACATAGCAGAAAAAGCACGTAAAGCTGCATGCGCAATCTACTGCTGCAAAAGAGCTATTGGGAAAAGGTAGGGATTGAAACCCAAAACTGTAGCATGGCTTTATACGGCGAAAGTGGAACCAATCCTTCTGTATGGCGCAGTTATTTGGTGGCCTACTATAGCGGAATCATCAAATGTAAACTTATTGCGATCACCGGGGCTCTACGGCCTACCCCGACAAAGGCATTATTTGTGCTATTAAATTGGCTTCCGGCAAAGCTACTTACGAGACAGCAGGCCAAGTGCACTACTGTTCGATTGCAACCTCTGCGACTCTGGCATGAGATGAATATTGGTCACTCCACAATACTACCACCAACCAACGTCAGGAAAAATGGACCTTGCTTCTCCGATTCCTTGTTTTCACCATGGTTTCAGGTCAGTCATCCCGAGTAGGGAGGACTGGACCACAGAAAGAGGTGGGATACAGCAATCGGTCGACATCTACACTGATGGATCAAAAATGGATGGAAGAGTTGGCTGTAGCATGTTCGCTGTACAGCTAGGCCTGAAACTATCCTTCCGATTACCAAACCACTGCAGCGTCTTTGAGGCAGAAGTCATTGCGATTTATAAGGCAGTAGACTGGCTGAGAAATCAAAAAATTTCCATGAGAAATTTAAACATCTTTTTGGACAGTCAAGCTGCTATCCAATCACTATTCAGCGTGCATACCTCATCTTAAATTGGTATGGAATGCCGCTCACTACTGAACGTGATGTCTCTTCACTGTGAACTAATTCTCTGCTGGGTACCGGCGCATAGTGATATATTTGGAAACTGCGAAGCAGATGCCCTAGCGAGACCTGGCACCGAGCTTCAGGAGTATACACTTACACTCCAAGTCGATTAACCTCTAGCTTCTATAAAGCTTGGATTTAAGCAGTACTACATGGAGGCTGCGAATAGGGCCTGGCTGCTCGAAGAAGCCTGTAGCACAACCAGGCAAACTTGGCACGCACTGTGCTCCAAACGTACCAAGCGGCTCCTCAATATAAGCCGTGAAACTTTGAGTTCCGTCGTTTCCGTACTAACGGAACACTGTCTGATCGGCAGACACGCAGAAATATTGGGTGCCCCTTTCAATGATTTCTGCCGAAGTTGCAGATCAAAAGAAGAAAAAGAAACATTCAAACACTTTCTGTGCGAATGCCCAGCACTGTCCAGGAAGCGCATGCAAACCTTGGGCACGCCCTTCCTGGACAACCTCACGGAAGTAGCTGATTTAGACATTGGCTGCATAGTCGACTTCATTCGAGAATCTGGATGGTTCTCGTCATCCCGCAGGTTCTAGTGCCGCCATTATCCGACAATGGGCCTATCGTGGTCTAAGTGAGCCACCTTTGGAAAAAAGGGCTGCCACTACAACCAACCAACCAACAACCAAGGCTAGAAACCTCAAAACCTCAGATCAACTAAGATTCTGTTTCACATGAATGTATCCTCAAACCATTTGAATTGGTGTATTTTTCATAAGAAGTTCGAAAATAAAATGCTTCACAAATCTTCAACCTGTTTATCCTCTGTGCATATTCTTAGCAACTATTTTTACCAGGATACAAAACTTTCAGGTCAAATACTGTCCCCATCGAATTCAGTTCAAAGTCATGCATCAAAAATAGATTTGTACGCATCAAAAACAGATTCGATGCAATGCAAATCCTGATCGGAAATCCAAATTTAGTATACAACTAATTCTCAATTCAAACACTTACTTATATGTTTATAAAATTCCCAACAATCACGTCAACTCATCGCGCTTCGTCATTCCGTTCAAGGTCTCTCCAATCGATTTGAATGCCAAGAAAATAGATACAAACACAATCCATTCGGAGATACATTTGTAACTATCAATATCTGGAAAAAAATTGGGGAGAAAAAATTTAGGTGACTCTGATTACGTTGACCATTAATTCTAATAAGTCAAACCTATCAGATTTTGATTTCGTTCATAAATTTTCCTGTTGTCCAAGATCTGACGAAAAAAATCATTATTCTATTATTTTTAGGTTGCTATCTAAATGATGCTAGCATTAGATACCTTCTTGTAATTCCTACTAAAGCTGTTTGATGGCATACTTTTTGTTGGACGATGTGCTACAAACAAAATCTAGATGGACTCTTTGACGGTAAAGTACTGAATATAGCGACGAAAATAACGTAGCTAATCTGCCTACCCACAATTTTTCAGATACTAACAGGGATTAATGATTAATTGCATCGCTAATAATTCACAATGGGTGATCCTCACATTTATAACTTGACTGGCATTAGTATTTCACCTGATGTTCTTTTCAAATGTTTAGTTAAATGTAATTTGTTTACTAGATATGAATAATTTTACTGTGTTGACTCACCGTGCTTGATTGGTGATAAGTCGTACTGTTAATGGGGAAGTTTGGGATGCTTTATTGAATAATTTGATTTGAAAATCGATTATATGTATATTTAAGTCGAAAAATGCGATAGATTTAAAATATAGATAAAAGGTAAATTGTTGCCATTATGAACTGAGGTGCAGGAGAAAAATGTACCAGCTTTGCCATTTACAACCCTCTATGTTCGATTTTAACCATCTTCTTATTTTTAGTATGAATAAATACGCAAAGGCTCCACTAAAAGTTTACAATAACGAGAATATTAACCTAAGAACCCACCCTGAAAAATCCAAATTTATTTTAAATACCGCTTGCAACTTCATACGATCTCAATGAGTACAAAATAACATCCAGCTTTAAGTGAGCAAGATGATTTAGTATCGTCCAAGTATGAAAGCTGCATTTATATTCTAAAACTATATGTGACTTGCTCCAAGGATAGTGGTGGACGAATTGAGACTCTCATGAATTTCAGACATTATAAAAGGGAACCCAGAACTTATCCAATTGGTGTTTTTAAAGCATAAATGAAGGGCATGGGACCTCCGTTTTTCATTTCTTAGAAATCTCCGCAATATGATATCATTTTTATCTCCGTAATGAAATTGAATTGAAACCTTTTCCGAGGAAAGATAAGCTTAGCTTCGGGAGTAAATTATCATCAATGCCTCAATGATGAATCGTTTCCCTTTTAAAACTGGTTGCGTACCGAAATTAATAGTTTTTCCACAAAAAACTATGAAACATTAACAAAATAAAATGCGAAATGTCGAATTGGCAGTTTGCAAGGGTCGCTCTGTAAAGAATTCGAATAGTGATAGAAATAGAAGTGAAAGTATTTTGAAATGGAATATGGAAAAGCCCCTTTTCTCAGCCATCTGTAGAGAAAATAGCGTCCTTGAATATCTAAATTAGAATACCATTAAGCAATGGATTCTGATATTCAAATTGCACTAGTCTCAGAACGTAACTATGATTTTAGCTTTCAATATATTTCATTGTGAGTTACCTTCAAGCTATTTAATTTTTGAGAAAATGGGTATGACACAAAAAGTATCTGAGGCAAGCTTACTTCAATACTCCATAAGAAATTTAAAAATATTTTGTGCAATTTAAAACATGAATCGAACAAAATTTTTTGAAAGCGCATGGAAAAAATGACTAAAAATTCAGTAGTCCACAATTTTTTTTTGTAGAAAATAAGAAGGTAAACAATTTACGGAAAAATCGACAACTACCGAATAAATTTTTCAACTGAAAGTTCTGAAAAAAAATCACCATAAAAATTGATGCGAAATCTCTTTGGCTGTAAAAATTCTGAACAATATTGAGAATTTGGAAAAGATTTTTTTGAAGAAAATAAGGTAAAATTTTTTCGGAAAAATCGACATCTACCGAATAAATTTTTCAACTGAAAGTTCTATAAAAAAATCACAATAAAAATTGGTGCGAAATCTTTTCGGCTGGAAAAATTCTGAACAATATTGCGAATGAGGAAAAGATGTCCACAAACTAAGTTTAAAACTTATTTTATTAACGAAGATTAAAAAAAATTGTTAACGGAGATTAAAAACAACTCTCTTCTTCTTAAATGATTTTATCTACAAAATTGAACAAAACGAAATTGCATGATCTTTTTAATCTAGTATTTCGTTTGGTTTGCTTGTGGTCGATTTGCACACTATTATAGGCTCTGTGAAGACACGGAGTTGATGTAAAAAACATCCATCCGGGTTAATTTATAGAAGGATTTGTCTTCTTTCTAATAAGGTTTCAAACTGTTGATAGAACTAAATGAACTCTACAGTAAGCACAGGTGCATGTAATCTTTAAATTGTTAATCTAAACAAATTCGAAGCATTTATTCATGGAATTCTGAAGAAGAAATCTTGCAGAAAAAATGAAAATTTTATATTTCTTATCTGAAAAAACCTTATTTTTATTCAATTCTCACCTAAGCGGACACCTATAAAACCCAAAAGTTTGCTTGTTAGAGTTATAACCAAAACCAACCCATGATTACTATTTGCAGATGAAATAAATTACGTCAAATGTTTTTGCGAGCAAATATTCATTGTGTTTGACCATTTATTTTGAACAAATTCTTTCTAATGTTTTTAATTTGGAAAGTATTTTTTAAAGAAAAAACCCATGGTCCTGAAAATTTCGATAAATTACGGAAACAATCCGCAAAAATACACAGAGCTGATCTATTTTTAATATTTTTGTCTTAAAAGAGTTTAAAAAATCTATAGAAACAATTAAAAAATGACACCCAAGTTTTTTACAGAATTTTTAGGTGCATAGTTATTAGTAGATTATTCGAAGAAATTCCAGGAAAATGTTGGTAGAACTAAAATAAGTTTGTTATGCAAAAATTATATGTTCCAAATCTTACGAAAATTGGAATGATTGCCTTGAATTATTTGTTAAACATTTATGTTTGGCAAAATCTGACACAATTTTAGCGCCAACCAAAAATTAAAATTAACTAACAAACAAAATTTTTCGTAAAAACTTCATATAATTTGCGAAAATTGGTCAAAAGCACTTCACAGCTAATTTATTTGTGAACAAAGCAAAAAAATGAGCTATGAAACCACAAATGCTTTGTGCAAAGTTACGATGCGATTAAATAATACGAAAGATTAAAGAAAATGTCCATTTTATAATGAAAACTGTAAGAAACTATGGTCAGTACAGCAATGATTTTTTTTTCAATATTCTGTCTGAATCCTGAGAGATTTTCACTTAAAGTTTATTTAAATAGCCATTTCATATTAAAGCAAGGCATTTTCATATTTGACAATTTGAAAATCTCAACAAAATGTGGAAAGATAATAAATTTGCTTGACATTGTTGGTCTTAAATATATGAAATAAATATTCCATAAAATTTGCGAAATTAGTGCCAAAAATTTTTCAAATTAACTTTCCTCAAAGCAAAATTTTTGCAAGAATAATTGCGTACAATTTTTTTGATTTATCTGTCAGTGATAAAAATTTATGTAAGACAAAAATACATCAACTAATTACTTAAATATTTCAGAAAAAGATATGATGTGCATAATGAAAACTGCAGGAAAAAGTCAATTTGAATAGTTTTCGGATATGTTTTTTTTTCGAAAATAGAATTCACATGCGAAAAATTTCACCGTACAAAAAATTTGTCCACAATATCTGGAAATATGCTGATCATGATGAAGATTTATAAAATTATGAACAAATCTTTAACAAATATTTTAGAAGCGATTTCATACAAAAAAATCACAGATATTGTATTCACAAGCTTCAGTAAAGAAAATTTACCATACCAATGATCCACGAAAAACTTGGTAACCAGCTTGATTCAGAAATGTCATGCGAAACTTGATCTAATAAAATATTTTCATAATAATTTTTAACGTTGATTTTCTTTAAAAGAAAGTGTTCCGAAAAACAATAAGACTCTTTATTAACTTCAATCAGAATAAAATATTTTGGTGAAATTTCCTACAATCCTATCATCTCTATTAGTAACTGATTTCAAATAATTTATAGATTAATTCAAAATTGTTTATTTTTATAGCTTTCTTTGCTTCCTGCTGGTGCATTGAATTTCTCGCAAAGTCTCTCTATTGTGTACTGTCCTGAACTATTCTCTTTGGTTCCCACCCACCTCCGGCAGCATTTTTTATATCAGAGGATGCCATTGTCCTTTTCTATATTATCCGGGAACGGCTACAATCCTTCTCTGTATTCTTACTTGTATGATATAGGCATTCATGGGTCGATGTTTCATCATTGCCTCACGGTACCTAATTGGATGTTCTTTCAGGTCAGAATATATAAAAACTGATTCATAGAGAGCTGGCCACAAATTTATTATATATAAGAGGTTTTTATTCTTAGTAAATTATTTTCTTTTTTCATTAAAATCAAACGCGTCAACGAGTCTTCGCAATACGATTTCCTGGAGTTTCATGAGAATTTTATCATGCAATGAATTGATGGTGGCAAACACAGGACGCGAATTTTCTTAACTTTCCATTTGAAAGTATCTAAGCTGCTTGGCGAGAATACCCCTTAAATCCCATTCAGATCTTTAAAAAAACTTTACTTGCTTATTGATTTCCAACCATAGTTTCATTGATGACCTCAACAATTAATTAACCACCATCGGTCGCGTGAGTTTTTACATATCTCACTCTCCTGGCAAGCACCTGAATTTGTATCTAATTGCGAACGGTAAAAACTATCTAACACACTTCCATTACAAAGAGATACAACCCAATGCTATGGCGGAGTTTATTGTTGGCGGCGTTAGTACAACAATTTGCTCGAGCACAACATCGAAATTAATTTATTCACATTTATCATCAGGTTTGTGTGATTTCGATCTTCATTCTTCATAACTTGAGCACTAGACCTTCACCTCAAATTTAGAGAAGCATTTAGAACTTTAGCCTGTTTGTTATTTTCTTGAGAAGAACAAGGAAGTTCAAGTCATTGCTGTAAAATATCTTCTAATCTCCACACATTTGCAATCGATCCTGCAATAAAACTATGATCAGGAGTTGCTTGTGGATCTTATTTTTCATTCTTATGAATTCAAAGATTCGTTTTTTGCCACTTGTAGTATCTCGGTAAGCAAGTCATTCGGTTAGTGTGTTAGATATTTACGATTCATTCTTTATGTTGCAAATTCACCAATAGATTTTTCTTGTTTGCTCATTAATCGAATACTTTGATAAATTATTCAAACGTGAACTACTTGTCAAAGGGTTCAATTTATATCCTGTGCTAATTGCAGCGTAACGAGAGGGAGAGCAAAACCTCGATGCTAATAAATTATTGTTAAGAATGGAAATCGATTAAATTTGCAAGAAAACATTTTTAGATTATTATTGTTGGTCTTGTTGCTGTTCTTGCTGTTGGTTTGCTGATATTGAAAAATAGTTTGGTGGATAGTGCAAGTTTTTGCATATTAATAACTATCTAGATGGTAAATTGAATGTTAGACTGATTGGAAACGAATTTATTTATCTATTAATAATGGTAATTATGATAAATTAGTTTTGTGGTTGGGTTATTTTATCAAGTGCGGTGCGGTTGTTGATTTATGATGGATTGAGATTCTAGGAAGTTTTATAAAAACCTGGAATTTGATACAAGGAGGATGGTACAGTCACGATTGAGGTCTGTGAAGGTTTTTGTTCTTGTTTCTTAGTTGAAATTAATTAGCTTTGGTAATGTCAGTCATGCACCACACACATTTTTTCACATATTTTGCCACATTTATATATTATTATGACTGAACCTGTAGTTTCTCTTTTTATTCATGTGTCCAGCTACTCCTGAATCCTTAAAAAATACCAAGTGTCTAGCTACTACTGATTTCCAAAGAGGTTACATAGGTCTTGTATTTTCAAAAATTCGGTCAAAATTTTTTCATTTCATTTGAAAGTATAGTACTTCAAGAGTATTCACACCAAATTTGAAGTAAATTTGAGCAATATTACCGGAGCTATAGAGATTTGAATACCGCGCGGTCGGTACGTGCGCTCTGCCCTATCCGGTGTATTATATGTACGCATGCAGCGCGCTTCTCCCCCGTAAAATGAGCTCCTTTCTTTTTCATCAAACATCACAACATCAAAAGGATGCTCTGAATATGAGGTGAACTGTACTGTATGGACATGGAATCGACGACTTGATGTAAGTCGTCAAAAAATAACTTTAACTCATTAAATCGCGGTAAAAAAAACTTTCAACGCGTTTTTCTTGAAAATTTGTTTTTCCGTGAACTGATTTTCCTGAAACTTTGCACAGTTCCTCTTTATAGTATTGACTTGTGCTATATTTGGTCGACTCGGTTTTGTTTTATACGAAAAATATATTTTAAAAACGATGAGAATCGGAAAAATGCTGAAAAATATGAGACAAAAATTCATTCAAATCCATTTCAAAATTTGAAATTTCATTTTTTTCAATTCCTTCGTTCAAGCACCAGCCAAGGGCATAAACTATGAGAATTTTTTTGAATATTTGATTTAAGATGAACCTGCACCGAAATATTCTGCCTACCGCAAAAAACGGTTGGACGAGGAAAACTGCAGGAAAATTGACAATTTTCAATGTTTTTAGCTGAATTTTTTTTACAACTTCTTGAAATGCTGTGTGCAAATTTTAAATAAAAAATATTTTTGGTTTTTAAAATACAATTTTCTAAAAAAAAAGTGTTTTTTTTCCTTGAAGACCTATGTAACCCCTTAAGGAAATCCTTAAGCTGGTCCATTTTAATGTTACTAAGCTGACTGAGCTCCTTAAGTACCCTTAAGTGCTTATGCCTCGTAGCAGCTAGGGTGGGCATTTGCGCAAAAGGTGCTCTACTGACTCTGTCTCCTCTGCGTCGCCACAGCTCTGACATAGGTTGCTAGCTGGAAGCCCGATTATTCTTGCGTTTTTACCGAAAGCCACATGATCCGCAGTAAGCCCTTAAGATTCCTCATTGAAAATCTGTCCAGAGCTAACTGATTCGTATTTGGGCCACAAAGGTCTAGCAGTGCCAAATGTGCCCAAATTTATTCATCGCCTTTATGCTAGCTCGTAAGCTGATTCCTTCATATTTTGCCCATTTTCACCGTCTCATGCGTTTGTACGCCATGAGATTCCTCCCTTGAAAGCTAATCCCCTTTGACATTTTCTTGCACCTCACTGTGCCCAGTATCTCAGTATAGGGCTAGTTTGTTCCTTAGAAAAATCCTCTTCAGTTCAAATCTATATGTCTCCACCAATTTGCAGGACACTACGACTGATTCTAGCAATCTTATGGTCACCTGACTGTCTACAAAGAAATTGATATCTTTATTAACATCCCCATTCCTTCTGGCTTTCTCTGACGCTCAAAAGATTTCCACTAACTGCGCCTGTCCAACGATTTACTCAGGATCTATTGCTCGAAAAATATTCCGGCTCCCGTCTTCGTTTTTGAGCTATCCATATACACTGACACAGTACCTCCGCCCACTGTCCCTCCGTTCTCCCACTCTTCTCTTGATGGAAAAACAGTCGCGAAATTTGTGCCAAAGGCGAAAGTAGGCACTTCATTGACCATGTTAACACAGAGATTTCTCAGTAAGATGGAGTATCCGTATGGTCTTGCCCTCCAGCAATATCCTTCCTTAAGGCACACAGCACTAGCGGCTGCCACATCTTGACAGTATAGAGCATTCAAAAATGTACGTGGTGTTACTAAGACTGAGGATGTTTTTGGTTTACGTTCTTAACCTTTATCGTATGAATTTTTTATAAATATTGACGCTTGATTAAACTAGGTGCTCTAGATTTTAAAAATGCTAGCATCCTAATTTGCAACAGTGGTTCATAATTCACCTTAATTTTGAGCTGGGCCACCTTATAGTTCTGTAATAAGGATCAATTTAGTAGTCTTTTTGCCACAAGGGTGGATCCAGCATTTGACTCAGGGGGGCACTGCCTCAAAAATCACAATAAAAGAAGACAATATTGCAAAAAAATCGTAAAAATCACTAGTTTACCTAGGCTCAGGGGGGATCATAAGTAATTCAACATTCACCACCAAACAGTTTTGAATCATTTGGTAGAAGCTGTATTCAAAAAGATGCTGGATATTTGGGTACCACACTATTTAACAGTGAAAAATTGGTTGGCCCGAGTGTCCATCTCTAAATCACTGCTGAAAAGGAACAAAATTGAACGATTTTTGAAACGTTTCATTACTGTTGACGAAAAATGGATCTCCTATGACAATATTGTTTGAAAAAGATCTTGGTCAAAGCGTGATAAGATCAGGCAAACAGTGGCAAAACCGCACTTGACATCAGGGTCTTCTTTGTGTTTGGTGGGATTGGAAGATTGTTTTACCCTGAAATGCGGCAACCAGGTCAAAGAATTAATTTTGTTCTTTATTGTCAACAATTAACCAGATTACAGCAGACAATTGAAAGAATGCAGCCAGAATTGATCAACAGGAAGGGAGTTGTGTTCCAACCTGGTAACGCCCGGCCACATACTTCTTTGATGGCTCGACAAAAATTAAGTGAGCTTGGTTGGGAAATTTTAATGGATCCACTGTATAGTTCTGGATTTGCACCGTCAGACTATCATTTTTTGTTCAAAGCGAAGCTCTCTGTAAAATTGACTCCAAAGTAGACCTGTGAAAATCATGTAGTTCAGTTTTTCACCCAAAAGTTGCTGAAGTTTCACTGTGACAGGATAATAGTTCTACCAGCAAAATGGAAACAAGTTGTTGACTGAAATGGTTCATATTCAGTTAAATGAAACTATAGGAAACAATAAAAAAATACGTTCGAAATTTGAGTAAAAAAACAGCAGAAACTTTTTTGACTACTCAATTATTATTTTGACTAAACCCCTTTAATTGTGTTTTCCTTCTAGGAAGATATTAAGTCTTCCTCAAAGCTCAGGAAATAAAATAATGAAGATATCTTAACTATTCGTAAACTAAATTCCAGCATGTAACATAAATTTAGTTTTGAGGGTTCTTTGAATTAGACAAATTTAAAATGTCTAAATTTGGATATAAAACCATTTCCCATATAAAATCGTCTACTGAATGGAATTGCATAGCTAGTTTTCTGATTCTTCAGTTGGTGACTACCGAATTACTATTTTTTCAATTCCTTTTTTGCACTCGTATAGACAAGACACCGTTTTGCTTTTCAAAACAATTAAGAACAAACAACATTTCCTTTCTAACTAACTTACAGATAGACGTTCATTAATTAGGGAAGAGTTTGATTGACATGACTTATCGTCAAAACATCAACAAGTTTGTTCCCAGCGTTTAGCAAAATCAATCTTTTCGTGAAATTATTGAATTGATTTGGCGCAATCATTTGTTTTCATTTGAAAGGACATTTAGCGAAAGTTCAACACATTATTCTTCACACCAGCTCGTCTTCATTTAAGCTGTTCGTTCACATCACCTAGCCGACCAGGTGCTGAAACTCATTTACCCGCTTACTGGTCAGGTCATCAGAGTACTTAAACATGTTGCGGAAAGGTCAGTTCGTCCTTAATTAGTTCACTTTGCCAAAGCATCTTCTCAGCCACTAGACTCGCCACAACCTGACCGAAAAATCTCAATCTAATTTAAAAATCTCACCATGGTTGGAGGGCTTGCCTACTTTTCAGGTTTGGCTAGTCATCCTCTACCTTAACTAATCGCACTCGTCCATTCACTTCGGAACTAATTTGATGTGATTTTCACCAAAGACAATTACACCAAAAAATCATTCCGTTACTTCCCAGAATGGAATGTTTGATAGTGTGGTCTTTGGATAATAGTTCTTGTCTGTCCATCTTCTAGATGAGCTTCCTCGAACCTGTCCTAACATTAATGCGCCCTACATATAAGGTCCCATATCCATGGTCGGGCAACCTTCTTGTCAGTCTGCTTGATAGCTTGGAATACCACAGCCTACCGAACCATCCATACGAATGATATATAACTACGATTAAAGTAAATATTTTCAATGAGAAAAGCTCTTCGTGGCTGCAGTCGACCGAACAACCTTTTGGTACTTCTCCAATTAATTACAGTCTGCGTCTCTAGCGCTTTGGCACTCCACTCACTAGGCTAATGCCCACGCTATTAAGGCCATCACTTTTGCGTGTCTTTGGCGTCGAGACGAGGGACAGACAACCTGCATTTGAAATATGTCCTGCTGATATCCAACGAAACCTTGGTATAATCAATCTGCTAAGCATTGCAGTGGAACTTTTGTGAAGATTCAGAGCCGAAAGTGAATTATGTTTGTAGTTTTTGGCCGAGTGAGGATTCTAGTTCGGAGCTGAACAATTTAGGGTCTAGATAATCAACGTATGCTCTGAAGAGTTGGCTAACAAATACTTCAGCCACAAATTTTGAATGTGATCACTATAAGCATCATTTGAGGAAACCAACATTTTAAGCAATCACGTATCTGGTTCTCACTATCAACTATCACACCTTTCTTTACGATATGGGTCGGTTTAGGTACACTGTAACCATAATCGTCTGTAATCAATGACAAGTGCCTTTTGAAAGCATAACTCCTTTAATCATCAAGAGTCTTCAATCCTAATTTTTGTCCTTGCCTAGGTCATCAAGTTACCTCTTAAAAATTCAGAAAAGACTCTGCATGAACGGCACTTTTGTATACATCAGAATCATTGAATCCAATACCCATTATAGAAACCTCCTGTGACTCACCCAGCCATAACAAATATCGTCGGTATCCAAAAGAACACGACAGGTGAGTTTTCGAGGTTTCTCCCATCTACGCGGCCAACTTCCACCTACTCCTTTTGCGCACCAGGTACAAAGGCCCCATTTAATTGTCTCGTTACGCCACGACTCTTTGGACGAGTCGATTCATACGCCACATACTCGATAATTACACCTGAACTCCCACATGGATCAGGTGCACTCCCGTCGGAGCTGCCCCACAACTCCAAACTCTTTCATAGATATGCATATATATATATATGGCAAAGATACTTTCGTCTGGCTCGATTCGAGGTGGATTTTGAAATCTTACCGAGAAAAAAAAATTAATTTCCACAGCGATCCCCGATAAGAATTGAAATTGTGGCGGAAGTAAGTGTGGATGTGAAGTGTATTAATGAGGTGTAATGTCCGCGTGGGAGGAGCGTTGTAACATACAATAATTGCATGGCCCGGCTGCAAGTTGTTCCACGGATAATATTTGATTCGGATGGTAAATGGTGGATATAAATAGACAACACACAGGATTTTCCACTTTGGACTCAGAACTCATCAAAGCCATTGATTGGAAACTGTAGTTTCATTTAAGCGGAAAACCTTCGCGCGGGAATGAGTAGGACGCCTTTTATGGGGACGTTTTTTTCTGGTGATCAAAGAAAAAAAATCATTGTTTGTTCATAGAAAAATACTGTTTGTAGCTTACCCAACATGCTGGTACTTACAGTTAAGCTGAAATTATTACGGTGAGAATATGTGTGGCTGGTTTGTCTAGAATCCAAATATGGAAAGTAAATTTTTTTCATGTAAATTTGCCCACGCTGGGCGCTGTTTTTGAAATAGTGCTATTATGTGTAATTGCGTTTAAAAATAGATTCTCCATAAAAAGATGAGCTTTGAAATAAAAACATGGTCATGGTAGTTTTACCGAGGTAATTAAATTTATTCGTAATTGAAATTCATTCGTGGTTGTAATTTAATTTAGCAAAAATGACCCAGAAAATCTGCTCAGTTAAAAACACAAGTAATTAGTAGTTACATCTTGGAGTATGGAAATGCAATGAAATTCTAAATGTTAACCAATCACCTCGACGAGTCTCAGGCAAAGGTCAATCTGCTTTCAAATATTCATTCGAAAGTACTTCAAATAGGCCTTTTCTTGTCGTAAAATTATATTGTCGGAAAATAATCTGGAAAAATAATTTTGGATCATAAAGAAACGAGTTTTCTTGCTTAGAATGATTATGAAATTTTTCAGTTTTCTGACAAAATATGCTTTACTCAACATTTTGCGAACGTAATGATATAATAATTCAAGAGCTTCTTCTAAATGGGTTCTACATATGTGCAGTAAGACGTCCTATAAATCATTCAGGACGGAACCTTTTCACATTGACTGAAGGAATTTCTGACTGGCCTAAAAAGAATGCGACTTAACAGACTTGATTCGAAAGATTCTGTTCACGCTGCAAAGTAAATAGAACCATTTTAGATCTTCCATTGTTGAATCAAAATGTATTTCACTTCTGTCCGAGTCGATCACAAAAATATTAATTAATTAATTACTAAATTATGACGCAGATTATTTGAGTTTGGTTCTAGCAAAATTTCATACAGGATTTAATTAATATTATACCAGTTTTTCGTGTTTTCAATTTCCTTTCTCAAAACGCTTCACAAATTATCCAAGACACAATTTTCTCACTGTTATATTTGTTGGCGGTTTGAGGAGCGCTATGATTATATTGAACGAATATTTATTTGTATGTATCTGAGACCAGATTCATCGCAGACAAACTATCCGAGACGCAGTTTGCAGCGATGGCATATTGAACGAGAATGTGGGGATGGACAATTATGTTAGGTATGTCAGAAATGTACAAAACAAAACAGCGAAAACAAACGTGCAGAAAAAGTTTTTATTTCAACATAGCTCTTGAAAATAATCTATTTCAAGAAGAAAACTAGGACACAAATCAAGAAGAAGCCAATTCACTACAAATTCAATAAGAAGGATTTAACCATAATCTTCCCCATAAAATGTTCTATTAATTAAAAAATAAAAAATTAAATAAATAAAAAAAAAGGGTCAAAATGTTACTTACAAATTAAGTGATTTTTAAATACGCTGGTGCTCGGCCTATAATAAGCAGCAGCAAAATATACAGATATGATAGACATGCTACATTATGTAGCCCCAATATACTGCAGCTATGTCCAAAATTTAAAACAAAATGGGGTTTCCGAAGATTCAATTGCTTCTATTAATGAAAGCGATTAAGTTACACTGATATACTTTTCTATGAAATACATTATCATAATAAAATACGTATAATTATGTTTCCAATGTAGTATTAATTAATATGGTATTATTTCTGTAGACAGTGATCCCTTAACATGCGCGGGTTTATAATTCGCGGTTTTCATTATTCACGGTTTAAAAAAATTAAGATTTGCGGGACTTTGGTCTTGGTTACTCACAGTAGAAAAGAACCACTTAAGTAAACAATTTTATTTGAAAACTGTTTTCGTGGGTTTTTTAAAGACAACAAAAGGACATTTTTTTGTTTATCTCTGGAATAGAAAAACAATGACGCTAATAATTATTTCTTATTCTGCAGTTAACCTTGAAAAACAATGAATATACAGTGAATAATTGCTGTTTAATTGTATGTAAAAAATAAAAACAAACAAAAGATAAGAGAGGAAGTAATTGAAAACTTAGGAACCCTTACAACAAACGAACTCCAAACATTTGAAATATGGTCGTTACATATTTAATGATCGCTCCTTTATTCATCATGAATGTGAAATTCATTGCATTTTTTTCTCTATATGAATATATTTTGTAAGTATAAAAACTTTTATGTTTTATTTGATGAGAACTTAAAACATCCAATTTCGAAAAGCAATGGTTGACAGAAGTTAAAACTAGGGATGCCCCGATACGCCTTTATGCCGATACGATACCGATACTCTTATAGAAATATCGGCGATACCGATATGCGCATTAAATTCAATGTAGGTAAAATGAATAAACCACAAGTCAGGTTAATTTTTTAAATTAATATAAAAAATATAGACAAGTTGCGATTAGTTAATAGTTTTAATAATTGAAATTAACATTGATAAAATTTTTGTTTAAAAAACAAAATATTCTTGAGTTTTGTGGAGAAAGGCGATTTCGGAAAACTGTTTGAATAAGACCTGCGGTGGAAAATACTCTTTCAGATGTCACATAACTTATTTGGAAACTAAAGTACCTTTGCGCGATTTTGGTTAAGTTTGGTTATAAGACATCATTGCGCCAGAAAACGAACGGTTTTGCATCTCTCGCTATATTAGGAGACCTTAGGTATCTCTCGACTTTTTCTTTGAGAAAACACTCATATTCCTCAAACTCTCTAATAATATTTTTATAAACGCTTTAAAGCCGTGGTACTAGTAGGCTGTAATTGAAATATTCGTGCTTTGTAACGAGCATCAAGCATTGTGGCTAAGCATTATGTTTCTTCATTTTCTAAGCCATCAATTTTTTTCGTTAAGCGCCAATACCAAGTCAGCCGCTATTTTTTTCGATTGCGATGAGTTCACCCTTTCTGTCGACGGACTTCTTATATTTTCCAATAATTTGTGTTGTTTTGAAGTTAACATGACTACTATTTTGATTTACTTTATTTGACTCAAACGACTAGTTATAAATGATATACACACAAACTAATTACGATATGTAATGCTTAATTTTATTTGCATGAAAAAATACTACGCGCGACAACAGTCAACCTAGCGAAATCCAGAATGTTTTTCGTTACATTTTTTCTGCCATAATCTTGGTCATTATTATTTGTAGAGTGGATGTCATATTCGGCTACTTTTTCAAAAAAATTCACTACCGAAATTTCATTGACATTGTTTTATCGGGATCCAGCAAATCAAATTTTAATGATAATAATTTTTAGTTTAACCTTGTTTCAAAATCTGATTTTGCTTTCGCTTCAAAAATGACAGAGTATTCATTTGCTCAATCTTGACTGAACTGCTGTTAAAATATGTTACTAACAAACTATAAGGTTCCATGAAAGAAAGTTGTTGGTACCGTTACATTTATTTACTTAGCAATACTTTGTAAATAATATATGTACATAAAAAAAATTTTCAACCTTAAAAGTTATGAATTTTTTTTTAAAAAAATATTGAAAATAATTAAATAAAGAAATTTACTTCCAATATTTTATTTGCGCCACCCCGAGCCTGCCTGAGCAATACTTGGTAAGTTGATTAGTAGCTTTAAATTTGGCTGAAAATAGATTCCAGAGATCATATGAAACCGTAAAATTGATCTGGGAAATAATTTTTGACTTGTTTAAAAGTCGAAAAAAAATTAAAAAAATAAAAGATTTTTTTTGGAAAAAATAAAAAAACATGAATGCCATGTTTACCACGAATGTAATGTAAATAGGAGTAACGCCCTGGACACACGTTTTTCATACCTCCCGCCGCCCCTGGTCCCCTTACTCTCCCGCTCGGATAGATGAGTGAAGCGGGGGCGGCATTTTGTATTTGTATTTCTTTTTTATTTCTTTTGTATTTTTTACAAGAAAAAAATCTTTTATTTTTTACTTCCCAGTATATGGGAAGTTCTTGTAATCGCCTCGAAAATCGAAATTGAAATTTTCAACTTTTCTTTACGTTTTGAGGTCTATAGAGTATATATAAAGTGTTTTTAGAAAGAAGTATGTATGTTTGTGTGTGTGTGTGTGTGTATGTACGTACGTACGTACGTATGTGCGTTCGCGGCCAGTTTTTCTACGAGCATAACTCACGTAAACAAAGTCGTATCGACTTGATTAAGCTATAAATTGAAGCGTCTTTGCAATTTTAAGAGCTGATTAGTTTTTGGGACACTTCGGTCGGGGGGGTTTGCTGTTTTAACCCCTTGAAGGTCAAACATGTTATGTGCTATATCTCACGAAACAAACATGCGATTTTCATCATTAAGGTGTCAATTGACGCGTATTAACATTTATGTGATTCTATCAAATTTTTAAAAACATCGTTAGAGCCATTTTTTAATTTTTTGAAAAAAAGTGCAAAAAATTGGGTTTTTTTCAAAAACATCAAATTTTTAACCTGATTTTCTAGACTCAGTATTATATGTTTGTATAATTTATATACTCCAAACAGTTTTTGTAAAAAAACCACCAAATTTTCTTTTCATGATTACAAAAAAAATTAAATTAAAAATAAAAAATCATTAAAAGTCATCATGACCTTCATGGTAATTTATGTCATTCATTATATCTCGAGAACCAAACATAATCTTCGCATCATTAAGAAATCAATCGACGCGTATTAACATTCTTATGATGTTTTTAAATTTTAAAAAAATCTTCAAAGCCATTTTTATAATTTAATAAAAAATTTCGAAAATTAGTTTTATTTTCTTCATAAAAAAATTAATTTTAATTAATAAAATTAACGTCGTAATAATAAATGTTTACAAAATTTATAAACTTTTATCAATTTCTGTAGAGAGACAAGCAAAATATTTTCTCATGATTTCAAAACAAATTGAATTTAAAATAAAAAAAATCATTCAAAGTCACCATGTAAATAGGGTTCATACGAATTTGTATACCTTAAATCTCTTATTCTAGAGACATTGTTGTAAAGTCAATCAAAGTTTTTTATTATTTGCATAATTTGCGGAGATTTTAGTCTTCACAGAACCGCGTTTTAACTTTAATAAAAAAAACTGCTTAAATTTTGAAAACCAATACAAATCAAATCAAATTTGCAATTGTGATAATCAACGTTTTGAATGGTAAAATGTTTTATAGTCAACACTTTTTGAGATCATATGCTTTGAAAAGCTTTCATCAAATAAAAAATTGTAGTTTTTAGGAGTTTTGTTTTTTAGTATTCGTTAGATTTCAATTACTTCCTTCATCATTTGTAATACATATATTTTACTTTTTACATGCAATTGAACCTATTTTTGACTGCATAATCAATGTTTCTCAAAATCAACAGAAAATAAGAAATAATTATTAGTTTGTTTGATGTAAAATCGTGAAAAAATACAAATTCAGTGATAATGCCGAAGTGCTAGCAGTTTTGACCGCAACTATTCAAAATGGCCATCACGCGACAAAATCTCTTCAATTGTCGTAATAACAAGAACTGCATTCATTTTTGCTAGCGCTGTTTTGTCCTTCAAGCATCGATATGAAAATAACAAATAACGTAGAAAAGGCTTTGTAACTTGTCCCCCCTCCGATTGATCCACGTGAATATTAAATCAAACCAATCCACGAAAATCTTTACGTAATCAATTGAACTCGCGTAGATGTTACGATTAATATTAAGTCATTACAATAACTTTTATGAGCAGTACATTTTTATTATTAAAAGTATTATTATTTCCATAATTATTATTGTGTTTAATATTTTTAATATTTATGTAAATATTACTGGGAAGTTGTCCGTGTGGACCTCAAGGGTCGCACTTCGCGGCTTGTTTTTAAACTTTTTCGACTTCTAAACAAGTCTAAAAATCACTTCCCGAATCAATTTTACGTTTTCATATGATCTCTGGAAATAGGCAAAATAATCATTTTTGACGGGGGAACCCCCATAACTTCTCATGAAACCGTGACCGCTGCGAACTTTTTTATGCCATAGTAGTAGGGGAGCCCCCCTTTCATCCCCTCTACTTCCACCCCTTCGGGGTGGGGGCCATAGTCTTAACCTTTACCCAAATATAATTATATTCTTCAAGTCCAAACCACGTAAAGACTATTCGTCTCACAGGTATCGAATCAGATACTTTTTGGTTCAATAATTAAGTTTCCTATGCAACTGGTGGCGCAATGTTAGGTTGCAAGTGTTTGACCTTGAAAAATAATATTCATATTTCTAGTTCAGAAAATGGGATCTTAAAAGGATTCAATGAGTTGCCACCATTCAAAAAGCTGTTTCCTTGAAAAGACAGGGTTTAATTCAATATATGTAGTCAAGATGAAATATCAAGTAATCGAAGGAAGAAATCTAATACGGGCTCACAATCAGCACTTAATATTATTAATTTCCCAGTATATGGGAAGTTCTTGTAATCGCCTCGAAAATCGAAATTGAAATTTTCAACTTTTCTTTACGTTTTGAGGTCTATAGAGTATATATAAAGTGTTTTTAGAAAGGGAGACGTATGTGTGCGTGTGTGTACGTACGTACGTACGTCTGTACGTACGTGCGTTCGAGGACAGTTTTTTCTACGAGCATAACTCACGTAAACAAAGTCCGATCGACTTGGTTGAGGTGTCAATTGAAGCGTCTTTGCAATTTTAAGAGCTGATTAGTTTTTCGAAAACTTCGGTCGAGGGGGTTTGCTGTTTTGCCCGTTTGAAGGTCATTTCTGTCATGCGCTATATCTCGCGAACCAAACATACAATTTTTTTGAAAAAGGTGCCAATCGACGCGTATTTACGTTTGTGTGATTTTATCAAATTTTCAAAAAAATTCTTCGAACGGTTTTCAAATTTTTTAAAAAAAAGTGCAAAAAATTAGGTTTTTTTTCAAAAACAATAAATTTTTAACCTTATTGTCAAGTCTTAGTAACCAATGGTTATAAAATTTATGTACTCCAAACAATGTTCGCAAAAACTTCATCAAAACTTTTTCTCATGATTACGTAAAAAAGTAAATTAAAAATAAAAAATCATTAAAAGTCATCATGATTTTTAAGGTCATTTTTATCATTCACTATATATCACGAACCAGATATAATATTTGCATCATTAAGGTGTCAGTTGACGTGTATTAACATCGTTGTGAAGTTTTCAACAATTTAAAAATTCGTTTCAGCCGTTCTTTTAATTTAATAGAAGAAAATGCGGAAAAAATATGGTTTTTTTCATAGAAAATATTTTTTAGCTTGATTTGCACAGCACAGTGATCCAGTTTATAAAATTTATACATTCTTATCAGTTTTTGGAGAGAAACCGGCAAAATTTTATCCCATGATTATGAAAAAACTAAATTAAAAATAAAAAAATCATTCAAAGTTACCATGTAAAGAGGGTTCATACGAGTGCTATTACTTTATATATTTTATTCTAAAAAAAATTGTTGTAAATTCAATCAAAGTTTTAAGATATTTGCATAATTTGAGCAGATTTTTAATAGTTTTTATAATCTTTTAATTAAAAAAATTGCTTAAATTTTGAAAACCAACAAAATTTTTCAACACCAAAAAGGCCCCCACCGATTGATCCGCGTGAATATTCAATCTGTCCTCATCGACCAAAAACCTTACGTAATCAATGGACCCTCACGTAGACGATATGATTCATATTAACTCATTCATGTTACTGCTATGAATACCTCTCATTGTTGTAATGTTGTTGATGTTTATGTAGATATTACTGGGAAGTTGACCGTGTGGACCTCAAGGGTCGCACCTCGCGGCTTGTTTGATAATCTTCTTCTTCACACCTCGCTTCCTACTATCACATCTTCGATACAATCCGTTGCATCCAAACAGAATGTAGAAACAATAGAGCCCGTGCGGAAATACTATATCGTCCATTCACTTTGAGTATTGTCTTTTCGGATTGAAGTGGTTTTTATAGCCTCAACCAAAGCTTCCCCCAACTCTCGATGTTGGAATGCTTAACAAGATATGATCGCCATTATCAAGCATTGCATTCCACTTTTCTGCATTTACCAACGGTCGTTAGAGTGTCCATGACGTCACAATTGCGTCATCATCCGAAAAGTGAGAGTCCAAATCGCACTTAGGACTCCACTCAATCGTTTTCGTGTCTCAACTATTTTTCTTGGCTTCTGAGTATCTGTGTTTCACCGCGCGAACTAATACATTTCCACCTGAAGACCGCGGTATCAGCACACCTGAAATTTCTCGTCAGTGTGGACGCGGAGGGCCTAAAACGCGAAACGGTTTCAGTTTCGATTTCATTTCAGTCTTTACTACCTCAACATTGCGTGGTATCTTTAGTCAGCAGAAAGACGTCCGATGGTAGCTAAGTGAACAATCAACTCCCCATTTTGCCTTGTGTGTCCAGTGAAATGCTATCACCAAATCCGCGGATGCATCTTGTATCTTAGTCGAATCGACTTCAGATGCACCAAACGCCTTGCGCGATTCGCGATATTTACGCGACGACAGATACCTGTCCCCATAGTGTGTTCAGTGAATGAATGGTCCAAGATAGTCCGGTTTTTCCTATAGTGTCAGTATCGAGCCGTATTTGAAGATGCCGTCCGTTTTTGGATTACTAACTCTCGTTTTTGCCAGTAAGTTCAGTACAACCTTTGTCGTGGTCTAGTTCCATAATTCGGTTCAATTATCGCATCACTCGCCACTCTCGAAGATACCTTCATCATATTCAAATCATTAAAAACCATTGCAGAAAATCCGCTCAAGTGGATAATGGTAAAAACCAGTTGAGTCGACTCGACACCGAAGATATATTATGAAACTTTTGCAATGTATCTTTAGTGTTCTCTTCGCATCTTTGCTGTTGTTTGAATACTCGCGACGATCATGTAATGTTTACCAGGTGCATACAGCTTGTACTGAACGAAAACGAAAGTTTCGGGGATTTTACCTATGATCGTACTAGTCCATGTTCATGGAATGGTCATGCAAAGTGTTTAGTTTCGTCAACTCTACGTCCATACCTTCACACGTTCGCATCCTGCCTACCAGCCATGGGTCACATCTTAATGCTGTGTCAGATACATAGTTTGCATTTTAAAAATCTCATAAAAGTGCCACTTAACAGCCGGCTTTATGGCCACTTGATCGGTGGACGACGCACCACCATTTGTTGCTTACCTTGATCTTAATCGCTAATGGCCGAAGACCTTCTGTAACAATAGTTGCACCTCCAAGTCTTTGTCACGCCGCGCCGTCGTCGTATCTGCATATGTCCTCTGAGATAATAGCCCAATCCTCAGATGCATTGGCCATAACTCCACATACGTTCAGCGTTCATGTGATGTTTTCTCTGAATTTCTCTTTTGCAAAATAATTATAGTCATCGGAAAACTCATTGGACCGCCTAAGTGACTGTCCGTGACTGGTGAAGCATGACCATCCACGCCAATGGGTGGCTTGAACTCGTTTATTGATGAAAGTGACTATAGTTTGCAACACCCACATGTCTTCAGGGCAGTTTTTTTTTTACTTTTCACGGTTGACTAATTAGAGTTGATGGTCAAATTGTTTTCGAAATCGAATATCTCGGAAAGGAAGTTAATTACCTTCTGTAGTTCGTGGTAAAGCCGAGAGAATTCCAATAATTACGTAGAGAGTGATTTGTTGAATGTATTAAGCTGTGATCAGCACTTACCTCCTCGAACTATATTTTAATTTGAAATATCCAACGATCCATTTAGTCAGCTTTTTCAGGAAATTGTAATAGCATCAGTACTTGATGATTATTCACTATTGTTCATATGCAACTCTGTTACTGTTGACATACCACACTTGGCCAATTCAATTTTTGGTGAATTTTGCACTTAAAATTGACGAACTGTATCGGCCTTACATCCTTTTCTATGAAACGTTGCCTAAAATATATATGATCTAACATCAATTAGCACATTCTTTGAGGGTAAATAAATTAAAGACATTTAGCTTTAATTGCCACAAAGGAAAGAGCACACGATTGAAAATTTTCAAGTTGGAGTGCTATATTTGAAATGAATTAAGCCCTATTTTGTATATTGTGAGTTTTAAGAACTCGCAACGAAATTGAGATACAAATGAAACAAAACGCTTTGTTTGATTTATGTATTTTTTAAATACGACACTTTAGAATTACAAATCGCTTTCAAACTTGGCGACAGTACACCATTGAAAAAGAATCCAAATATCCAGTGAAAATAATTTATACAGCACAGGGATTAAATGCTTTACGAGTACTCCTAAAAACACAGCAACTACATAAAAAATACTATCTAATCACCGGAGGCATATAAAATATTGACTTTCTTGCAACTTGCTTTTGCGGACGAAATTTTGTGCCTGAAAAAGCAAAGAAACTTTTAATAGCCCTACCTGCCATCCATTTCATAAAATAAAACAAAAACAAGCAACGAGATGCAACAGTTCAGGTCCACACGGGCCCAGTAACATTTACATAACTAATAAAAACAATAATAAAGAAAATTATACTTCACATAACAATAATAATAATAACGAGACACTTTATTGAGCGTAATGAGTCAGTATTAATCGTATCATCGCTATAAATCTTCATTACCTAATATATACGAATATTGTTTGAAATAATAAGAAAAAAATATTTTTTTTTGATAATTACTTTTTGAAACATCCGATTTTCTAAAATACTTATTGTTGCATGTGTGAATCAGATTGAAAAATAAATATTTTTTAAGTGGCAAATACATGTCAAATTTTAAAAAAATTCTAAATTCAAATTGATTTAAAAAATATATGTTGTTTACTCAGAAGATTTTAAACATGAAATCCTTAAAGTAAATGTCTCAAAGTACTTGGAAATAATTTTTTTATAATTTTTCAACACAAAATGACGTCGATGCGAACGAATGAAGAAAAAACACCCCGAAAAATGCCTCTTACAACTTAAGGAGGGGTAAGGTTTGTTTCGCCTAAAAAATACATTTTTACATGATTTTTTTTAGAAAAAATTATTACTGTAGGTTTATTTTACTTAATATTATATGAAAGTACAACATGTGAAGAATATTTAGGAAAAATTTTGTTCAAAAATAGGGAGAAATAACGGATTTATTGTAGATCTCCGCAGGCGCTTAGAAAAAAAGTTTTTGTGCGGTGACCAGCCTACAGCATCACTGGATCATTTGAAACCAAAAAATCAAAATGCTTTTTTCAGTTTATTACTTTATCTCTCCAGTCACGTCGAGTTTTTTTTAATTATTCAATTTTTTAATTTTTATTTATTTTTTAATTTATTTTTTTTATGACGAGAAAAATCGACCTATTTGTTGTTGTAAAATTGTTAGGAATTGATTTTTTAAAAAAACTCTACGTAGCTAGAGAGCTATATATATATGCAAAATATGTGCACAAAACTTCAAAACGATCGGTTCAGTAGTTTTTTCTGTAGGCTGGTCACCGACTTTAAAAATTACATGTTTGGGAAAATCGATTTAGAGTTTTGTACACTGCAAAAATGAAAACATCTTGAGAAAAACTGAATTTTCTTATAAAATACGTACATGTCATCATCGATGCCGGGTCCATACAGTACATCACTATCATCCATGTTATCTAAGGCATCTTTTTGCTCCTGTCGATAAAAGTAATGCAATAGAGACCGAAACAGTTGCCGCTCGCCGCCGCTCAGCGCAGCGCAGCTAAAAGGCGCGCAAACCTAAGAGTTACGGTTATTCAAACTACTGTAACTTCGTTGGTTTGTCTCCGAATGACCTACAAATTTAAGACAATATTCTTCAGATGTTGTACTTTCAGAAAAGAAGAAGAAGAAGAAAACAGTTGTCAAACCTTCCCCCCCCCTTAACGCCATTTCCGGAGATCCTGCAACATTCAGAAGAAAAACAATATGTAAATGAGATGTATAGTTCATTGGTTGACCAATAATTTTTTTTAAAAAAATGCAATATGACACTTTAAAAATACAAATCTTTTTCAATCTTGAAGACATTACACCATTAAAAATTGAGGGTAAATATCCGTTGAAAATAAGTTATACAACATAAATGCTTTACGAGTATTCCTAAAAACACAGCGATTACACAAAAAATTGAAATCCCGTGTTGTTTGTAAAATAATGTATATTTTGCAATATGTTTCTGTTTAAAATTAACATTAATTTCAGATTAAACAAAGAAATCGATTATTTTTCAAAAAAGTCGCGTTTTAAACAATAATAAACAAATAATTTTTCCGAAATTACAAAAACATTAAGTTCAACTAGTACATAAGACTCTTTTGTAGATGTGGTATAAATTTGAGCCGAATCGGTTCAATATTTTTTACAATATTTGGTACGGAAGTTGAAAAAGTAATACTTTAAGAAAAACGCGTTTAAAGTTTGCAGTAGTTAGAAACCATTGATTATTAGTTTTTACTATAACTTATTCATTAGTCAGCGATACCAGGTCCTATTTCCTTAGAATTTCAGATTTATAAGAATATGGTAGGGATACACAACTAGAGAACCGCCCATAGTGCCGGAAATTTACGAAATTCTAAAAATTAAACTACCGAAACCGCCATACTTTATGAGAGTTTGTGAAATGAGGTAGCATTATTTGCAAAAACCTCTTATTATTTTGTTATATGATTACTTTTTTAAAATTATTGAAAACTTCTTATTTTTAATTAGTAAAAACTCTAAGCTGCATCGGAATGTTTAAATCATTGATTGCCAGAAGTGAAAAATAGATTTTATTTTCGGTTACAATTTTCAAAAAAAATAACCATGTTTTCAAAAGAAAGAAAAAAGATATCATTTTGAAATTTTGTACATATGTTAATTGGTACTTTGGGTGTACAAAAATATATTTTTTAGATTTTTTTATTGTTTGGTTTTACGCATAACATTTTTTTAAAACAACATAAAAAAATGACGGTGGAATTGATTGGATCATCTGGAAGAAAAAATACAAACGCCATCATATCATTGTTTAAGTGCCTATGTCAGGCACCGGAATGATTTTTTTTTCATTACAAAAATAACAAAATGGCACCCATTTGAAAAATCTATTTTTGAGGGTGGAAAATTGAGTGAAAACCGGGAAATTTTATACCGATCGTAATGATTTCGCTACAAGCTATAGCCATATATATATATATATATATATATATATATATATATATATATATATATATATATATATATATATATACAACACAATATTAAAAACACAGAATGATCGGTTGAGTATTTTTTAAACGGTGTTCGCCAGCTTCAAAAATATTAATTCGCAAAAATCGCGTTTACTTTATTTACCGTTTTTTTAAAACACTATATATGTACCTCTACTCTGCTAAACTTGGGCCATAGAAAATTCGTTCTTCTTTTTCATACAGCTCCTGACTAATTAATTGGGCATCTTTGCGAGCTGTTCTGATTTTTTGAAAAATTATAACCTAGAAGATCCCTTACAGAATTTTTTCAAACAAATTTTACGAGTTTTTCCATTCAATTATATCAACGGCTTTAATAAATTTATTGGAAATCAAATGAACCCTTATAAATATTAATACGCTTTAATGCACACCTTAACAGCGTTAACAAAGGGAGTTTTTTAGAAGTATAGAACTTTCAATAGAGATATATTTCATCGTAGCTATAAAATCCCGCTTCCAATTTGACATAGTGTTTAATTTACTTTTGTAAATTACCATACAAACCCAAAAAACGTTTCAACACAGTGGAAATCTGTTTCCGAAATTCGCGTTCTGTGCGTCTAGCTTATAGAGCACTTCATCCAATTTATGGTGTATCTGAGCATCGAGCATACGTAATACGATAGAAAGATTTATGTCCACGTATACTCTATTGTTCACCCAACACGAGCTCGTACAGTGCATACCGTGACGTCTATCGCCACTGTAGAGAGTGGAGTGATTGAGGGTTGAAATTTATCGATTTGACACCGTTCTCAACAACTTAGCCTTTGTCCGTCCACTACATGGAAAATTTTGAGAAAGAATCTTGGATTAAAGTCCTATAAGATTCAGATAGTATAGAAATTGAAGCCGTTGGATCATCGTTTGCTTCGTACGGTTGGTGAACGGGCTGAGATGAGTTGAAAGTTGAACCGCATTTTTACCATCAAATCATTTTCAGCGCGGAAGCTCATTTCTAACTTGATGGGTTCGGGGCAAACTAAGGCTGGTTATGCTAGAAAAAGTGATGAAATTGAACCACCAAGATGGCCTTTCTAAGACGCAGTCGCGGTGATCATATGCCAAAAATAAATTTTCAACACTAGATCCCAAAAACATTTCAAACTAATAAGGCCATAAAATTAGCCATTACAATAGTTTATGTAGGTTTTATTTGTGCGAAAACTCCAATGTCCCTAAAAAATACTCTACATAAAGTTTTTGTTCGTGATATATCTTGCGTAACAGAAATGCCTTTGGATGTGTCGAAACAAAACAAAATCGTCAAACCGAATCTTCCCAAAATCTAATCAGCTAGGGTCGTTGCTAAGATGCTTCGATTCTCACTTTTATGAAGTCCATCTGACTTTGCCTTCGTGAGATATCGTTCTAGAAAGAAATTACCACTAATGTTAATTATATAAAAACACAAAATTAAAGCATTTTAATATTTTATTTGTGAAATTTTATAAACATACTTTAAATTAGCCTTATTTTCTAATATTCCGAGAAAAATCAGTGAAAAAATGATAAATTTGAAATAAGAAGAAAATCAGTGAAACATGAAAACTTTTTCACGAATGATTGAATCCAGAAACATGACTCTAAAGTTAATATGTTGGCAGATTTTTAAAAAAAAAACATTAATTTGTTGAATATGTAAAAATTTCTCCAAAAATAATTTTAATAGTAATTAAACTTTGGACAGTTTCTTCCATCCAGTCAAATTTTGCACAAATAAAACATTACCTTAGGGAAACAGCTTTAAGAAACAATCTTTGCCATTTGAACGACCAAATAAAATTCAATATTTTGGATTGAATGAAAATCTGGAGCAATTTTTTTTTTGAAATCAAGGTCATATTATTTCAGCAAAGCTTATTTGCGAAATTATTTCAAAGAGGAAAATTTTCTAAATTTGTATGAAATATTATATTTTGCAAAAAAAAAGTTCATGAAAAAAATATCTTCGATATAAAAATATTAAAATTACTTTTTAATAAAAATATTTTTGTATCGAGTTCTTAGAATGTTTTGTTTTCAGATTCAAAATATTTCGTAAAGAATTTCCAATGAAACATTTTAAAGAAGTTCATATATTTATTGATAAAATCGGAGAATCAAATTTGTCTACTTTCGTTGTAGTTTTTGTTTGCCTGAAGAGTCATGAAAAGGTTACAGGGAGCAAATCAACACCCTTCCAAATGATATTTGACCAAATACAAAAAAATATTAATTGAATAAAAATTGCAAGTGAAGCTTGGAGACTTTATAGTTTTAGAAAATGCATTTCATGGTCAACATTTCGTTTTCAATATTTTAGCATTTTGGATTACAAAAATTTCGATTTTAAAACATTGCTTAGAAATATTGATAATTAAAAAATACATTGGAAATATTTTGAAAAAAGATTTCATATCTTTTATGCATTGCAGTTGCAGGCACCCAAGCCCTGATCGTACCACAAGAACTGCCTTCCATCTTATCACTGGTATATTCGAATATTCCGCCTATCAAAAAAGGTATACCTTGTTGATTTTTCAACCATATATGCATATCTTATTTGAATTCGTCTTCACATCCTAGGATCGGACAACCGAGTGGGTTTCGGCTTTCGACTTGGCGAGCATGCTGACTTCCAGGTCCTACTCGAGTTGGGACCACAAACGCAAACCCGAAAAATTGGCGGTGTGGCTGCGACCAAGCGTCAGGTTTCCAACAAGGACTACATCAAGCCAAGCACGAATAAGTCATCCAATCCAGAATCGTCCAGCTGGCTTAACAACTGGTCCAATGATATGACCTTATCCCAGAAGAAGCGTAAAAAGGTGCTGCACAATACCAAAAAATTGGCCACTTCTGCTTCGACGTCGACCTCCACCACTACAACAACGGTTCGAACAGTTCCTCTTATTTCGGAGGACGCAATGAAACTTTTGCAGCAACTCTATAAACTCAATACAAATTTGAGTACGGAAAGGACCTCGACCACTCCCTCGCAGAGCTTGGAATCCACGACGAAATCTCCGGAGGAGCAAAAGAAAATCACTGATCAATTGATGGATGTAGATTTAGAATAAGGTTGTGGTTTCGCGAACGAGCATTGGCTTTTTTGTTAATGTTTCCATTAGCAGCATTTTAACTAGTTTATTCATATTTTCATGTCCATAGTTGAGAAATAGACGTATTAACCATTTGCTAAAATCGAATGCGATTTGTTTGAAATTTGTCAAGTACGATCTTCTGGGAATTTGATTTGGAGCCCTTATAAACTGATTAACTAACTCATCAACAATTTATGAATTATTTAGAATTGCGATGGTGATGTCATATTGTTTATGAAATTTTACATTTATTTTATTTCCAAATCAATTTTAAGAATCTAAACTCAAAAAGCGAATTTCATTCTTTAAACAATAAATCTACGAATTCAAAACATTTACAATATTTATAAAATTTATTTATTATTATTAAATACATATTCTATAAATAAATAATGTGAACAATCTACTATTCAAAAAAACAATCACTAACAACGATTAGTACATCAAAGGTCGATCAATGAACTCTGTGATTCTTCTTGGGAGCCTTAGATGAAGTCTCTACACTGTCCTGAATGCTTGGGTCGGTTGGGTCATAGGCTTCCAAGGGTAGTGGCAAAATTTCACAGTCTGTCTGATCAGTCTTAATGAAGAACGAACGTGTGATCCTATACTTGTCGAGTACTCCATAAGCTTTTTGAAGAGCTTGTCCCGATGGATAACGATCACGGGACATGACCCAAACTGATTCTGAAAATATCATGATTTCATTAATAAATCAAATGAGAAAATAAATTCAGATAGAAAAACTTCATGGTATAATACACAAAAACACTCACGAGTATGTCCAACTGAACCTAATGAGCTGCAAGAATAAATCACTGCAAAACTATCATAGTCTGTATCGAGGACATTCAGTGTTGTATCGTAATTGATTGGTAGAGAATTATATCGTACGGTGTATGTACCCTCCCCGAATTTCCCAGACATACTCATCAGACCAGTAATTTTCCTTTCAACGCCAGTACTGAAATTTAGAAAAAAAAAATAAATTTAAAAGACATTCAATAAAAAATGTGGCACCACACTTCAAATTGAGCCAAGACCTTCAGGAAATGTTAGGGCTATCTCATTTACATGACCAATAAAACCCTAGAAGGTGTAGTGGTCGTCAACACCCTCATCCGTGATTATTAACCTGATCTTGGTTCAGGTACTAATTTACAGCTTAGTGAACTGATGGTCCGGTACTAAATTCCCCTTCCGAAAGCTACTTGTTGCCAAGCAGCTTCGAAACTGTAACTCAGTACATAAGAACCAAGCGCTCTAGCCACGCAGTCTACACAAAAAATTAAACGCTAACTGAACTATCTTTAAAAATAAGATAGATGTGCACTTGAAGCCATAAATTCTATCAACATGTTTTTACTTTTCCAGATGTGAAAATTATCTGCATGAATAAAATATTCTATATTCTTAATTTTCTTTTAAAAATAAATTATTTCAACTAAAATTCAAATAAATAATTATTTAAAATTGCATACCACTAAACTATTTAATATACTCACAATCTATTTGTAATTGCATTATCAATCCATATCTGTCCATCTGGCCGTTTTTCATAATCCACTGAAATACATTTCGACGCTAGCTCCGTAATCGTGAAGAGTCGTTCAGATTCAAACCATTTCCCTAGGAATCTTTCTTTTTCGAAATTCGGCATTGGTTGATATTTTGGACAACCGCCAAATGATGGTATTTGAGCGAATGCCAATGCAACCAGTGCTGAGCATAATATCAGTTTAATAATCATTTTCGATTAGATTTGCAAGTATTTTTTTGAAACAATCTGAAATTAAACAAGATTTTAATTTATAGAAATAATATGAACAATTTGAAATTCAAATTTTTTTTTGTTTAGATTATAGTAAAATAATTTCTGCACTGACAACACCAACCTCATCGAATTTGAAAAAATGCTTTATTTGGCAGTTGTGACAGATGGGTAGTTGCAATATGGCCTCGTCCAAGCTGAGGATACATTTCGGAAACAAACCGTTCGTGGACAGTATCTTCAATTTGTATACATTGTTTTTATTTCGTTCAATTTATCAATTCTATAACAAAAATTGTATCCAAGTACCATATATCAGCTAACATATTAGAATTTACCCTAAAATTTTGAACCGTGTAGTTTGCAGCTGATTCGGTATTTTTTTAAAGTTCGTAGGAAGTTCGCAGGAAGTTCATTTTGAAAATAATTTCAAAGTTTGCAAATGATCAACACAAGGAATCTATTTACTAGACTTCATACATAACATGTGAAAAGCATTACCACTTTCAGACCTCCACTAAGCCTCATAAAAGAGTTTGAATATCATCATCATTTTATGGCCCTTCAAAAGGCAATGTGCCCAACCAAAACGAGTGCAATCAAAGCAATTTTCAAAGTCAGGTTTTTGTGTACATCTACTTATCTTTTACAAAATAAACGATTGTGTTTGAAGAGTACAATGAGAAAACTAGCAGCCCTGATTAATTGATTCAAAGTTATTCTGAAGACCATGGCTCTATTCGGGCTGGTGCACCTTTGATAATGATGATGGTGCAATCAAGAGTAATTGGAAATTTCAGGAATGCGAATGAAACCTGATACTACATTGTGCCAGCATATGTAGCTCACCGAAGATGTGATTATATTCTGTCATTGTTATTCTCGAAAAACAATAAAAGATATGCAGGCATTAAGGGGTAACACTACTCTAGGATTTTCAAAAAATCGATTTTTTCCTCGGCTTAAATTGTACTTTAGGGTCATAAAAATGAGATATCGGTAGTTTTATAGCGTGGAAAAATTTCTAAATGGCTAACTGAGCGACTTTGCTGCACCGCATCCCAGAGCCCCGCGCACGCTGTCGGTGAATCACGCGCCACTGGGCGCAGCTGCTCCGATATTCCTCTCGGGATAATAAGTAGTCTTCTTACCTACATCACGCGAGGGCCAATAGGTGTCGCTCATAAGACGCTTATGTTTTTGACTACTTAACAGCTACAAAAACTTTAAACGCGTTTTCCTCAAAATCACTTTTTTCAAGCTTACCGGTAAGATTATTTTGGAACGGGTGCATGGATCCATTTGAAATTTTGACTGTAACTTTGGATAACCAAAATCTAGTGAAGTACGTAGGTATTTTTTGATTAATTTTTTATTTTTAATTTTATAAACAATTTACAGCTAAATTTTTTGTCAAAAATTGCTTTTGTCTTCTTCTTCTTCAAAACAGCGCCATTTTGTTAAAAATTGGTTTTAAAAAAATCTCTTACGTACTTCACTAGCTACTAGTATACACTTCAAGAAAAAAATTAGGTTTTTTTCTAGAAACGACCGTTCGAGAGAAAAGTTACCGGTAACTTTTTAAAGGTGGATCACACAACAACCGAGTACGAGATTCTGTGGCCGCCATTTTGGAAAAAAAAATATTTTTTTTGTACTTTTTGAGTTATACAATATACTAGGTGGATTTGGTGTTTTAATTTATTTACTTACGAAAAATCGTGGAAAAAGGGGTCTCTAGAGTAGTGTTACCCCTTAATTTTTTATAACCGTTCATTCGATATGCAAAATTCTTTCCCATTGTAGTTATTGCAATAAATTTTTCTCAGTTGTAATTTTTTTCTCATATGAGAAATTACATGGAAAAGATTTTTTTTATCTTAACATTTTTTTTCGATTATTTTGTGTATATTTTCTTCTAGAAAAACGGTTTGTGAAGCTCTTTTTGTAGAGTTTTCTCCTGAAATTATTTTGCGAAGGTTTCAAAAAATATTAAAATTTTTACCAAGCAACTTTTGCTCAGTTATAGGAGGTAAAATTATGTGCCACCATACTTTGTTGAGTCCATAATAAATATCTTCAAAATATATATCTTATAATATGTACCAGTCTTATTTCTGCACCGTGAGGAAGAAGTGCAGAAGAAATCCCGGAAATTCGTTTGACATTCGGTGACCCATTGAAAGTATTTTTGGCTTGGGTAAATGCCGAACGAAATAAAAACTTATAACAAAGAAAAGTTGAAATTTCACGTTAAATTTCTCATGATCAATGCAAAAATTCAAAAGAAAAGAAAAGATGGGATGAGTTTTTTCTAAATACGTTAAAAGTTTCAAAAAATTCACATCAATAATGACTACACTTATCAACATAAATTTTAGAATAATAAATAATAATGTGTGAAAGAATAAGAAAAGAGAATGTAGTGTACTTAAAACAATAGAGTATACAAAATTGAATGAAGGAGATTCGTGTAAATTCATTGATGCTATATTTCAAGTAAGACCTGAGCTCGTTTAGAAACAAACATATTTTTACCAGCACAATTTTGTTGGATGGCAAACTGTTTCACACCCCTCCTTGCCAAGACTCTTACACGTGTTTGGCAACCAATCCAAAAACACAATTCAAACCAACTCTCATTTTCACTCCAAACCATTGCGGACCCCGTTTTACCAAAAACGGTTACATCAAATATCATTTTCCATGTAAGTCAAATCCAAACAAATCGAAATTTGCAAATCAATGAACCAAAAGACTATCATTTCGGCATATATTTAAGTTCATTCATCATCGCAACTTCTGTGAGCTGCGAAGAAAGTTCAACCAGCACAGCACTGTTAAATGTTTGGCGGAGGTGCGACAAAAGAAAGTAATCCGATAGTCATCAAGTCCACGGCGGTTACGCTCTTCAAATATTGATTCAACTGCTAAGAGTAGATTCGCCAGCTTTGGGTTACAATTTATTTGCCCAGCAACTTTCTATCAATGGTGTTCGCCATCCAACACCATACCATGAATCCATTTTAAGAATGATGTAACCTGTATTCTTATTGAAGAGTAGGAAGAGAAGAATACCATCAGAATTAGTTCCAAGTATATAGAACGATAACGATGGAATACAGAATTCTCTTGGACCACGTTCTTTCATTTAGAATTAAGAGAAAAGGATCACAGCTCTGAATCACATTCAGGAAAATTACTCCATGCCTCATCCTTTGGTACATGATGGTGAATAATGAGATTTTCGCATCTATTTCAGCGTATGAGTGCTTTTTCATTTTATCGATGGCAGCCAACACCATAAAAGTATTCATGCATCAAAAATGTCCACGAAAGAAGATGCTCTAGCATTTGATGATTGATATCCAGATTTTGAAATGGAATTGCAAATGCTCGCTGAAGGATGTTGCATTATAGAGATCATTAAGATTCATTTGTATCCAATAATGACTTGACCGTATAATCCGTGCGAATAAAACTGAACTACTTCGAAGAACCTACAAAGACTGAATTTTTTCTTCTACCTTATCGTAAGTAGCACGTCGTCTGCCATTTCACATTCTTTCTAGGTCAATTTATTTCAACACAAAACAACAACAAATGCACTCACTTCTTGTAAAATCTCCACTGATTAAAAACAATCTCCAAGAATAACTGCAAATCCAATTCTTTGTATTCTTCCGGCACCACCAACAATACGCGTTAACGACCAATTTTCTATTCACAACCAATGTTCAGGGCACACTAAAAATTTCTACTAACTACCGGCACTAAGTTGATTCCGCTTGGGCTCTTCCTCTTGGCTAACAATAAGTCGTGCTGATCGCTTCAACGGTCGCAACTGGAATAGACACCATGGGACTGTGTCAAAGAAATGCTCACTCCAAGAAGTACCACTGCCATATTTATATGGTTGGTTGGTTACCTCCGCACATTGCGATCACCAATCTCTTCATCATCATCATCAACATTTTATCGATGGTTGCTTTTGATGACCTGAGCCCAACCTGATCGTGGTACAACTTTTGCAAGAACAGTGGCAAATAAAAGAGCATTCGCAATTTCTTCTTGGTTTCTGGTTAACAGAGACTGAAGATATACAGATATATCGTTGGTATGATTTTATTCCTATTGATACTCTTCCATATAGAAGTGGAACGAAACATACTTTGTTTAAGTGATAAGGTATCAACTAACATCTTTCTGCAGAGTAGAGTGATTCTAGTATTAGTGATGAAGACAGGTTGATATATGTATGTAGTCTGTTCGAAAAGTTCGGTAATTTTTATTTCGTTCTAATCAAATTTTTCCCAAGTAACTTGAACCTTTTCGTAATTAAATTTAACCTTTTCCCAAACCGTTTAAACTTTTTCTCAATTTATTTGTGTTATTTTTCTTAATAACTCATTACACTACAGATTAAATTATAATGTATTTGATTTTACCTGAATGCGCGAATACCCAAGATCACGTGAAAAACAGTAATGCGTTCTTTTAATGATACAGGTTTTAATTATAGGGCAGCATTTCATGATTGAATGAAACACTACCCCAAATGAATTTTCTTTCCTTCTTTTCCAAAATGAATTAAACTTTCTCTCAAACGCGATACAGGGTATAAAGGATGATTGTAGTAGCGGCGGCCAATGGAAAATGTACTACGGCTCAATTCATTCTGGTGGAAAAGAGGAAAAAAGGGGGAGTGAAAATTGAGTTATCAACAAAAAAAACGGAGCAACACTGTTTCGGAGTTACAATGATGTTGAGTACAAAGGATTTATTGCCTACTTTTCATCAATGTTGGAGCTGAAAAAATAAAAACAAAATCCCTCAGCCTTCAAATCTGTATAGCTCCTTAATGGAATCGGAACGGAATGTTTCGTAGAGACGGATTCTAGCTGAGTAAATAATTGTTCTGTTTCAGCCTCCATTAAGGAATTATAAGAATTTTATGGGCAAAGAATTTTTGAATTGTTTTCAACCCAAAAATGATGAAGAAGGCTACGTCTCTTATTGTAACGTCTTAATGGAATCACTGTAAGATATTGTGTGATTTTTTACTCAGAATGAATCATAATGTTCTTTCCGTTGGCTGATGCTGCAACAATTACCCTTTATATTCTGTATCTGAATTAGGGAAAGGTATTTTTCATTAAGGAAAAGGTTTAATTCATTTTGAAAAACAATTTTTTACATGGATGAAGCAAAACTTGTTTGGAATAGAGTTTAATTCAATCGTAAAATGCTGTGATATAAATAAAACCTGTATCATTAACTTCACTCATCACAGTCTCTCATGTTATCTTGCATCATTTGTGCAGTTTAAGAAAAATCGAATACATAATACTTGTATCTGTAGTGATATGAATTATTTGAGAAAAATTTAAATAAATTGGGAATACCTTAAACTGTTTGGGAAAAGGTTTAAATGAATTGGGAAAATATTTAGGTGACTTGGGAAAAATTAAAGAGACTTGTAGAAAAGTTTAAGCGTCTTGGAAAAGGTTTAAGTGACTTGAAAAAATGTTTAAGTGGGCTGAGAAATGCTATTTTTAATCTGCTTAAATAATCTCTTGTTGCTGGATGCACATTTCCATTGCACAAAACATTTTTCGAAGTTCTGAGAGCTAGGGAGAGAGAAGGGTGGAAAAGCGTCATTATGGGATTTGAAGGCAAGTATATAGATAACTACAGATGAATGTGCAGAAGATTCACCTTTCTACGTCTGCATCTTTATGATTGTTTGCATAATAGGTAAAATTAAATGCAATGATTTCCCTGATTTAATAAATAAAAAAAAAATATTTTCAATAATAATAAAATCATTGATAATAATAATAATCATCATAATAATGATAAATCAATTATTGTATTGAATTTTAAAAATATTGTTTGGATGTCACTTGCGTCTCCCTGACATTTTTTTAAAATCTTGTGGAGTGATATTTTTGAAGTAGTGTTTATTTTTCTCACGAATAAATTTAGAACTACAACACTTTTTAGGTTTTATACAAACTTTTTGATTTGCAATTAACAATCTTATCGTAAATTTTTCATTATTATTTATTATTCAAAATTTGGATACTATTTTTGATGCATTTGATGTGGGATATTATTTCAAAAGTTTTTCCTGAAAACTATGCTCGAAGATCTTCGGATAAATTTTTGTGACCAAGCATAATTGGGAATCTGTTTCTAAAACCGTCGACAGAGATAAAAGGTCAAACTCATTTGGTAAAATGCGCTATTAGTACATTTCTTAACATTTTTTCCAGAAGATATTTTCATTGGATTATCAAATTAGTAAAACATAATCAACAGATCATATGATAATTCGCTTAAATTTTTCCCAGAGCTACTTTTTTTTGTTGGGAAAAATGCAAAACGTATCTCGTATTCTTTAAAATAAACACTGATAATTTATTTTTATTATTTCAATTTGTAGAAATTTTCTTGTGAAAAAATACTTTTTAACATTTCTATGAATTCTTCCATCAAATAAATTTTATTGTAAATATTTGAGAATCGTTTGAAGAAAATTAATCAGAATAAATTGCTGCAAGTATTTCTGTTCATACATTTTTTGAACTTTAGTCTTAAAAAAAAAAATCTACTTTAAAAGTTCCATAAATTTCATGAAAATAAATTTTCGAAGTTCAATTAAATTTGGAACTAAAAAAACAATTTGGCAATTATTCTTCCAAAATTACTTTCATAGAAATCATTGCTAAAATCTGGTTCAAAATAGTTTTATGAAATTATTTGCGGTTAGCGCACGTTTGGGAATTATTTTTTGTAATATCGGTTGATCGTTTAAAATGTTACATAACTGATTTCCTTGTGGGAAATCAATATATTTCTTTAGAATTTCTATTGCTTGTTGGTTGGTTAACTACAAATGAATGCCAATAGATAATTCGATAGAGATTGGTTGAAATATTATTATTCAGTTATGCATACATGCTTCAATAATAATTTCAGCAAAATGATATCCTCGAAAAACTTTGAAATCAAAAAAAACGTATATCACTAAAATGAAGCATTAGTATTACTTGTTAGCTTTCAATCTACTCTTTCCAACGCAAAAATGCCGCTTTTCCCATTTAATCTACTACGTTTTCGATTAGATACTTCAAACGAGGATGACATTTCGACAAGTTTGCAGAATTTTTTTGCTCGTATGGAGATCTTCGTAAACAACAACTGACTTGGGTCATGTAAAATATATTGCTAATTATCTATTTGGCTATTTAAATACTTCACAATTTATGAAAAACATTGGAGAAAATTCTAAAATATTGGTAAACAAATATCTAATTTGTGAGCTTGTTAGTAAGTTTTGTAATTATAGAAGAGTACAATCGAAACCGTCAGAATGCCCAGTTTTTAAGCACTAATTCAATTAAATGAAAGACTGAACAGAACATAACTTATGAATATCCGGTGCGTCTTGAAACGTTCACTATGAGAAAATTGAAGGTGTTTTCATACTTCTTCGAACTGATTTCCATAGCAGATAATAAATAATTCGGATCATATCTTGTGTATGCACTGCTACTTGCCCAAGTTCCAAGTATTTGCATACTCAAAAACGACATCATTCTCATAGCAGAAACAAATTAAAGCCGTTGACAATTTTCCTGCCATTTCTACTTGCACTAGGTACATCGTAGTTGCATTCTCCGACAAATTAAAATTTTAATTTTGCAATAAAACAGTAACTGTAGCTTTTCCAAAGGAGAAGAAATGCAAGTGCCTACACGAAGGCGTTTTATAGTTTGCTTTCTACTTTCAACCTTTCTTCATTCATTTCTCACTACTTTTCAACTGATGGTAATCACGATCGCGGCACGACCATCATTACCATGAAATTCACGTTACACATTTTATTTTTGTTTTATTTCTTGTGTTTCGGATAAAAATCAGCTACCAGAAAATTTTATGGCAATGCAAGTTAGCGTATTGCTTACCAAGCAGTTGGCAGGATTATGCAGGTCAACAGTTTTTATGTATTGCACTTTTGTGTGGGTAACATTTTTCACTTCGAAGTAAAGTATCCTTTTTGGAGATTATTGGATCGCACGAGTGACTTTACTGTAATTCAAAAAGTGAATTATTTTTATTTTATTTATTTATTATTTATTATATATTATATTTATTTATTTAAATAGTAATAAAGCTGCATATATTTTTGAATTATGAAGATCAATTACTGTTCCAGAATAGTTCCTGCAAGGAAAAAATTCAAATTAATTTTATAGGATGAATCCTCAACATTTGTAGAGAAATGGTTATTTGAAAATTTTCCATATTTTCTGCGAAGCGGTTAAATAGGGTTTTTTCACTACCCTTTCCCTACTCATTTTCATTTTACCTATCACTTATATTTAATTTACTTGGCAAACTTCCTTGAAAAGGCTATCAACTCATACAACGTCTCAAAATGATCGGAATTTGTTTCTAAAATTCGAACTCTGTGCGCCAAACTTATAGATCAGTTTGTCCAATTTATGGTGTTCATAATCATCTATCTGAGCAGCTCATACCCAATACGACGGTAAGATTTATGTTCACGTGTACTCTTTTGGACAATGTTCATCCAACACGAGCTCGAGCAGTGCGTGCCGAGGCAGCTATCGCTACTGTAGGGTAGTGTGACTGAGGATCTAAATTTATCAGTTCGATGTGGTTCCCAATAATTTGACCTCTGTCCGTCTACTACAATAGTAGTGCAACCAATGGACCATCGTTTACCAAAGTTGAAAAAAGGTTAATATCAGATCTATCCACAAGTTCCAGCGTATTTTCTCTTCGTCATTTGGATGGATCATATTTACTCGTAAACTTCTTTTTTCCCTGAAATTAGTAATTTGATAATCAGTTTTTGAGAAGATCCGCTATAAAGTGATTGAAAAAAATGTAAAATACTAACGAGTACAAAAGGCACACTTTGTACTTTTTTTAAATGGTAAAAATGTTGCAGTAGTGATAAATACGGTTCATGGTTAAAACACTATTATTGTAAGAACTACACAGGAGTAGTCTACAAAATTTTGGGATGGATGCACTACATTAGAAGATGCACCTCGCTCAGAATGTGCAACTGAATTTGACGACTTGGCGTTTAAAAACCTGGCGGAAGCAGAACCAACTTCAACTGTGGATATGATTGTAAAGAATTTAAAATCTTCGTATGGAACCATTCATCGAAGTTTGGTTAAGAGGCAAAAAGTGTCCAAGCTTGAAAAATCGATCCCACATCAGTTATCAACATCAAATCTCCAGCAAAGAGTGAACATTTGTTCCAATCTGCTACGTCAGAATCAAATGAAACGTTTTCTCGATCGTATTATAACAGGGGACGAAAAGCGGATAGTCCATAAAAACGTCGTGCGGAAAAGACAATGAATGGATGTAAATCAGACTCCAGAACCAACTACAAAACTAGAGCTGCACTCGCAAAAGATTCTTCTATCTATCTATCTTCTATGTCGGGAATTGTCTATTTTGAATTGCTGGATCCTATTTTCATCACAACGAATGTATATGGTCATCAACTTAGTACATACTTTGAATGCAGAATTGATTCAAAAACGCCCTTCTTTAGTGAACAACAGGAGGAAGGTTCTCCTTCATCGCGATAACGCCCGACCGCATACTGCAATAATCACCTTGGAAAAATTGGAGGAATTTGACTGGGAAATTTTTTTTCAACGTTGAAAGGTGGAAATCTTCAAAAGATTCCGATCAGCTCCTGTCTCTGGGCATGCCGGATTTCTTCCGATCAAAACCACCTCCGTTTCCTACAATCACTCTTTCCATCAATTTTCAGTAATTCTCCGTATTAAAATTTCAGTACACAGTACTTTCCAGACGATAAGAATCGGCATAAGGGATAGTACCAAATTTGTGAATGTTAGTATCCTCTTAGTTAGATTAATAATCCAGATTATATGTGTATGAATTATTTCACGTTGATAACATTGTTGGCTTTGATTTTAGTGGAGCTGATTGTACTTGTAACTTACTTTGAATGGTTGTCCTGAAGGAGGTATCTTTTCAGTGTTTTATGCTCAACCAGCATATTCCCCAGGCATCTCTTCAAGCGATTTTCATTTGTTTAGAAGACTTCAGTCGTTTTTAGATGGAAAGTATGTCAAAACAAAGATGATGCCTAACTGTTTTTTTTTTAATTCAAAAGATATGAAATTTTATTCTGATGGAATTCAACAATTACCAAAAAGTAGGGAAGAGATTGTTGTAATGAATGAAAATATACAATCGATTATTATAAGAATTAATTGCGATTTTTATGAACTTACTGAAAATTACCTTAAAAAACACAATACTTATGGACCGATCTGATACTTTTGCACTACTTTATTACTAACAGATTGTGATCCGTTTTCGTTGATTTTCCAGTCAATTTTTGTCTTATGCCAGTCTTTTGAAGAAATTTTTTTTTACATCAGATATAATAGCACAGTTAACCGGTGGTCAATGAATTTTTGGGCAAGTGATGTTGCAAACATATGACACAACAATTTAAACTGCAGTTTAATTTTAGCGCCAGCTTCTTATAGCTTTAATCAACCACCAGCTGCTCTCAAGCCGTCAAGAAACATTCATATAATCTAGACTACAGCCTTAATCCGCTCCATTGTGAATTGACAAATTAACTCAACTCCGGTGATTGTTTGACCGCAGGTGTTTACCGCTTTCAGAACCAGAAATCTGCCCGCGTTTGAGTGAAATCTGTTGAAATCGTTGGATCAAACGACTGCCGCAAGCATGGAGAAAGGCAATAATGACAAGAAACCAAAAGGCACCGACAAACCCGACGAGAAACAAACGAAATCGTCGAAGGAGTCGAACGACGGTGTCGTGAAAAAGAAGAAACGTAAGGTCAAACTGCAGGACGGGAAGCAATTGAAACGGAAAAAACCGAAACGTGAAGAAGGAGCTCCAAAGCTACCACTCACGGGTAATACATTGACGCCCTTCATCGAGTTTCTATCCTATAGTTTTATAAACTTCCTTTTTAAGGCTACGTACGTTACATGAACAAACGAAGGGACGAACTGAAAACCGAATTGCCGGACAAAACGTCAATCGAACACACAAAAATAATTGCCGAAGAATGGAATTCGTTGTCTGAGGAGTTGAAAAAGCCGTACTTGTTGGCGGCAGAAGTCGATAAAGAGCGGTAAGAATGAAAATATCCGTGAAATAGCGTCTATTCTGAAGTCCTTTCGCGAAAATATGAGAACCCACCCTAAATCTGGCTGCCAAACGATGCCCTTTTGTTTGTTTAGCGTAACTTCATTTGAATATGATCCATTGCAACTGGCATGACTGATTCTACATTACATGACAGACATAGTAACCTAAAATCTGATTATTCAGTGGCAGCATCAGAACCGGTCTGTGCAGTTTTTCGGTCACCGAAGTGCCTTGGATTTCAGTTAATCCTCGATTTTGTTTTGCTCAGACAATCTTTTAGTGCCTGGAAATGAAGCGTTGGTATGATATAGTATGATGCGTTTCTATCCTTTTCAGAGTTTAAAAATAGACTTGATTCGATTTACTTCCTTCGATCTTGGGACTTTGTATTTCGTGTTTTAAAGTCACTAAACTCGAGTAATATATTTTCGAAACCTTTCCCACCGAACGAAAACAGTGCTCAGCCCAAAAATTTAATTTGGCAAAGAACACCTTTGTTGATTTTAAACCCTGAAAGTTTCTGCTGTTCGGCGGGTGAAATCCGTTCACATTTTAAAACTTTTTCTTAAATTTCCCATGATTATCTTTTTCACTTTCTTTATTGTATGTTATCTATAGAGTATATAGCTAAAGAAAAAGGATTCGGCGCCGGACGATCAGCTCACTCAGCTGTAAAAGAGTATTTCAGTCTAATCAGGATAGTAATCACAGAGGAGTATGTTGCTGACTACTTCATCTCCTAATGTTTCTTTGGTCAAGTAATGAGGCAACTCTAACATTATCTCAGATCCCTGATGCGATTTGGGGTGTTGTGCCATCGATTAAATAGCTAAGGTGCATCATTTCTTGAAATGGGAAGGAAATGAACAAAACTAAGCAATGCAGCTATTAGATGCTATAGCTTAACAATTATCTCTATCTATTTTTTTAAATTGAGAGATGGAAATCTTCAAAAAGATACCGATCTGCTCCTGGCTTTCGGCATGCTGGGTTTCTACCAAGTTAAAGACAAGACTTGTCTACATACCTTTCTACCGACTAAAACCGTCTCCTTCAAATCTCTCTCTCCATCACACTTTGCCTGCATCGTCCGTGTACAATATGTTTATTCCTTTTTATATGTTTACTTAGCTTTTTCCATACGATCAATATCGGTATAAGGGATAGTACTGGAGTCCCGTTAATTTTTTTTAATCACTTAGTTTAATATAAATGTCCGCTTGCATCCAATTCGTCAATTTCAATCAAATTAAATGCCAAAGCCTTGAGTTTTGGTAAATATTGGTTGGTTGGTTGTAGTGGCGGCCCCTTTTATCCAAAGGTGGCTCACTTAGGCCACGATAGCCCCATTGTGGTACCACAGAAGATAAGCTCGACTGTCAAAAAAGATGTTTAAATTTCTTATGGAAATTTTCTAATTTCTCAGCCAGTCTACTGCCTTGTAAATCACAATGACCTCTGCCTGGAAAACACTGCAGTGGTCTGGCAATCGGATGGATAGTTTCAAGCCTAGCTGTTCTGAGAAGACGCCACAGCCAACTCTTCCATCCATTTTGGATCCATCAGTGTAGATCGATTCCTGCATCCCACCTCTTTCTGTGGTCCAGTCCTCTCTACTCGGGATGACTGACCTGAAACCATGGTGAAAGCAGGGAATCGGAGAAGCAAGGTCCACTTTCCCTGACGTTGGTCCATCCCTCCGTAGTATTGTGGAGTGGACAATGTTCTCCTCATGCCAGAGTCGCAGAGCTTTCAATTGAACAGTAGTGCACTTGGCCTGCTGTCTTGTAAGTAGCTCTGTCGGAAGCCAATTTAATAAAATCGGGGTCGTCCGTAGAGTCCCGGTGATTGCAATAGCTGCAATCCTTCTGACCTTGTTTAGCAGGCTTACATTTGATGATTTCGCCATAGTAGGCCACAGAATAACTGCAAGATACAGAAGGATTGGTTCCACATCGCCGTATAGAGCCATGCTACGGTTTTGGGTTTCAATCCCCACCTTTTCCCAATAGCTCTTTTGCAGCAGTAGATTGCGCATGCAGCTTTGCGTGCTCTTTCTGCTATGTTCGCTTTCCATGCGAGTTTATAGTCCACAATTAAACCTAAATATTTGACCTGATGAGATGGGTTGAGACTTATCTCATCAAGTTTAGGTGGGACAAATCGTGGAATTTTGTACCTTCTTGTGAAGAGCATAAATTTTGTCTTCTGCGGATTAATCTTTAGACCGCACTCTTTGCTCCATTTGGTGAGAATACCTAGGGCAAACTTAAGTCTTTCAGATAGGGTGTTAACAAATTTTCCCGATATTGCTATTGCAACATCGTCGGCATAAGCTACGACTTTGCAGCCAGTCGCTTCTATTTTTGACAGGAGTTCATCCACCACTAGGTTCCATAGAAGGGGTGATAGCACCCCACCTTGTGGTGTGCCTCTGCAAACCCTCCTTCGTAAGGTACTGTTTCCTAGCGTGGAGTTGATGTTCCTGCTGCTAAGCAATTGACCGATGAACCCTATCAGGTTGTCGTCGGCATTGCTTCCCCCGAGTGCTTTACCAATAGCCTTATGGCTGATATTGTTGAAAGCCCCTTCGATGTCTAGAAAAACCGCCTGCGTATATTCTTTGACGCTTAGCGATGTTTCGATGTAGCTGGTGAGCGAGTGAAGTGTTGTTTCAACCGATCTCCCTTTTGTGTATGCGTGCTGCGCATTAGAGAGTGATTTTAGAGTAGCTCTCAGATGGATCTCTATCAGTCGTTTCAGAGTTTTCAGCAGAAAAGAGGTGAGACTGATTAGTCTATAATCCTAATAATCGGTGAGGAGTGGGATGTCTTACGCGCTTTGGGTATAAAGACTATTTTAGCCTCTTTCCACCGCTGTGGAATGTAAGCCATCTGTAGACATGCTTTAAAGATGGCTTTTAGCCATGGTAGCGCTATATTGATTCCCTGCTGGATCTCAACTGGTGAGATGTTGTCCATCCCAGGGAATTTAAAGGGTTGAAATGAGCTGATTGCCTAGCGTAGGAGCCTATCGTCTACAGGCACAGCGGTTGATAGGCAGTTCGGGGGCGTATGTGGATCAGCTTTGTCAGCCACATCCTTATTGCCCGGGAAGTGCGTGTCCATTAGAATGGCTAGCGTCTCGGAGCTGGATTTGGTACAGGTCCCATTTGCGTCCTTGATAGACCCCAAAAATACGGGGAGCTCGTCATAACTTTGCACAGACGACTGACATCCTTGGAGTGTTCTATTTCTGCACAGAAACTTCTCCGCGATGTGCGTTTTGCTTTTTTGATGAAGCATATAAACTCCTTCAGTTTGAGTTTATAAGAAGACCAGTCATTGGATTCTTTAGCCCGATTGAAGGACTTCCTACATTCCTTCCGCAGCTCCGCAATGTCACTATTCCACCATGGGGGCTTATATTTCACCCTAGGCTTCGTTGGACTGCATGCAGACCTTGCTGCTTCATTGAAGGCAGATGTAAGGACCCCAACGGCTTCCTCCAGACCGCCTATATCTTTAATCTTCAGAGATCCACCTTCTAGACGTCGTTCTTACAAGCAGGTAACCCAGAAGATCTTTCGCCTTATCAACAATACCTAATTTTTCCAATCTTGTAGCTAACGTGTGATGAACTACCCTATCAAAAACCTTTTTAGATCAACAAAGATTGCTGGGTAATCATAAATATGATCCCTCTGTATTCATTTGTGTATTTATATCAGACAAACACAAAAATAGCATAAGTTGGACCCCTCCTTTTCTAGAAGCCAAATTGATTCTTATCCAATATTTGGTTCTGTTCCAAGTAGTGTTCCATTTAATAGCACTGGTCTACAAAATTAAAACCTTTTATGTCACACGAACAATATATTTGATTTACTATGATCGCAAAACAATAACATATTAAAATCTTTATAAAATGAAACACTTGGTTTTTTTGACTCACAAATTTTATTATTAGCACGACGCGTTTCGATCCTTAGATCATCTTCAGGTTAACCTGAGTCAAAAAAACCAAGTGTTTCATTTTATAAAGATTTTATTCTATTATGGCTCATCAAGAGAACACGCAACTTTCTATAACTAATAACATATTAATTAAAAAATTGACACATCAAGTTTCTTTGTGACATCTAACCATATTTTCATGAAAAGTACGAAAATCCGACAATTAGACAAATTATTACTTAATGTACAATATATGATTAATATGATTTTCATGAGTGTGTAAAACGTTTTTGTTAATAAACGTTTTTATTGAATGAATGATAAAATATTTGCCCTAATGTCCAGCGACAAGCGCTAATCTCGATGGCACGCGAAATGCCTATATTCCTAAAGCCTATCAAGGCTGGTACTGCCGAATATGGCAGTAAGAGACTTCAGAATTGACTCTAATTTTATTTCTAAATCTACAGCTCTTTTATCCTAAAATCTATGTACAGAAATCTTACTCTAAAATTAAAAGTAGGGATGTAACTCTATGTACAGGATCAAATCAATATACCCATGCATAGGCGTCGCATAATGTGTGGCCAAAATTAATTAAATTCTTAAACTAATCTCGTTCCCACGAATAGTCGTGGTTTTTATGATTCAATTTTTATGATGTCATAAATGATCCTTTCACACTTGTCTAGACGATGACCAGCCATGAATTATCCAGCGCATTACGTTGAGCAATGCAGCACGTGGAACATGGGAATTAGGCATGCGCGATCTAAATATATCCTTATGGCTGATCGTCATTATGAGTGATTTAGTATGTCTAGTGGGTGTGTTTCAGATCGAAGTATACCCTAAGTACACTACAAGTGTTTGGCTTCAGGTGGGTCCGCTTTAAGTCTCCAACAATTATCTGCTAGCATTGCTGGACTCCTTTTCCCTTCATAACACTTCTCTATTAAGGAAATGTCCTGATAAAATCTCTCGCCTTGTTCATCACTCACAGCACCTAAGTTTTCGGGAAATAAATCCAGATGTGAGTCCAGCATATGTACAGGGTGTTTCAAAAGAAAGTTTATAGTGTTTCAGTCGATAAAATACAAAATAAAATGTCTAAAAAATGTTTATTAATTATTCAAGTACAGTATTTGGGAATTTATTTCTTAAAAATAATATCTTCTAAATAGAAACCTTCGCGGCATTCACTTAGTCGAACGGTAAAATTTCCAATGACAATAACGAATACTTTCTTTCATATGCGCCAGATTAGTCGGTTTATTGTTATAAACTTTATTGCATAACTTCTACAAAAACATTTCATCAGGCCAAGTTTTATATGTAACGGTGTCTTCCGGGTTCACTAAAGATTCATTTTTATCATTCTTATGCCCTTAAGTAAGTGATTCCCATTTGTCTATCTCTACTGTCCCAATTCACGAATAAAACAGAAATATTTTGTATAACCAACCTATAGTCAAAGCAAAAGAGCAATGGCTTAAGAATCCGCGATATTTAATTGCGGTATTTAATTTTTTCGAGAAGAAATTTCATATTCTCATGTCTCTTTCATATCAGAATCATGAGCTACAGGCACTGAATCAAGTTTGTTTCCGTCATATAACAACACTGCTTTCAAGCTTGTTTTTTGAGGAGTCAATAAACAACTGCCTGTGACTTGGATCATACTTAAAATTAGATTCATTACTGCAGGAATGTTATTACAATTCATTAAATCATCTGCTGTAGAAAAGTAAGGTCCGTCATTATGTCGAAAATAAGAAATTTTTGTATCGGGAGAAAGTAAATTCCAGTCGTTTAATCTAGACCCCAAAAAGCTCAGCCTGTTTTTAGACCAATTTCAATCACTTTGAGTCAATAAGTGTGGTTCTTTTGAAGTAGACGGCTCATAAGTTGGGTCGCCTAATCGTGCTGACTAAGAACAGATTCCTGACAAGGACCAGATTGTTGACTTTCTCGTCGATTTGGAGGCTTTGGCACAGACAATTCGTCACTATGTGGCATTGGTCTGATGGCCGATGACAAGTCTGAGTACTTGATAGTGTGTTTGGACTTTGTTGTAATGCCTTTTGTTAGGGTTAAACAGAAATAACAATTACCTACATGATCTTTAGGTTCCGTCCTAAGCACAACCGAATAGGAGTTTTACACACAGTATACAACATTATGTGGAACCCAGGGTTTATCTTGATGGCCACTGGAAAACCAAAATAATATAAATAGCAAATACGATAGTTATACAGTCGCCTTAATTGAGTTATTCAAGCAAAACCAAATAAATGGGTGAGAAATGAATAAATAGCTGTCACGAAAAAACTGGATGTGACTGGAATAAAATAATGTTTTTTTGGTACACCAAAACAAATAAATGTCATTACGAAGATCGTGTGACCAAACAGTGTTTACCAGTGAAAATAAAGTTTAAAAATATTTTATTTTAGTCATTGAGATAAGTAAAAAATTCTGTAGATGAAATACGATAGTTATTCGGGTCTGGGAATGATCCGCATTTAAAAATATTAATATTATTAGAATATTTGCTGTCTTCCTTAATAAATTTGATGTGGTCGACGAAAATTTCATCATGCCCTGGCGCTGTGTTTTTTTTTTAGAAAATTTTGTCAATAAACATCTTTCCTGTTAGTTAATCTCAAATGGAATTAAGATATTTTGGTTTGAAGGCTCTATACTATGTAATTCTAATATGATTTTTTGACTTACAGTCGTGAAAAGGTTGTTCGATACGTCTGTAATTTGATCAGGATCATTGACTTTGACGTCCAATATTCTATTTCATCTACAGAATTTTTTAATTTGGGTTATTTTTCCTTTTTTAAGACATAATACCATAATTCGAAGCTTACGCTGATGACTGGCACCTAGCTCATAATTTTTAGTATAACAAATCGTTTTGACGTTTTTAATTATTTTGTTGCATTCGTTTTTAATGACTTGGTAATTACGTTATTTCATTGTATTCCGGGCATCTTTCAATAGCAGTTTAAAAGCTTTTCGTTTTTGCTTCAACCAAAAATTACTTTCCCAGATATCCACATATCATTTCTAGTTCTTGTAGTTTAGTCATTGTGGAGGCGGGCTTCGGCTCTATTATACTTTTGGTCAATTCTATAAAAAAATATGTTTTTTCTATGTTATTCTTGTTATATTTAATTAATTCTAATTCTTTAAACTTATTCCCAGCTACAACAAAGAAATCAACGAGTTCAATCGCTCCAAATCCGAATCGCAAAAAGTTGAAGATTCGCGCGAGTGTACGCCACAATCGACCGGATCGCGCAACTCCAACACAAGTCACGACAAAACCACCATTTCCAACACGAGCCAAATGAACGGCCCCAACAAGGATCCCAACGTGCCATCATCCACCCCAATCGCTGTCATTCCGAAGCAATTTCGTCGCAATGGCGATCAAGGCATTCCCATCTTCACCGATGAATTTCTCGAGCATAACAAAACCGTTGACTTGGAGCTACGCGTGTTGCGCAAATCCAATGTCGATTACGAGCAGCAAAACTCCGTCCTGGAAAAGCATATTGAAAACATGCGTTTCGGCGTGGAGAAAATGAACTCGGAAAATGCAGAACTCGAGGAGAAGAATGTGTTGCTGGAGGCGTATTTGGACAAGTTGAAAAATAAATTGATTCAATCGTTCGCCGGGCTTTCATTGCCCAACGAGCCAAATGGCGCTACTTTGGATAATTTCGATACATACATGGCGGATTTGCATGCCATGGCGACATCCAATTCACATGGACCGGCGTGTCTCAATAAGGCTAAGGATGTTGTGAGGAAGTTGGATTTGCAGATTCAAATGTGAAATGGCCATTTTCATTATGAAATCATAACAAAGAAGTTAAAATGTTCTCAATCGATATTCTACGATGTATTTAGTTGTATTTTTAGTGCTAGATAAATATAAATGAGTATGCCAAATAATCGTCTATAGCGGCCTTTACACTTACACGCTTTCCCACGCGCTTGGAGCGTGGAGGAAAGCGCGCGCGTAAAACTGTCCAAGTAATCGTGTGGGAAAGATTTGATAGCCAAAAAGTGAGAACACGCTTTCCCACACGAAAGCGTTTCCACTTTACAGCGCGATGGAAAGAACGCAAGTGTAAAGGCGAATCCTGCACGCAATCCCCGGCGCGTGGAGTGGTCGTCAAACGAACAGTTTTGTTTTGGCGTGTGCACTATTGTGCAAAGTGTGTACTAATTTTAATATTTTTTGGTGATGGAATTGCAAAGAAGACGCAACGCCACATTGGCAATTATTGGACTAATAGGAAATGTAGGATTGACAAAAAAAGAAAAAAGAGTGTTTGGGTGAAAGAATACAGACGCCGCTATAGTCATTTACCGTTGATAAATGAGCTACGCGAAAATCATCCAAAAGATTTCGTAAACTATTTGAGAATGAGTCCTTCGTCTTATGACGTGTTACTTCGAAAAGTAGGACCAAGAATAAGGAAACAAGATACCCACCTGAGAAGAAGCATCAGCGCTGATGAACGTTTAACAGCGACTCTCAGATTTTTGGCCACTGGACGATCTTACGAGGATTTGAAATTCTCGACAGGGATATTTGCTCCTTCTTTAAGTAAAATCATTCCAGAAACATGCAAAGCTATCTACGAAGTTCTCAAAGAAGACTACATGAAGGTAACTGTTGAAACTCTTTAATTCATATGAATAAAACTTAATAATATAGTAAAACAACGATAATTCAGTCTTGTGGCAAAAAAATATGTAAAAAATTAAGTAGAAAAAGTAAAAATGTACTCATAAATTCTAATCAAAAAACAGTTTTCATTATTCATCATAACTTGAATTCTCAAAATATGATCGTAGTCCATCGAATTCCCCTGTTGATTGTCCCGAAGCAGATGTTGGTGTCAAATTCCTTGAAGTTTGTGATGTTGATGGACGTGAGAATGTTGAAGTTCCTCTTTTGTTGCAGTCGTTCTCGCAGACATCTGTGATTTCTGTTAACTTGTTCAATAGGCCCCGTCGAATGATATCACTTACCAAGGACTCGGCATAAATAGCTTGTGCTGATTCCATCTTCATCAACTTACTTGCAAGGTTGATACCAACTGCTTCGAAATCATTAATCGGTCGGGTGTTTGCCTGTAGGGCTGAAGTGCAAAGCCTCATGAAGTCTGCTTGAGGGTCTGAAATTTTTCTTTTTTTACACCGAACTTTCGGATGAGGAGTCACTGGCGTCTTTAAAAAGATAAATGCATGCATAAATGAATATCATATATTCCTTACTAAGATCCATAGAATCTAAGTTGGAAATGCTGGCTGCTGGCACTTCTTGGTCCTTTGTGAAGAGCAGGAGGTCGAAGTACCATAGCGATGGCGTGTATATCTCGTCTGTTCCACAACCACTTCGTTCGCTGTCTTGCACCTTTTTCAATTCTTTTCTGAAGGAACCACGAAGACTTTGATTTTTTTTCGCCACGAAATCCCTATTTGCTTCCGGGAATCCACGGGTTTTGCAAAAATCAATTATAGATTTAAATGCAGTGTCCCGAAAATTTTTGTTTTTGTAGTCCTCACTTTTATTTTTCCACAAAGAGGGAAAAGACTTATATAAGTTAATAAAGTCTGCAATTAACTCTTTTGACCAGAGACGAACATCCATTTTAAAACGAAATAAAATTCAAAGTAAAAACTCGAAACAGATAAACGAATTGATTTTTATTGAAAAAAAGATTAAAATAAGATGATTGATGCGAGATCCGCGCGCTTTAAGAATTAAAATTGGACTAACTAAATCAACTATTTTCCGACGGACCAAAGATGTAAAAATGCTACATAAATTGAAATTTGATATTCTCGAAGTGAAAAGTAAGCAAAGTGCTTGATTTACTGTCGCGTCTTCAAAATGCACTTGAGTTCATCTTGTGAGGCGATACGATTCAAAACAATCCTCGCTTCGCAAGATAAACACACATGTTAGGCGTTAAATTTCATAACGCTGCAAGAAAGATCTGCGCGACAAATCACCTAAATTTGTCCCTTTTTCATACATTCATAATTCACTTTGTTTATGAATCTCCGAAACGTTTTCAAGACATTAATTTCACGCAACATATTTGCATCTCGTATTTCAAACTCTCGATTGATCGTAATTTTCCCTAGATGATAAAAATACAAGATCGTTCGTAGAATTTAAGGACGTAAACTAATATATAAGATATTTTATTGCTTTGGTGACTAAAATATATGTATGTTTAGTTCAATATAAGTAGAAGATAAGAAATATTATAAAAGGAATAGATAGGAATAAATCGAGGCTTCTTGTCCATTCACGGTTCAAACCAGCCAGGTCACGTAAAGACCTTGTCTTGTTTGGGGTGCGGTAACTCTAGAATAATAAACGACTGTCAGCAGAAAGCGTGTGGGAAAGCGTGCATCGACTTTCGACTTGTAAAACACTATAGGCACGGGATTGCGTGCATGTCGGCGCGTACGCAATCGCGCACTCCAACCGCAGCCTTTACACATGCACTCTTTCCCGCATTCTTTCCCGCTGGAGGCTCTTTCCGACAGGAAAGCGCGCAAGTGTAAAGGGGGCTTATGAGTAAGTACTTACAATGCCAGTGACCAAGGAGAAACTTAAGATGTTTTGGTTCATCTTCTATCACACAGTGGGTCTACCACTCGCTCTTCAAAGCTTTGATTTTTCAAACTTATGTCACCCTGTCAAAACCTTTATATTCTTTTTCTGTTCCTCCATGCGTATCACCATTCAATTTATTCATTTCTTAGTCAGAGCTAGAAAATTTTATCAAATGACTCGATCCTAGTGTCAATCCTACTTGGTGCCGATGATATCACTAACATGTTTGCCCTTCGTCCTCTGTATGTTTTTGTTTGTTACAGTAAAACCTGCTGATAAGGACACTGCTTGAACCTGTACACTTATCTAACTTCTTAATTGAATTATCCCTTAAGTCGGACAGCAGATCACTTTAGTTGCAGAAAATTCATTCTAGTTAAACTTTCCAATCGGATCACAATTTTTTTTTTATGAAAACGATTTTTTGGGGGTAAATGGATAGCTGCGTTGCAAAGGAATTCCTATAGTGATGCCTGCCTAATTTTACACACACATTACATTATCATTTTTCTTTAAATATTTTGAACTATCTCAGTTGACGTAATTGATTTCATCTATTTAGTAGTATTTATAACAGTAAACAATAATAGCCCTACTAACAGAAAGGATCATAGAAGCTTTACCTGGCATTGGACTTGTCCGATAAAGCCACACGAAATGTGATGTGAGCTTTCATGCGATATTTAAATTAAATTCAGACAGGCTCTAAAAATTATGAGAAAGCGCATCAGACGGAAAGATTCGAAACGGTTGCAGAAATGCGTAAATTTTTAAATCGCTCGGACTAAAATTCTCTTCACATCATCTAAGACCCTATTGATGTCATGCCACGGCCTATGATTTTGTAATTGGATATGCAAATAAAATAAAACATTTTAAATAAACTCCAATAAATTTTATTTATACCGAATGAAATTAAATTTTCGGACATATTTTTTCATAATTTTTCGAATTTTTGTTTGGTATGATAAACTATTTGGCAACTGTATGCATCACCTAGGTGTAGTGAAAAGATCCGTTATCAGAACTAATAAAACAGATGGGAAAAACAGTAAAAGAATGCAAGAACATAGTTGGAAGTAATGTAAATAGAATACGTGTGCAAAATCCCACGCTACCACGAATAAAAGGACAGCCAAAAATTCACAAACCAGGAAAAGAAATGAGAGAAATTATTGCAGCAGACAAGTCACCGGCGTTAGAGATCGGAAGATATTTGGTGAATTTCAAGGCAATTGAAAAACAGCCAACATCATACTCAGTTAAAAACAGCAAGGAGTTTACTGAAAAATTAAAGGAAATCGGAAAACTAGAGAGAGACGATAGATTAATTTCTTTCGATGTCAAATCGCAAAAGGTTCAATCGAAAAACGAGAAAGGTGTGAAGTTTACGAGATGAGCTGTAACAAGAAGTACATAGGAAAAACGAGATCTCTAGCAATCAGATTTAAGGAGCACACAAGCGAAGCAATCAGTGCACAAAGGAACACCGCAGCAGGAGAAACAGGAGAAGTCCGATCAAAAGTAGCAGAGCACGTGGTAAAAGAAAACCATAACTTCAGCAGCGAGAATACAAAAATAAAGAGTATCATAAACAGCAGGCAAATGGATGTAGGGAAAAGCATCGCCATCGACAAAAACCAGGCCAAGGCAACGGACATTCATGACTCTTCAAATACACAAATCACAAAAGGAAACAAGAAAGAGCACAGGTAAATAATAATAGAGTGATATAACTAAAATTAGGACAAGATCAAATTAGCAATTAATTAGATCCTAAGTATTTATGTATAAAAAAGAATAGAAGCATGGGAAACTTTAGTCGTGTACAAAACACTGAAGAAGGTTGCAAGTAGTAACCGAAATACGTATTAGAGTAAATATATACTCTTTTTGGTAAAAAGCAAATACACGACTTTTCAATAATTTAAACACTACCAAAATACGCTCAGGAAAACAAAACACCCAAAGAAATTTGTTGTACATAAGTTTATTTTGTGAATTGTTAGAGTAAATTTTGAGTGCCTTAAACAAAATACAATTGATTGAAAAGAATGCTGTTTTTTTAGAAATATAACTTTAACAGTTCCTTTATTTATTACAGTTGAATAACAATAATTTAACAAAATCTTTTATTCCCTTTATACTGTAAAATTTTTATTTAATTTTTTCCGCAAACAACGTTGTTTCGGGTACAACATGCACCCTTCTTCAGTGCTTACTCTTGAATCAAGTAAGTAATTCAAGAGTAAGCACTGAAGAAGTAAGTAATACAAGAGTAAGCACTGAAGAAGGGTACAAGCATAGTTGGTATTATGCGCACCAACTTTCCATGTGAGACAATAATGGATCCCCTTCCTTACAAAACTCATTTGCCATCTCTGAAGATTTTTGGAGTTTTCTGCTTGCTAAGCCACGGTTTCCCCGTTTGGTGCCACATACAAGTGTTTTCTTTCCTTATAATATACCAGCTGTAGAAACGCTGTTATAATGATTATCTTGGTATACATGATGCCAACAACTAATACTGATAAAATAGTTTCTTGTTGCTTTTTCCCTTCGCCCGAATAGATCTCAAATAGCCCAGGCTCAGCCCACTTCACATATTTCGCTATCTTTGCCGGATTATATGTTCTGAAGCTGATACGTCCTCTCCATGGTATCATTGTTTCATCAAGTGATAACTGCTGTTTCGATACATACAGAGATTGCAATTTTAGGGGGGAAATCTAACGCGTCATATATTTTGCAAGAAGCGCTAATACTTTTCCACGACGTACGTCTCACATACGTAAATTATCTATGCAGAGTTAAGATTTAGAATCATCCAAGGTGGAATAAGGCAACAACTGCTAACTGACCAATCAAAAAAGGATCGTAAACTAAAGGGGCGTCATAATTCACCTCTCCTAAAACAGTCTTTAGATTCAATTTCATACGTCCAACACTTTCGTCAAGCACCCGAAGCGCTGCCAGCATATCAATTATCAATTCCACCTTCCGCGTTGTAGCAGAATATTCCACGACCATTTCGATTGAATTGAAAAATGCTCTTCTAAAACCTTCAGTTTTTATTAAAGATTAATAAAGTTACATAGTCTCTCTATTATCAAGTCTTAACTAATTGTTGATTTTATCTCGTACAATTGAAATGAAAGCCTTCCAAGCTTTCGCCGGTGTACAGCAGTTACGATGATGTGTAGGTCCAACAGATCGTGAGAAAAATGTTATGCACAATAGCCTAGTCGTAAATACATCTAATTGTAATTAAAACGAAAATGGTCACGCCATCAACGATCCTTTCCAGCACGTTCAGAATCGGAGTGTTTCTTAGAGACACAGTTCAGCTATCGATTCCTTCTATGATTTTCAGAGCGTTGAATTCTTTTTCGTAGCAAACGAATTAATCCGAAGAACTATGGCGAAATTTCAGCTACAATATTTAATTTCTACTTTGAAATCTCCAGCAAACGACTACAGAGGGGAGTAAGGACATTAGAGAATGTGTGAGGAATATATTATGGTTGTAAAAAAATTCTTTGCAGTATATAAAAACTTAAAACCACTTAATTTTTTTTTTGAAACACTAAAACAGTGCGAGAAATATACATTAAATTATTTGGAGACGTGTCCGATTTCTCGTCTCCTAACCAGTTCATTTTCTCGTCGTGTTCAGCAAAGCGACAGCCGTGAGCGCGTCGGGGAATAGTGTGTGATAATTGACCAGCGGAACATACGCGGCAGTTATGACGCGCCCGGCAAACCATCGTCCGTGCAGAGCATTCACGGCCAAGACAGCCGTCGCTATGCTCGGACATTTCACGTAAACATTGCCTTGCGATTCCCGGTCGACGTAGACGTGCAAAATGCCGCCATGCTTCTTGCATTCGTCGATCACGTCGTCCCTAATCTCCACGTCCCATGTGGGATTCGTCTCCGTTATGGGATCGAACATATTCGCCAGCATGAAACATTGTGTGGCTATGGTCGGGGCCGGTTGAGGCTGATGCATAGGAGCTGGTTGCGGTGCTGTGGCGAGAAGCGCATTGGCCGCGGCTTGTGGCACCGCCAAGCCAGCCCCTTCGGCCAGCTTGAACATGAGTTGCAGTCGCCCAGTGGCGCCGAGATCAATTCCACTGCGGTCCATCTCATCCGTGTCCAGAGACGTTGTGTTCATGTCCAGGCGCTCGGTCACGTTGCCTACTTTCATTGGACGTCCGGCAAGCTCAAACCCGTTCAGCTGCTCCAACGCCTTCTTCGCGTCGTCCGCGTTGTGGTACTAAAGAGAAAATCGAGCTATAAAATCCACTACCTACCAGATATTTCAGTCTTACCGTGATGAAGCCGTATCCTTTCGATCGCAATGTCTCCTGGTCCATTATGAGCTGAATGTTGTCTATTTTGCCGAACGGCTCGAATATGCCGCGCAACATCTCTTCGGTGATGTTAAAGTGCAGTGAGCCCACGTACAAGCGCATGGGGCCGATGTGATTCTTTGGTGTGAATGTAGGGACGCTGTTGGCCAATCGATTCTTTTCCGCCTGCGTGTGTTGAACTGCGATCGGAATTCCCAGGAGCTTTTGATTGGACAGTCCCAACGCCTGCGATTGGAGATGAACGAAGAACAAAATCAAATATGAAAATATCAATTTAATGATTGTTGCTTATACTCACCAGCGCTACTGATTCGGGATCCTTGAATTCAATGTAGGCAATGCCCTTAAATCGTTTTGTCTTGTTGCATGTTATCAATCGCACATCTCGCACTTTGCCCACACTCGAGAAGAACTCCTCCAAATCGCGGGCTCGAATCCTCTGCGAAAGCTGCATACAGAATACGGTACGGGCATCGCGCTCCTCAGGACTCAAATCTTCGGGGGGCGAACGGTCACCCAAACCGTTCGGCGGTGTACGGCCACGTCTGAATGGCCGCGGCGATGGACTGCGTCGCCTAACAACAGGAACAGGAACACTACGCCAATTAAAAAGTTCAACCACAAATGAATGCATGCAAATATAAAACCTTTTATCCTTTGATTTGCTGCGCTTTCGCTCGACCTTCATGTCCTTTTTACGCTCAATCGACTTTTCGCGGCGCTCCTTCGAGCGGCTCCGCCTCCTTTCGCCGGACCGCACTGGCGGACTCTTGCGCCTATCTCGTGATCGTGAACGCCGCCGCTCCCGAACAGGACTCGGCGGGGGCTGCTTCTTGTCACGTGAACGACTGCGGCGCCTTTTATCACGCGAGCGACTACGCTTCCGTTCGCCGACGACGCCGACGTGATGATCCTTTTCACGGTTTCGCCGCATATGTTCGCGCTCCCCTCGGCCACGATCGTGGTCGCGATGATCACGACGATCATGGTCGCGGTGCTCACGCTCCTTATCGCGCGTCCTCACGTGATGATCCTTTTCACGGTTTCGCACATCACGCTCGCGTTCGTGGTCACGAGTGCGTTCTCCTCGGTTGTCTCGTTCCCGATCACGTGTCGATTCAGTAAATTTGCCGCGTTCATTCCGTTTGTCGTTCTCCTTGCCGCGATCCACCGACTTCGAGCGCTCCTTCGATCGGCTCCTGAAATAAATTCACAAACAGATCATCGATCACTCAACATGTATGTGTCTGATCAAGCCAGGTCGTGTGAAACTCACCTGGAGTGGCGCTTGCGTCCGTTCTCCTTGCGCTTCGTGTCGTGGCTATGGTGTGCCGTCGGCGGTGACACCTTATCGCCATCGGTAGTCTGTTAAGTCACAAAAATTGCAAAAATTTGTGCGTACATGTGACGTTATTGAGAGAGTAGCACGCCAACACAAAGCAGGAATAAAGCAAATCGAATAAATTAGTTTAGATTTTTAAATGGTTGGAGCTTAAGAATAAGACGAAATCGTAATCAATCTTTATGTAGTGCTAGTAGTAGTAGTAGTACATCCTGCTTATGGTTCTGTCAATTTTATTTGTAATTCGATTGATTCAGTTTATTGGGACACACACTTTCTTTCAATAGCAAAAGCGTCTAAATTTGAATGATCGTGTGAGAATATAAGTTGCACTCAATATCAGATATTTTTGCTCGTTTTTTTTTATTAGTTATAAATACGATATATTCCTGCACATGATGATTTGCATACACACATTTTATGGCATCTGAAAATTATGTTCAGTTTGAGAATAATACTTTTGATTATGGGTAAAAATTAGGAGAAGAAATCGAAATGTTGCTCTACGAAAAAAATATTTTATTGCGTACATCCAAAACTAATTTGTTTCCTTTTTTTGATTCAAAGAGCAGTTCTACGAAAAAATTAACAATAGGCTGCTGTTCATTGCAAGGCAATGCGACATATTGTCGTTTTCTTCGCAAACATAAAATGGTTAATTTTCTTCATACAATTTATTCATACATTTATTGTTTATTTATTTTTAGAAATATTCTCTTTTGTACACATTTGTTTTCTTCGCTTCGACCATTGCTTTGTTTTTGCTTGCTTTTTTTATTGGGTGCATCCAACTTACCGGACTTATCCAGACATTAAGAGATAACGACCACTAGGATCACACACGAACATAGCAAATTTTAGGTGTTTAAACGAATTTCTGCAAAAGATAGTTTTACCCGTGAGAAAAATTCAAACCATTTTAACAATTGTTTGTGGATCTGTTTTTTGTTTTGTTTTGTAAATTTCATTTTTGATATTCAAACCTCTGTTGGCTGTCATTCAAATTGAATTCGCATGGCCGTATTCTGATTTTGTCGAGTTGTTCGAAGTTCATGGTTGTTTTACTTTAGTGATTATATATCATAGGTTCTACGGAAGAGTGAGATGTTAAAACTCAGGAAACTTATAGGAAAAGTATAGATAATATAAGGCCTATGAGGATGTTCTGTGTATGCCCTTACAATAAATTTTTAAAATTTTTTTTTCAATTTTAGTAGGGAGTGTGGTTTCGGCGTGTCGGATGGCATCTTCTCCAGGTGCTGTCATTTGCCATCCGTCACGAGACAGCACGACCACGGCTGGCTTGTTGATGGATTAAGCTCGTTATATTTCAACTATTTTATAATTTACATCTGCGAATTATAACGACCGTCAATGGGTTCGTATATATGCCTACGTTTGCTATTTTATAACATGTGTTAGAAGGTTCTAACACATGTTATATCTTTTCAATTGTTTTTAAAATAGGAAATCGAGACGAGGGATGAGAATGACAACACGTCAATTTATTATTTATTTATTGAATTAAAGGCGATGAAATAATAATCGTAGCGAAAAGCACACCAACTTGAAGTCGCTAAACATCAAGTCAATATGAACTAAAATCATAAATAAATATCCTGAATATGAATCGAACAAAAAGGATTCTGAATCTCACAAATTAGGTACTATCTCTTATAACGATTCTTATCGTCTGGGGAGTACTATGTACTATAATCTATATACGGAAAATTAATGAAATTGATAGAGACTAATTTAAAGGAGCTGGTTTTAATCGGTAGAAATCCGGCATTCCGACGAGCAGGAGCTGATCGGTATCTTTTTGAAGATTTCCACCTTTAAACATTGAGGAATACCAGTCTTAATATTCAGATTATGGTCAAGTGATAGAAAAGACCGAACTTATTTCCCTAACAATCCAGGCTCATGCATCGTAAGTTTACGTAGTACCCTTATACCGCGGGGGCGGAAATGGATAAAGAACAATAAAAAAGAGACCGACACCGCTGGGCCTAGTCGCAGCACATGTAGATAATTTGTTTGTAATATTTGCGAGATCATATTGCACATATGCATACATAACTATAGTCTTGGGGTTATTAAGATTATAAAAATGGTGTTAATTCGCAATAAATAAAGGACGTTTGACTTCACAAGTTAATTTTACAAATTCATCGACAATTTGCCGACGCGTTTGGAACATAGAACTATCCAATCAGATAATAAAAGGCTACAATTTAGAGGTAGACAACTTTATAGAATTTATTTAAGGAGAAATGACAGTAACCACGACGAAATCCAAAGATGATTACACCCAGGTTTACTTTTATGATCTCTTCTAATTAGAATTTCGGGAAATGCTTGACAAAACAACAAAAGTGTTATGTTTGCTTCAGTTCTGCAAATGTTGTCATTGGACGCAACTCTGAAAATAGTTAGCGATTATATCAGAAAAAGGATAGAACACTAGTTTCATTGGTATTGCGTTGATTATAATATGATGGCCTAGGAGTCACGAACTCTGGATAAACTGGCGCCACACAGCTTCAACAAAGGCAGCTTCGTCCGCATCTGCTGTGCGATAGTAACTACTTTGTAGCATACCCGCGACCTACGAGGTCCGTGGGATTAAATCTTGTCTGGATAAGCTTTCTTGATAAATGAACCGAGAGTAATTATCATAATCTGAATATATGGACGATTCTTCAAATTGAAACGAACACAATGATGCAATCGCATGCAAATTGTACGCACCAGGACGCAACGTCGATTGTGGAAAATGAATCAGAGCTATCACCTCCCGTCGGCCACGAGCCAAAATTGATGACTGATATTTCGATGACAATTTGGAAGCGAGTCAATCAATAACGAGTAGCATACAGTGCAATAAAATATTAGTTGACTCGTTGACCTCACTACAAACCGCAGAAATGTACTTGCTCTCCAGTCAAAATCAACGATTTAAATAACCGCATATCCGACATCGTGAGTTGATACAAATCCGCCGTACTGAGACTGATCAAGAGTAAGGATCATGGGGGGAAATATCCAGGTGTTTGCAATATTCATAAATGATCAAAAAGTTCAATAGATACGCGTGCGCAATCGTTTCAAAAGTTTTGGAACCTATGTGGTCCCATAGCGTTAAAATTAGTAACGAAATGCTCAAAACTCGTCCACACTAAGGAAGATTTTATTGAAGGAAACTTGCTAAAAACAATTTTTCACGCAAAAAAATATTCGGTACTAGCAAAGAAGACCAATTCGTCGATTGCAACAGTGAAACGAACGATTAAAAAGTACAAAAAGGGTCTACCTGTTGCTAGAAAGTCTGGATCAGATAAAAAAAAGGTCTATTCGATACAAATTTGAGGCGAAAGGTAAAGAGGAAATTTTTGCAATCATCACATTCATTCGAGATATGGCTCAAAAAGTGCAAACATCGAACGCAATGATTCAAAAGATTAAGAAGCATTATAATTTTAGATCATATAAAGTCCAAAAAGTACCCGATCGATCCGAGGAAAAGGAGAAAGAAGCGAAAAATCGGATTCAAAAGCAATACAAGGATTACCTGACCAAATTCGATTGCGTTGTGTTGGACGATGAAACATACGCGAAAGCCGATTTCGCCCAGTTGCCTGGTCAGGACTTCTATACCGCAGGATCAATGGGTGGTGTTAGCCCAAAACATAAAACCAAAAAAGCACTAAATTTCCCAAGCGGTATATGATTTGGCAGGCAATATGTGGATGTGGTCTCAGATCAGAGGAAATTGTAGCGAAGGGTACTATCAACTCGACAGTATACATCGAAGAGTGTTTAGAGAAGCGACTAACACCATTTATCGAGAAACACGACGCATCTGTAGCATTTTGGCCAGATTTAGCGACAAGTCATCATGCTCGATCAGCAATGAAGTGGTATGAAGACAGCAACATCTCCGTCGTACCAAAAACAGTTAACCCTCCAAACTGTCCAGAATTTCAACCAATCGAAATATATTGGGCTGAAATGAAGAAAATATTAAAGAAAACAAACAAAATTGCTAAAACCGCAAAGGATTTTCAAAATAAGTGGAGAAATGCATATAAGGTGGTCGATGACACCGTTGTACGGAACCTAATGCGTAGAGTTAACGGAAAGGTCCGAAATTTTTTTTCCGTGAAATTAAAATTCATTGAATTTTTATGTAAATGTTAGTTAATATAATCTTATAATAAAAGAAGAAGAAAAAATAGTTCGATGAAACAATTAATACCACTCTTAGAGACATAATTATAAAGGTCAATTTTTTTCGATACACTCCTTAGATGTCATTTGACATGAAGTGGAAGCGAATGAGCCTACAAAAAAGGATCTGATTGGAGCTAAAGAGAAGCTGCATTCGACTAGATCTTGCCATGTATTTCGAAATTTTGGCAGCCGGAAAAATGGAACAAAATTCGATGCAGTACATAAATACGTGTTTTTTTGATTTTTTTTTAAAAACGAATAGAAAAATTTGAAGATACTAGCTGTAGCACTCTCCTGGCCGATGGATAATCTTGTTCTCAATTAGACCTTGTCTTATAAAATGTATAATAATAGTTGAAACGAAATATGAACAATTACATTCTACTAATTGGAATCAATTATTTGTCGCTAATATTCTGGAAAAGATTACAATAAAACGTTCTATTATCATTGATATGATTTAGAATTTACTAATCGGTTGTGTTCTAATGACTATAAACTTCAACCAGAGGTGATCAGAAATGGACTAATATATCAATATACACTACCACTCATATATATTTGCCCACTCAGATATTTTGAGATTTTCCGTATTGATAGACGTTTTTTTATGTAATTAATTATAATTATTAATTATATCTTTCGTTAATGATTATTAAAACTACCAAATGTTTTTGAAATCGATAAATAGGTTCTCAATGACAATAACTGACTTCGGAGGTGATTTACCCCATCAGGTAACCGAATTTTTTAGGGTTCTTTTATTATCGGATGAAGGTTCTAGGATGTATTTAGGCATGCGTCGAATTTTAAGTTAACCTTTTTAACTGCGAAGAAAATATAATTGAAAATTTATGCTGCCGGCAGACTTGTATTTTTTCAAACTTCAAAGATAAAAGAACTTTCGACTGAAATACGCGCTACGATATTTGCGCATCATAAATATGGCAAAAGCAATCGTCAAATTTCTCGGGAACTGAAAATCTCGAAGACTACAACGTGAACAAATTTAAGACCTATGGAAGTGTCAGAAATAAAAAAAAAATCTGTAGAAGACCCAGAACCACGACTATAGCTGAAGATGATTGCCAGCAAACGTAACAGACGTCTTACTGCTCCAGAAATAGCCGCTTAAGTGAATTTAAGGCGATCTGAACATCTAATTGTGCCAACCGTCACACGAAGGCTTCAGGAAGTAGACCTTCATGGTCGTGTTGCGGCTAAAAAAACCATTATTACATGCCAGAAATAAGAAGAGATTGAAATGGGCAAAACAACACAAAAATTGGACAACTGAAGACTGGACAAAGGTGTTGTGGAGTGACGAATCGAAATGTGAAGTTTTTGGCTCGAAGCGCAGAGTATTTGTCCGGAGATCAGTAGAAGAACGGTCATTAGACCAATGTTTAGTGCCTACCATCAAACATAGGGGTGGCTCTGTTATGGTATGGGGTTGTTTTGATAATATTTGCCGAGTCCAAGGCGTAATGAGGAAGAAGCACTGTCAGGAGTTGCTTGAAACTGAAATGTTGCCATCTGGACTGCGCATTTTTCGAGATAAATTCACATTTCAGCACGACAATGACGCGAAACATACCTTCAAGCTTTGTACCGACTATTTGGAGAAGCTATCAGCAGAAAGACTGCTTAATGTAATGGTTTGGCCACCGAAGTCTCCTGATCTCAACCCAATTGAGCTCTTATGGGATAAACTCGATACAAACGTCCGAAATGTTTGTCCAGCGTCTACAGTCAGAATGGAATAAAATTTCAGAACTTTGAATAAATTGCTTAGTAGAATGCCAAACTATGTAAAGCTGTAATTAAAACTAAGGGTGGACATATTGATGAGTCTAAAATTTAAAGTCAATGACATTATTTTGTATCTTTTTTCCTTATTTGTGCGTAGAATTAAATAAAGAATAAATTCTATTCTTTAAAAGTTTTAATTTTATTTCCTAATCCCGAATACACCACTTTTTCAGGGTGAGCGAATACTTTCCTCCTCAGGTTCTCTAATTTCCGGATCATGTAAATAAATTTCCATTTCAAATAAGCAAACTTCCTATTTAAATAAGAATTTTCCGGATCAATTAAATTCATTACTGAAATATAGTCTGCAATAGAGAATGGCAGTCGCATTGATTTTGATATTTTCGACGCGATTGACGAATTGTGACTAACACCTTATAAGAATCAGTTAGCTGCATGTTTTATTTCGTTAGGAAACTGATAATTGTTTTGGACGATTTAGTTTTCCTTTTGACGGTTTTCGACTACTTCTGCAATGAATTTTGGCACCAAACAACACAATTTTTTGGTAACGATGTTCTGCACGACTGCATTTTTCTATGACTTAATGTGTGTTGATGTGTTTCATACGTTCTTCGATCCATCAAATTATTTTAATAGGCGAAAAATCAACCCAAACTCACAAGGATGTTCCCCAATTAGATTTTAAATATATTTTTCGAGTGGTTAAATAAGAATACATAAACCTGTAATACAGTATGAAATTTGAATTTTCCTGAATATCACATGAAAATTGAAAATATCAGTTATTTTATTTTACAACCAAGTTAAGTCGGACGTCAACATTTGCTATATTCAATAATCAATTCTTCTATGTCCAATCATAGTATCACAAAAAATGCATGCGGACGCTTAAATTAGCAACAATGAAGCTTGTGATCGTCTGCAGCTAAATTACCTATTCGGAGACGTTCTACAAAACACAATGACTGGCGAATGTTATCATATAATCGGCAAAGTAGCCAAGACGCTCGTTTGTGTGGTTTACGGCAAACCTCGTACATTTCACGTTTTTATCGTGACAATAGACTCATTCTAGGTTCAAAACATCAAACAGCAGATAAAGGCTCTCTATTTTTGTGACCAGCTATTTAATTTACTGCTTTTGCACTATATTTCACAATTTCTACAATTGACCGGGTGTTGTGCCGCTTCTGTCGACTCATTCCGATTTTCAAGCTTCCAATTCCAACCTTGCACGGTCTTATCTCTATCGCCACCGCGTCGAAATAAATTTCATCATCAGTTCATGTTCACGTGCCCAGCTTGTAGAGTTGTTGTGTAGCGTAGAGACGCTTACCTATGGCTTAGAATCAATAATTGCGGCTACGAGAAAAAAATTGAATTGGCGTCACTACGGCAACAACGTGTTCAGCTCTATCTATGCATGCAATAATAATAATTATGTAACAAATGCTTGCGATGACCATGAGACTGGTTCCGCATCGAATCACGGAGCGCAGACAAATCTAGAAAGAGGTTCAAAACGCCAACAAGACTGCATAAACACCAACAACCCTGCACAGAATACGGCCATACGATCTGAAATTTAACGCATTCCAATTTACTATTTAGTTAGGAGTTGTCATTACACTTTGATCATGTTTTTTTCTAGAATGTTGACGACCAAACGATTGCTAACCATCGTTCGCCCACCACAAGCAACAGAACACGTTTCAACATATCCTCCGAATTTTTCATTTACACACAGAGAGACAAACCGCAAGTGATTTTCTGCAAAAAAATAAACGTTTTACTAGCTGAACGCAATTTGTCAAGTGTTGTTTTAAATACAAAATTTCATCGTTTGCTTCGTACGAGTGCATTCAGTGTTTGTCGACGATTAACACACGAAAACGATTTTTGTGCATTTCACAATGCAGTGGAGAAGACATGCACGTGGCGCCCGCAGCGCGGGGCCCCAACTGGCCCGTGCAACTGAGCCCTGGACACAATCTAGATGGACATGAAAAGAAACTGATCATTAGTTTTAGTGCAGGTTAAAGCTCTAGTAGCTGACCCTCATTTTTAGAGAAAGCCATTTCGTTTCTCTCTTTTTGGGATGTGGTGGTGGCAAGTAGGCGGACGATACGTGCCGGAATCTTCACACTTTGCGCACAGATTGCGACGGAAGACCGTGAACCTGGGTGAGGTACAAAAGGGACAATATTTTTAGAGGTTCCTTCAATTCAAATCTGTACAAACTTAAAATCATAATGTTTAAAGAAAAAGTCAACATTCGAGCGACGTCCTGCTCAGCTCGATTGCTTTCCGGTTCGCCCGAATTGCCAAGACGAACGCTCGTCGGATAGTCTGACGCGCATCCTTCAGTTCCGACTTGGGAGCACAACAGAGAAGTCTGCATGAGGTCAAACTACTACTTTACCAAGCATAGAACATCTTAAGATCGACCTTGCAACTCCCAGGAGTCACATGCGAATTCTCCTGAGAACTACAATACACGCGTCATCTCATAGCCACCATGCAGTCTCCCCTCTCAATCACCAAGCCAAGTATTTTCCAGATGCGCCCCACACCATCCCAGCGCGGGCCCCAGCAAGCCGCGAACCAGTCAACAATGACGTGGGCCGATCGCTCCAAAAACATATTTCCTAACGTTACGTGTGTGGCGAAAGGAGCACAACGCACCCAAGAATATTGACTACCGTTGGGCAGTGTGCAAGGCGTCTCGAGACACTTCTGTCGCTACAAGCGCCTGGGCATTGTCTTTTCGCGGAGGACTATTCCCTAGACCGTTGGTACACGCGGGCGAGTGCCTAGAAGCGAAAGTTCCAATGTTTAGATAAAACAACCTTCTGTACCAAGCCTTAGACTACTAGTTACAACATAATTTTCATTTAAATGTCTTTTAGATAGATTTTTGTTTCTCTGTTACTAAGTACCTCTGCTGGTCGGACGGCGTTGTTGCTCGATTATCAACAATGTCTATAAATGTAAAACGGGATAAATGAGTGCCGTTTTGACTACAATACAATTCAAGTTTCCTTACAAACTACGTACTTAGCGCCCAGCACGAAGTAGATGTGCTCGGGTCGTCGAACAAAAAACGAGTGCCAGGATTTCGCTATGCAACTTTGCTGCGGGGGCGAGCGACGTCTTGCACGCCAAGCATTCGGCACGTCGTCTCGCCGCGCAACACACAAAATCCTTGCACTCATTGCAATCTCCTCAGCACGTTCCGTATCCCGACATTTAATTCTACACTTACGTCTTTTCTGTACGGCGCCTCCAACATGGCCTCCACGTCGTCCCAATCCTCTTCGGCCATATTGCACGTTCACGCTGCTGCTGTTGTTCGCTTGTTTACAAATTCTCGCCTTGAAAATGTCCAATTTTATGGGTTTGTTACTGGATATGGGTTTTGCGATATACGAACTATCTAGAGCACCAATTAGCGGGGGTTTTGGGCTATCACACAACAGTTTTTAAGTTGGATTTTCACGTCCAGGAACTGAATCACACGCGTTTGAAATGTAGTTCCGAATGTGGCAAACGAACTAGAGAGTTACATGGATGGGACGTACATGCGTTCGGTACTTTGGTGATGATGCGTTCGGTACAACAAGCCTTTGATATTCAAAGTTTCCGAGAAGCTTACTGTGTTTGCATTAGAATGTTTTAATTTTCACGATATTTATGCGAATAAACTATCATAAAACGAAAATCCACATTTCAAGGAAAAGAATGCTAAGCTTCATCTGGGGATACTTTTACCCTTTTTTACCCTCTTGAATGGTAAAGAAACAGAATAAAAGAGGTATATGAAGAATGGGGCTCATTTGTCTTCGCATAAACTAAAAACTTTCTGGGTTTTCACTTAGTTTGGATTTCAGAAACGTAAAAAACAGTTTTCGATAAAAAGGCGCATATACACTATTTTCTAAATATGCTGAAATTTTTAATTTCAGTCGAACAATTTCGTTCAGAAACAGTGTGCAGTTTGAAACTCATAGAAAATTTAAAAATTTAAAAAAAAAATTATGGTACCTCCCACTGAAGCTATTTTACGATAACAAATATCGAAAAAAAAACATATCCACTCATCGTACTTTTAATTTTTCTGTACGATAATAAATTAAATATGGTTTCTTTCATTGGAAAATAATTACAAAACCTTCATACTCTTTGAAAATTGAATCACGTAGTAAAATTTTCCGTTCATGAAAACAATTTTCCTCGTTAATGGGGACAATTAGTTGCAAAAGTTATATTGATTTTTTTTACGTCATTTCTAAATTTCCCCGGCACTATCTCACACACCCTCAGTTTACGGCTCAATTCAATTGAGAAAAGATTGTAGATTTTTAAAAACATCGATTCTAACGTAGAAGAATCCTAAATAAAGAATAAAAATTACCAGTGTGGAAACAGATTGTGCGGAATAAGAAAAAAACACTGTATATGAGAATATTTCTAGACCGATATAACTGTGATTTGTGTAACTGATATGACGTAGTTTGATTCTGCAGTAATAAATATGAAGGAGAAAACAATTGGGTACATTTTTCACGAATTTAACATTTTTTGTATGGATTTACATGGAAAATTGTACCCCAACTCTCGTGAACACCATTCCCACGTATCGCGTAACTTTAACTTTTTAATGTAAATATTTCTACTTGGTTAAAAAATAAATCACCAGACTTATAAATCACATGATCTTTTTCAATTTCAGAATGATATCTTAGTTTAAAAAAGGTGCATTTGAAATGAAAAAATAATGCTAAAGAGCAAACAATTTTTCCCATGACGGGAAATTATGTCAGTAAATCTCGAACTTTCGGGAAATTCAGAATTTAACCCCCTTTTCTTCTAGGTGTTGATTTATTTTGCATTATTTAATTCCTACTTTATGACATTGTTAATTTTATTACTATTTATCACATGGCTATCACTCTTTCTCTCCCTGCCATAGGTGGGTGTTTCCAATCAAAATTGCAACATTTTTGTTATGTGAAAATCCATTTTAAAAAATTCCTGTAAAAACTTGGCTCGAGGACGATAAGTTCTGAACTGCTGATATTGTAAATATAACTACTGTCAATGTCAAATGACAAGAACTGTCAAAGAGGCGGCCAGAAACAAATCTCATCTGTTGCATTTAGCGACTGAGTTCCGTACGAGAAGGTGTGATTCGGCAGATCTGTCGAGCGGATTCCTTCAAACATTATTGAAAACGATTTTTTAATTCACAGCAACGCAGTGTAGAAGAGAACAATGGCAATGAGGAATCTAGCAAATTGCGCGAGGGCGCTAGAACGGGCCCAGCAAACACGTCAATTTGGAGGTTCTGCCGCCAAGCCCAGGAACGGTGAGTTTTTTATTATATTTTATAATTTATTTGTTTAAAACGTATATAATTTATTTATTTAAAACTACCGCTTTTTGCTGCAACTGCCAGCATAGCTTACAACCCGAGAAATGAGTATTCTATCCACATAGTATAGTTTCTCCAATTGGTTGAGGAAATTGCCAATTAAGATAATTCCGTGTCAACGTTCTAGAAGCCGCACATTGTAAACAGTACCCGATCAAGTTCGTGACCTTGAGCTAATCGCGTTTTGGAAGCAGAAAATATATTGCTGCAATTTTCAATCTAACTAAAGCGACATTTGCCTTCTAGATACAGTCGTTAAAACAAATCAAAAAGGGCAATTAGGCTGGTTCATTGACACTGAAACATGACTAAAATAATTAACACAAAAATTCTATCACAAATACATTGAATATGTGAACAAAAACACTTCAATGTACACTAAAAGGCTACAAAGAAGAACAACCATCAGTCGTCAATTGAAAATATGCCCAAAATATTCCACTAATGCGTAATTGTTTACTCGAACTATTCTTGGCAGCGTCCTCCACTTATGAACGTGCCAGAAAAGAATATTTATGTCTGAAATTCGTCAAACAATTGTCGATGGAAGTCATCTCGTTTGTGTTTTTCGACAGCAATTTACTCTGCACTTTTTTCGTGATATTCTATTTAAAGAATATCTGCTAGTGTATATTTGCAACTCTGTTGGAAGTAAATTTAAATTAGAACTGAATTCCAACTGTTAGGATGTTAAAAGTGCTTTCAATTCTTCTGGATTATTGCAAATAATTTCGCTTGTTTAGATATGTGTAGTTATAGTTACTCTCAGTTTTTTCGATGCGAAGAAAAACTTTTTAGTAGACCTGACAATCTTCCAGATTTAATAGCTACACAAGAAGTACAATTTATTCTTAAATTCGTTAGGTTTTGGAAGGTCGTTTATTTCTTCCTGCTTGGTTAACTCATAAAAAAGCATTTGTCAATGATGCGGTGAATCCTCTCATGAGCGGATACCTATGCTCATAATTTGTTTTTCTGGTTTTCGGAATTGTCCTGAGGAGGGAAAGTATAGCTAAATTACATTTGTTTCCTAGTTCATTATAACCCTCAAGCTATTTTTTTGAAAAAAAAAAAATAAGATTTCAAAGTGCCTCTACGTTTTATATGTGCTGAAATGCGACCTCATCATCTATAGAAAATGGTTTCTCCATATGTATCGATCAAAGATAAATCGCGAGCTTTATCAGCTCCTCTTCATATTCAATTTTATAATCGTTGTCGCTAGGATTTGTTTTCTCCAAAAGTTTTGATTGTTTTGTAGTTTTAAATCGTGAACATACACTCCCGGCCACTTGAATAGTGTAAGCCGCTTTGAAAATTGTTTAACTCAAAATCTCCAGTTTCCTAGGACGGAGAGCAAACGAAAGGCTACTTTATTGCGCTTAGTTTCCGAGAAAAATTTAGAGTCTTGATTAATGAACAAATAAATTATATGTTTGTCACGGTTCGACTCACGGTACTACCACCACTCACTCACTTTAGGAGTTTAGTTTAGTTTAGTGATTTAGGAGTTTAGTTTAGTGATTTAGCTAGTTTAGTTAGTGTTGTAACGAAATTTCGAAACATTTGGCAAGGGACTCGACGCAACCGCCTTGTGTTATTTACTCTGGCGGTGGTGGCGAGCCATATATAGGAATAGTCGGCGAAATCAGCGCTTGGGGACACGCCTCCAACCCACGTACCGCCCGCACAAAGCTACCATCGAGGCAAAAAGCTCGCGGGCGGCGACCCAAGAACGCGGGTTCGTGTACCCACTCCCTCGTCCGAGGCCAACGACCGCCAACAAAGAGCCCGGAACGCCGTTGGTTGCGGGAACGGGCCGAGCGGTCTCGGGCGGGAATATAAAAAGGGAACCGCACTTGGAAGCGGTCTGTTTTTTGGATTAGGATTTCCCTCGCGAAACGTGAGTACGGCAGAGCCTTAAAATTGGAGAAGTCGGAAGGAAAATGTAAGTCGCGTGAACGGGTTTAGAAGCGAAAGAAGTGAACGTTGCGAATTCGAACTATGAGTGATCCGAATCGGTGAGACTTTGTGCAACAAGTGCGAATAGCGGAAGGGGATGAAATACCCTGTATCCCAACGCGAACCCAACAACCCCGTCAAGTGTTTTCTCATCACCGCAAGCTCCCACGAAAATGTAATTCGCGTGAACGAGTTAAGAAGTGAACGAAATGGACGTTGCGAATTCGAGTTCATAGTGTTCCGAGCTGGGTGGCATTGTTCAACAGTGCGAATAGCAGAAAGAGACGAAATACCCTCAGTCCAACTCGAACGCAACGACTCCATCGCCGCACGTCCCGTGCAAGCAACGAGTCATCGCCGCCAGCTCGATTTTCGTAGGAGCGTCGCACCGCTGAAGAGGCCCCGGCGCAGCGCAGGTTATAAAAGGCGTTAATACATAGGCAGAAGTAGGTTAGACCTTAGAAGTTAAGCCTAGACACAAAAGCCGGTAGTTTGTACCAGTGGGTGAGTGGTGGTAGATATAGGACGAATTTGCTCGGTCGTCAATAAAAGTGTGCCCAGAAGTCGTTGTTTTCTTTTCCCCCTTTGCGTTGTGGTGGGTCGCAAACGAAGTTCGCGGGAATATCGGTGAGCCGGATTCTCGTCCGTTGGCTCAAGAGGCTCATTGGGATGGACGAGTGGCGCCCACAACCCGTCTCCAATAGGCCGACCGGCACCCGGAAGCCTCGACCGATCGATTTAGCCATTTCCCCGGGAGGTAACGGTAACATGTTCAAAAATGGACCACTTGAATAGGGACACTAATGAAATTTTGGTTTTACGTAAAGTTAAAATAAAAATAGTATGAAATGTTTGCTTTTAGTAATGATGAGATCTTCCTTTATTTAAAATTAATTCAAATTTCTATTGATCATCGAGTCATACAAAGATTGAAGATAGTTTAAAGAAATTTCATTCCATGCGACTCTGATTTCCCTAGTCAGCTGGTTTTTTCCCAAACTGCTTGCCATCTTTGTAGACTTTTCGCGTCAGCCATCTCCAAACATTTTCCATAATGTTTAAGTTCGAGAGAACGGAGTGGGGGCAAGCTATCAAATTCATATTTTGAGCTTCAATCCAACTTTTTCTTATTCGTGCCGTGTGAATTGGAGCATTATCGTGCTGGTACGTTCATCTTAAAGGACCAAAAATACTTTGACATTGCTGAAAAGCTGCTTCCAATACCTTCTGGTACGAATTCACGGTCATTCTAGTATTTTGAAAGCGCAGGGGCATCGCACCAAAGTACGAGACAGCTCCCCAAACCATAACGCCATCCTCTCGGCTGTGATGTCTCACAAGGGATCGCTCATATTTTCGCAAATCATGGAAACAACAATTAAACCCGTCCTGACAATCTAGCTTAAAATTTCCATCAGAAAAAAACGCCCCTATGCCACTCCTGCTGCCAGGCCATGTGTTCCTGTGCAAAATGGAAACGATGGCCTTTTCTAATTGCGTTTAGTGGTGGCTTCTTCTTCAGTTTTTTTTAGTTTCAAGTGTGAAGCTTTTTGAATCAAACGTTTTACCGTTGTTAAACGCACGTTCAATCAAAGCACGAATTTTAGCCGCTGATGTAGCCGAATTAGAGACTGCTCGCAAAATGGCTCGTTTATCTTGAGCAGTTAAGGATCCCCGCAAACGTCCTTTCATGTTTTTTTTCAAATGCTTCATTATTTTTTAAGTAATTAAACACTACGGATTTACTTTTTTTCTTCATTTTTTGGGCAATTTGGCGAACACTGTGTTTAGTATCATATAAAATGTCAATTTGCGTCATTTCTACGGTATTTAATTTGATTCTTCTACCCATGATATTCAAAACTTTAAAAAATAGAGGTAAATCAGAATACTAAATATTTATAAGAAATTTAAGAAAAAAACAGTTATTAGGCTTCTCGAAACACTTTTCAAAACAGCGACTGGATTGCAACTGTCCCTATTCAAGTGGCCCAATTTTGAACGTAGAATTCATTAGTTTATCAAAAAAATGTCATAGCAATTGGACTGTTATTAATCAAGACTCCACATTTTCTCACGGAAAACGAGAGCAATAAAGTAGCCTTTCATTTGGGATACTAAGTTCTGCTCTATGTCCTAAAGGAGTGGAAATTTTGAGTTAAGGTACTAGTACACTAATAAATAGCTAAATTTAACACTTATTTCAATAATTTTTTTCCGCTTATTTGGCCATTTTATTTTATAAATTTTATTCTATAGATATACATATATAGCTGAAGAGCTTAAAAAAAATTTTTTAAATTTATTTTTATGATGATAATTTTACAGAGGGCGCCAAAGTTCTCTTCTTCAAAATTGTATTGTTTCATGGCACAGAGTTATTCTTGAAAACGGGTTCTCTGAAGCACAAACTAAAAATGGGATGTTGAAAGGTAAGGTTGATTACACCGTAATCCACCACAATCTTATAAAAAAAAAATATTTAAAAAAAATGGTGGCAGTATGAAAAAAATCCATTTTTTAAATGTATTTTTTCGACTTTATTATCAAGCAAAAAAAAATTTTAACATATTTTTGCAATTTTCTGGTGGATTACGCTGTCGAATAGATAAACAAACCTACATACAAAAAATGATAACAATCGGATTCGTAGTTGCAGAGAATAATTCTGTGCCGATTTGAAAAAAGTAGTTTCGAGAAAAACGCGAAAAATAATTTTCTTCGGTTTATTTATTATATATAATAAATTTTTAAAAAAACAAGTTTGATCACTTACAAGAGATCAATCTGCTATCCCTGGTCCATATAAAAGATGTCCCGATTCAATAAAAGCCTCCTTTTCATTTTGCTTAACCAAACGGGCTTCCTTTGACGCTGCTGTACTGACCTTTTCAGCCATTGCGATCCGCTCGTCGTCTTTCATTTGGACATAAGTGAAGGCTGATCGTTCAATAGTGCACCCCATAAGCTCTAATATCTTCAAAAGTGTCATACGACCCTCATTGAAAATTGCTAATGCAATATTTGTTGCTAATTTCGTCACATCCTTCCTGACGAACGTATGTTCGGGAATTATAGCCCAAAGCGTTTTATTAAAACACTCGTTATTATTTTGCGTGTTTTTTCCCACACATCGTTCTAAAAGATTTTCGTCAGTCAATTTTGTAAATACGGCTGTCACGAGCTCTTGGACCTCTTCACTTGGTTTATGGTTGTATGGAATGCCTTCTTTTTTTGCCTTCAAAAATGCACACCAGTCCGGATCGCCAATCCCGAAAAAACGAGGGAAAACGACAAAATACAGTAGAAAAAACCATCTTCAAGTTTTATATTGAAACTAATGTTACTCAATTTTTTTGCTGAAGCACTAGTGTATTCCGTATTTTACTCGGAAGCATACTGATTTCCATGAAATTCGTGAGATCTTCGCTGAGTTTTTCTCTTTTTCGGATAAGATTTTTTTTGCACCTTTTCCAAACGAATTTTTGCCCATTTTAATATGAAGCGATATTGTACATGTCAACTTATATACTAAACATGAAAAACAAACCCGGGCAAACAGTCAAATATATTAGTATAGATGTATAATAACGGTCTTTTGGAGAGGGGCGATGAACACGCACCGACAGCTGCGAGAGCGTGCCGTAGCGTAGTAAAAGTCGAAAATATGCGCGCGTATGAAGTGTTACAACTTTCTTATTTTTTCGAATTTCTTTACAAAATTTTAGGAGGTAATTATTGAGTGTATGAGGAATCAAAATCTATATAAAAAAATAATTGATTTTTCGAAAAATTATTAGTGTACTAGTACCTTAAACAATTTTTGAAGCGGCTGTCCCTATTCAAGTGGCCGGGAGTGTATCTTACAAGAGCGGATAAAGTTGCCAGTAGAATATCATCTTCTGATTCTAATTTCAATGCCCTTTAATCATTTTCATATTTTTGAAACCCAGCCTTAGTGAAACTCCTTATTGTTCGAAATGATACTTTGTTCCAAGCTGTTTTAATGAAATATAAGACCGCTAGTACGCCGATGCTTTTAGAAAGTGTTTTTGCAGTTGTATAGTATCTGATTTTGAATAAAATGTGTCTTGAATTTTTTAATGATTCCTTAATTAAGAGGTTGATACTTTGAAGTTGTGTTTGCATGTACAAATTATGCGAAGGATGGAGAATTTTCCTTCTTTGAATTTCAATTTTACTATCAAATCGTGATAACAAATCAGACATGATAACGAGCCATTCATCCATTTATTTGAATCGCAAGTGGCTGGTAAATCTTCCACCGCGTAATTTTTTAGGCATATTTGCATAAAACAAAATGGTTTATTGTTCCTTGAACTGTTGGTCACCTGTACATTTTTCGGACTTCAAGCTAAGAGCCATGTCAGGTAAAGCACAGGAAAAATACCATTTTCATTCGCATTGTAAATATTCTTAGGCTGCTGGCCAATCAAAAATCATAGAAGTTTCTTCAAAAATCCATTGACGTCCACTTGGAGTGGATGCAATGTTGTGCCATTTTTAGAGCCATCCATCGGACGCAATAAAACTTTGATATCCAAATTGATTTGCTGCTTCCTTCGCTGTAATTTTAACCATTTGTCCTGATACCGAAATGTTTTGGCTACTTAGTCTAGAAAATAATTCAAAATATATTTTATCAATATTTAATCTCTCTGTTTTCAGAAAAAGTTTCTTCTAGTTAACATAAATTCCAAATTGCCAAATGGATGCCGTATTTATTCTGTTTCTGAATATTTGCACAGCTTATTTTTTTCACATTTTCCAAGTAAAACACACTTCTAAAATGGCTCATTACCTTTGTAGTTGTTTATTAGAACTACAGGGCCGCTTGTGGGAGATATTTTAATGAATTTTTTTTGGTCGGAACGTATTTACTATTCGTCCGCTTATTAGAGATGTCTCCTGATTAAAGCTGTCCGCAAGTGGAGATTCTCATGAGTAGACACAGTAGAGATCTGCTGAACAAAAGTGTTCGTTAGAGATTCTGCTATACGAGGTCTGTCCCAAAAGTATCCGACCTAAGTTCATATCTTCGCGCGGAGAGACACAGGCGACCTCTGGAGGGTACGAACGTCACCAGCAACTCCTACTCCAACTGTATTGGTTTACAACGACTTTTTGCGTTCGTCGCAATTCGTTTATTGCTAAAAATGGCAGAACAAACCGAACAGCGAATTTGCATAAAATTTTGCTTTAATCTCGGTAAAAGTTGTGTAGAAACTATTGAAATGTTGCAAAAGACCTTTAAAGATGAGGGTATGGGCAAAACACAAATTTAGAGTGGTATACGCGGTTCAAAAGTGGCCTCACATCTGTTGACAGTGATCCTCTGGTGGTTCTGGCCGACCTTCGACGAGTTTTTTTTGATTATGAGAGCGTTGTGCACCACGAATATGCTCCTACAGCCTCTATACAGTCCCGATATAGATCCCTGCGACGTTTGGCTTTCTTCGATTAAAAATGCCGCTTAAGGGACATCGATTCGACGATAAAGAGACTGTTGAAACTAATGCGACGAATGCACTGAAGGCGATTCCGAAGTCTGACTTTCAAGAGTGCTTTAATAATTGGAAACATCGATATGAGCGTCTTGTTCAATCAAATGAGGACTACTTTGAAGGATGCCACCTCCCGGCTGACGAAGAATAAATCAAGCGCCGAGAAATCGAGGTAGGTCTGATACTTTTGGGACAGACCTCGTATATAATTTATCAATGGGTGCCATAGCGCCAAAAGAAATTATTTTGCTTCAGAAGCAATCGATTCAGGACTGATTTTAGTTGAAATCAAATTATCTGTGCGCTCATCTAAGGTGTACCAGTTAAAATAACGACGAAAATGATGAATCAAAAAACGCCAAAAGAGGCGTGTATTGACTGGAAGGTGGACCGATTGTCGCCATCTGGGCGTCAAAAGACACCATAATTCGTTATTGTTGATACCGGTTGCTGAAAATCTTGAGCGCATGCATTTTATATGCAATCGTGAATGTGTGCACTAGCAATCATGACTATTTTTGTTTTCTTAATTATAATGCAACCCAAGATAAATCGTGGTTTGATGGGCACTAAATAATGAATTGTTATGATGCAAGGGAAATCCTTGCTTGATAGTCGAACCAGCTCTTGTTCTCCGAATTGAGCCTGGGACATGAAGAATTGCCTCAACGCCAACATGGGTAAAGAGCAATAAAAAGGGATAACCGTTTGGAACTAGCCGTAAATGGGCACGTTTCTACCAATTGTGTAACGTTTCCACCAATTTTGGAAAGAGTATGTAGCAATTAATAAATAGCAAGCAATAAACTACTGACAACTAAATGTATTCGAGTAAATGATAATATGTGAATGGTTAGGGCTTCTCTTCGAGCGGTTTCCTAATTACAGAGATAACCCTAGCATTTTGGCCCTTGATTGCACGTAAGGTGAGGCAGAGATGTATTCCGTGATTCAATTAGTTGATTTATTTGGTATACGGTTGTGATATCGAGTGTTGTTTAAAAAGATCACAACAGACTATTTAATTTTTTTATAGGAAAGATCGAATGATATGTTTTAGGATAAAAATGTATTTATTTTAATTAAAACTAAAGAATCTATTCGTTTCTTTCAGATGCCGTCAAAGTGTCCACCAGCAAGCTTCATGTAACGGCTCAACAATCGTATCCAGTTGCGGCCGCATTGCCGCTCCCGGCAAACATAGATCCCGGCGAGTCGACACGCTTCTCGCCTCAACGCAATCGTGATATCTGCGCGCATGCAATCCTAACTCATCAACAATCATGCACGTCTGTCGACAAGCCACTGGACATGGACAGTTCGTCAACGCAGCCTGATTCACATTTAGAGTCCTACGATTGTCGCGGCGCGGTTAATCTGAACTCATCGATGCAGAGTAATGTACCAAGTCCGTTCGGGGGCATGCACAAGTTCACCCATCTTAATATGCCGGGCGGTCAATGGAGTCAAGACAGCAAATTCATGTCGAACAATTTACAGAGCTCGCACTACACCAATTTGCGACGTGAAGCTCGTGCCAACTGGTCCGAATACGATGCGAATGCAACAACCACCATGTCGGCCAAGCAAGGTACGCATTATTTGCCAATGGTGTTCTATAAATCGAAAGTGATTTTAAGTCGCAATCATGATTTGCATGAACTAACAAGACAGTTTTCTACTGCAATTGTACATAATAATAAGAATACAGACAATCAACCAGTCCATGATAAAATGGTGGCTGGAGTGCAGCCGGCTCCGGCTCAAGCACCACCCACAACGCAAAGTGATAGTGGAACGGTCTCGCGTAAGGATAAACTGAAGCGGGCACTGAAAGAGTATGGCGGTACGGTGATAGTGTTCCATGTTGGAATTTCATTGATGTCGCTTGGAATTTGTTATATTCTAGTCTCTAGGTATGTTTTCTTTCACTACAGTAATATCTTCAGATCATTTCTTCGGGGTAACAGCTAATATTCACCAAAGTGCACTATCTCAGAACTATCTTTAGCAAGAGCTTGGGTTTAAGTTTTATTAGTTCCTCAATTTAGCTAGGGCCGATGGTTAATAAACTTTAAAAGGAAGTTTATTCAACGTGTATCGTCATAAAAATTTAAAATATAAAGTTGATTAGAATGTACACTATTATCCTTTGGTTGTGGCTACGCTAAAAAAATGTATGCTGTCTTCTAACTAAAATTCTCAACACTTTCAAAACGATTAATAGAATGTCTGCCCTGGAAAGGTCCTCTTTCCCACCCAAATCTCCTGAAAAAAGTGTGTAAGAAACAATAAAATCGTATTCATCCTTTTAAGTATGATTAAATTAATGCACGCTACGCTCGAATTAGCTAATTGTCCAGCGTTCAAACTCCATTAGTAAGAACATGGGATCGAAAAAAATGGTGTCTTGGCTTATGTGCTTGCTGCGGTTAACTATGTCGTTCTTATTTCTTGTTAATTCCGAATCACTGAATGTTATATCGCTCTAACCATCAACCATAACAATTCATTCACCAAACAGAACACATTTGGCATCAATTATTTGCTTGTTCTAATGCTTCAGACCAAATCTCTGCTATATAGGATGTAATAAAGCTTGAAAATTGTAACTTTCATTTCCAACCATATTTTCTTGCAGGGGAGTCGATGTAACGCCATTCTTACTAAAAATCGGATTATCAGCTGGAAATGAAATTGCTGCTGGAGCGAGTACATTCGTTATCGCCTATGCAATCCATAAAGTGTTTGCGCCAGTTCGAATTAGCATAACATTAGCGTCGGCACCTCTCATTGTTAGATATTTGAGAGCCAAAGGTATATTGAAAGTGAAGAAGAACTAAACTATCTATTGTTATTATGCATCTAAATATTTTTGAAAATACGATGTTGTGTGAAATTTTTATCCGTTTTTGTGTTTATTATAAAAATCAACTGTTTTATTTCCACGGCGGTCGTGAATTGAATCATATTTTAAATGAATAAAAAATGAGCATATGAGAAAGATTTTTGGTTTGATTTGCGTAGTGTTGATTAATTAATTTTCAAGCCTGTCTAATGTAGACTGTTGTACGGTAGAGAAAGATATAGGTAGTAGATTGACTACAATCACTATCATCTCTACACTTGTAGACGTGAAGGACATCGTAAAATTTGGAAGAATACTGTTTTTTGTGATTGTGATTCGTACAGTGCAGGCCTTAAAATAACTGCCGCTTAAAAATTTCTTTCAGGTTTCATTAAAACTTCTTACTGGAAAATATTCATTCTTTAAAAAAATATTTTCTTTATCCTAAAAAATCGATAGATTTGGTAAAAGATTACCAAATTGCCTTTGGTATTATGTATAAATAAATTAGCTTTATAACATGACCTCAGCAAAGAGAAAATGTATAAACAAGAGACTGTATATTAGTAATTGACTTCATCTTCACAAAATACTACGTGTTTTTATAAAAGAAAAACTTCCTTTTAATTTTGTGTATCTTTATTTTGATTCGTAATCGATTTTCGACCGTAATCGTTCGAAAACCGTACATTAGCGCAAAAAATGTGATGTTAAGACCTAAGTCCTTCTGAAAAAGGGTTATTTTTGTCAACGAAACAAAATTTAACCTGTTTGGATCTGATGGAGGGCGGTATGTTTGGAGGAAACCAAATACTGAGTGCAATTTCAAGCATACCAATCCCACAGTAAAACACGGCGGTGGGAATATTTTTCTATAGGGTTGTATGGGGGCTTCTGGACCTGAAAATTTAGAAATTATAAATGGCAGGATGGATCAACATTACTATCTAAATATCCTCAAAAGGAATATTAGACAAAGTGCTGAAAAGAAGGGGATTTTAAGCTCTTTTGGCCAGTACCAGGATAATGATCCCATACATACCTCGGAGAAATGCCGACTTTGGACTATTTATAACTGCCCAAAAGTGATTAAAACACCTGCTCAGTCCCCAGATTTAAACTCCATAGAGCATTTATGGTACCACCTAAGAAAAAAGTTGCGATTCGTAAAGTAAAAAATAAAACCGAACTAAAACAGCCATTATTGAAGAATGGGAAAATATTTCACCAGCCGTTTGCAAAACGTTGGTTGTAGTGGCAGCCCTCTCTGTCGAAAAGATGGCTTTTCTTAGGCCAAGATAGGCCCATTGTGATACCACAAAAAGACGAGGGCGGCACTATAACCTGTGAGATGACGAGAACCATTCCGATTCTCGTATGAAGCCGGCTATGCAGCCGATATTTAAATCAGCCACTTCCGTGAGGCTGTCCAGGAATGGTGAGCCTAAGGTTTTCATGCGTTTCCTGGACAGTGCCGGGCATTCACACAGAAAGTGTTGGACTGTCTCTTCCTCTTCTTCCGATCTGGAAATTTTCTGATTTCTCAGCCAGTCTACTGTCTTGTATATTGCAATGACCTCTGCCTGAAAACACTGCAGTGGTCTGGAAGCCAGAAGGATAGTTTCAGGCCTAGCTGTTCTGAGAAAACACCACAGCCAACTTTTCCGTCCATTTTAGAGCCATCAGTGTAGATGTCGACCGATTCCTGCATCCCACCTCTTTCTATTGCCAAGTCATCCCTGCTTAGGATGACTGCCCTGAAACTATGATGAAAGCAGGGAATCGGGGGCGCAAGGTCTACTTCGCCTGGCGTTGGTCCATCCCTCCGAAGTATGGTGGAGTGGCCAACATTTCCCTCTTGCCAGAGATGTAGTGCTTTTAATCGAATCGCAAAACACTTGGCCTACTGTCTCGTAAGGAGCTCCGTCGGGAGCCAATTCAATGGCATAAACAGTGCCTTTGTCGGGGTAGTGCGTAAGGCCCCGGTGATTGCAATAGCTGCAATCCTTCTGACCTTGTTTAGCAGGTTTGCATTGGATGTTTTTGCAATAGCTGGCCACCAAACAACTGCGCCATACAGAAGAATTGGTTCCACTATCGCCGTATAGAGCCATGATACGATTTTGGGTTTCAATCCCCACTTTTTCCCAATGGTATTTTGCAGCAGTAGATTGCGCATGCCGCGCTTCGCGTTCTTTCTTCTATGTTCGCTTTCCACGCGAGTTTGGAGTCCAGAACTAGACCTAAATATTTGACCTGATGAGATGCGTTGAGACTTATCTCATCAAGTTTAGGTGGGACAAATCGTGAAATTTTATACCTTCTTGTGAAGAGCATAAATTCCGTCTTGTGCGGATTAATCTTTAGACCGCACTCTTTGCTCCTTCTGGTTATAATACTCAGGGCAAAGTTAAGTCTTTCAGATAGGGTGTTTACGAATTTGCCTGATATTGCTATTGCAATATCGGCTGCATAGGCTACGACTTTGCAGCCAGTCGCTTCTATTGTTGACAGGAGTTTGTCCACCACTAAGTTCCATAGAAGGGGTGATACACCCCACCTTGCGGGGTGCCTCTGCACGTCCTCCTTCTAAGGATACTGCCTCCTAGTGTGGAGTTAATGCTCCTGCTGCTTAGCAGTTGTACGATAAACCTAATCAGGTTACCATCCACATTGTTTTCCTCGAGTGCCTTCTCAATAGCCTTGTGGCTGATATTGTTGAAAGCCCCTTCGATGTCTATAAAAACAGCCTGCGTGTATTCTTTGACGCTTAGCGACTTTTCAATGTAGCTGGTGAGCGAGTGAAGAGCTGTTTCAACCGATCTCCCTTTTGTATATGCGTGCTGCGCATTAGAGAGTGGTTTCAGAGTAGTTCTCAAATGAATCTCTATCAGCCTTTCCAGACTTTTCAGCAGAAAAGAGGTGAGGCTGATAGATCTACAGTCCTTAGGTGAGGAGTGGGATGTCTTGCCCGCTTTTGGTATGAAGACTATTTTAGCTTCTTTCCACCGCTGTGGAATGTAAGCCATCTGTAAACATGCTTTAAAGATGGCTCTTAGCCATGGAAGCGCTATATTGATTCCCTGCTAGATTTCAACGGGTGAGATGTTGTCCATTCCAGGGGATTTAAAAGGTTGAAATGAAAACGTTGGTCAAATCGATGTCGAAACGCCTCCAGGAAGTCATAAGAATGCGAGGAAAGTCCACAACATTTTAATAGTAAGTTTCTAAAATTTAGAGGAAATAAATCTAAAGCAAATCAAATAATTTCAGATAAAACTATATCGTGCCTTAGTTTTGGGTTTTTTGGGTCGTTTCTCGAAGGCAAACAAGCATTTTTTATTATGTTTAGAAATTGTTGTGTTTTTGGTATGATATCCAGCTCCTGATATACAGTAAAAGTGTTCTTCTTAAAAAATACCACTAAAATTTATGTTTTTTTCTCGTTGGGTACATCGTGCCTTAACTTTTTTTATTCACTGTATATGCAGATTATTTAACAGCTTCCTTATCTACTCTGATACTGCCGAATGTGTTACTCCTATCCTTTTTTTGGGTCGTCATCTTGCCTTTGGAGCCTGTTCAGTTCGCTTTCGTTCATATACATCTGGTTTTCTTCCTGATCAGGGTGGAAATCATAGACGGGTGGTAACCATTTTTAACGCCAGTGTCGAGTATGCTGATGCTCGAAATACGTATTTGGAAATTTAAAATAGTCTCAGGAAATGCAACAGTTTTGTTTTTTATCTATTTGATAGGCGTGGAAAACATCGACGACAAAAGTAGTTTTGAGGATTACTTGAAAGTTTTTTGTCTCGGAAATTCTAATCTGGAATTCTACGGTCCATTTGCAATTTTTCGTGACACAAAATAGAAACGAAAATTAATTAGAAAAACAACAAACAAAAATTATATCAAATAAAACAGCGTCTACTTTTCATATCTTTTCTTTATTCGGTGTGATGTGTGTTATTTCGCTTGTTTGTATCTTTTAAAAAAATTTGTACATTGCATCCTCAAACGTAAATATTATAACCACTATAACACAAACTGGAAATGCGTGTTTATTAATTTTTCCAACAAAAAAACTCATTCAGCTCTGAACACTACAAAACAAATTAGACGCATTCAATAGATAACCATTTTCTATGTGTGCTTGATTGTACAATTAATATTTTATTTCTATGATTATTCTCTCCCTAAATCGATTTTTCTTTTGAAAATGTCCCTAAAATAGTTTAATTTTACAACGGCGACAAGGAATTATTGTTCTAGTGTTTATCGCAAAATGATTTCTAAACCTAAGAGTTTTTATTATTTGAGAACGAGGCAAACGTTTCTTTGTATGTATTTAGTTTGTCGACTATAAGGTTCGATTTTAATCGATGAAGAGTTTACAGCAAAATAGTTAGAGATATTATTTTATATTGTTTGACGCAAAATTGGTGTTAGTAGATTGATTTGATCAATACAAAACGTAAGAATTCTATGGTCGAAAATACAGTTCAGCTATTTTATGTTAGTTAAAATTTAGTTCTCTAGCACACTTACGTCAGATACCTCTTAAAACATACAAACACAAAATATGCATGTGAATATAAAAATATGTATTGCCACATACAATATCTCTTTCTCATATAAAGTTCTTCCTATAAATAAATACTTTTTTCAATAAAAAATGACTTAAGGTCTATTCAACAAATAAAAAAGGATTTATAGTAATTTAGATCCAACATTTTCTAACTATTCTCCAGCAAACTGTTGTCGGCTCCTTTTTCTTGGTCAGTTGTGGTTGCCTCAGCTTTTTTGTGACGTTGAATGAAAGGCATGAGGCCCCATAGACTGGCGCCCGCCAGCAAAAACATACCCAACGTGAAGAACAAAGGAACATACGTGCCACTGCTCTCGAACCAAATACTGCACAGTGGTGGTCCAACCAGTTGCAAGATTCCATTGACGAACAGACTGATGCCGTAGGAAGAGGTCAAACGTTCCATGCCCAGCATATCAGCCATAATCACAGCTGTAATACCAACGTATACTCCAGAGGCCAGTCCAAATACTGCACAGCAAAAACTAAGCATTCCGTAAGTGGATGTGAACGGGAGGAAGGCCAACGAGACGCCGGACATCGCCAATCCCCCAACAAAGTACCAAGTTTTCGGAATCAGCGCCGTGTCGGACAGGGCTGAGCCTCCAATGCGTCCTACCAGATCGGCAGCCGACACAATCGAAATTAAGTAAGCGGCCAAGCTCTTGTTGAATCCCATGGTGATAGCGTAAGCCGGCAGCAGTATGATAAAGTTGGTGTAGCTTATCGCATTGGTCGAGTTCGAAATCAGGATAACTAGGTAAACGGGATCCCTTAGTAAGGACAGATCGAGAAACTTCTGGGGTTTCTTTCCCTTATCATCTTCGTCGTCCTCGATCTTCTGTCCGTACTTGCCAGAAGCGGTGGATCGCAGAGATAGATGCGATGAGAACTTATCCGGTTGAAATGACAATGTACTGCCGTGATATGGCGTGCAAACATATTGAAAACTGCTTGTTGATGGCGACCGTTTCTGGAGACGGCTGCGCGAACGGTTTGATGCTGCATACAAGGACGGGGTTGAGCTCAGCTGACCGGTTGTGAAGGTTTGATTGCGCTGCGGTACTCGCAACGGAGTGCTCACCTTTCTCGACCGATCGGCATTCAAGTTCTGCACAACGGCAGCCGAAACGCTTCTCACAAAACCATTCTCCTTGCCATTCGCTATTTCTGGAATTGTGAGTTTCGGCGACACTAATGTCTCATTGGATGTCAGTATTGATTTTTGGTCTTCGACGCTCTCCAACTTCATTATGATGCCCAAATCCTCCTCTTCTATGTTTTCCAATGCATTGTCTTCTTTCGGCACCCGTTTCATGTGCTGCTCGACTGGTTCGTAGAATATTGCAGCAACCCAGACATGTAGAGTGATCCCGCCCATGATAAGTATCGATCCTCTGAAACGAAGTGGATTTTAGCGAAACAATTTTTACTTGATTGCATGGTAATAAAATATTTTTTTTGGCTCGGATTCATAATTCTTATACGTTACCTGTAACCGTATGTTTCCAGCAACCACCGTAAAACAGGTGGCAATATAATTGATCCTAAAGCACTACCCGATATACATATGCCATTCGCTAGACCTCTTAGTCTCACGAAATATGAGGTAACAATATACACAGTTGGCGGAAAGGAGAGTCCAGCTCCAGTTCCAACTAAGACACCATAACTGAAAAGATATCAGGATACACACGTTGTAGCTATGGTCACTCTCTAAACATAATATATTAACCTTATATACAAATATGTTACTGATGATGCCCAAAACGATACAATCATCCCAATTGCAGCACATGTCCCGCCAATTAGTGTCACTGTCCTGTATGAATACTTAACTGAAAGAATGCTGGACAGTGGACCTAAAATAAAATAGAAAACATCGCTGAGCAGTCTTATTACGCATACCACGCGAGATGTTTGTAGATTTGAAGTAGTAAATTTTCTATGTCTTTTGTACGTTGGATGCAGTAGACAAAACACAGTAGTGCATCTTCTTTGCACGCCAGTTACTTATTTGCATAGACATAGTCATAGTCGCTAACACTTTTCACATGACGCGCTGTGACGTTCATTTATGATTCGGCCATCATAATGTTTCATACACAGTGAGAAGAAGAGTCAGTTCAGTCATTCAGTTAGAATTAGAAGAAGCATTTCTTACACATTTACTTAAGGCCAGACTGTGTGGTCCCAATCATTCACAATTCTATCGCGTGTGTTACACCTGAATATGATATTAAAAAAATGAAAGAAAGAAAAAAGTTTGGGTGAGAAATGGATGACATGCTGTTATCTGTTTAAGGTTTGAGATTCAATTTTGCGATTGTTTTTTTTAAACTAACAGAGATTGTACACTATTATTTTAAAACAAAATCATGAATCGCACACGCTCAAGCACACACCTGCTTACTACCCTACGGCTACCACTTTCTCTCTTCCCACCGCAAACTAAAACAAATATTGAACTTGTTTAATTGTTTCTTGGCATAATCTTACGGCTCCCTTTCTGTGTTTCTTCACAGATTTTTAACTTCATTTAAAAGCTCACACTGATATTCTGTTAGAATTTATCCTAGTTGAAAAAGGATAAGTTTGATTACCTAGCGAACTGTATAGGAAATAGCATAGCGCTGGTATCCATGCTGCTGTTGCTTGCGAAGCATCGAAAGCTTCAAGAAACTCGACGAAAAGTACACCAAAACTCTTAATTGTGCCGGGCACTAAAATATTAATTACGGTGGATCCTGCTAATATAAGCCAACCCCAACCACCGTCGGGTGGCACAAGATCATAGTCCGGTTCTGGTATTTTGTTGTGATGGTTTTGTTGATTTTTGCGTGTTGTTGTTGACATAACTGGAAAGATAAGAAGGGAAGATTTTATTAAATAAAATTGATTTGGTATAAATATTGAAAGAGAGTCAATATAAAATGAAAAAAACTGATAAAAAGCATTGGTTGCTTCTATAAAAATTATAAATTACAAATTTTATTTTGATTATGTTGTAAAAGATTTGCATTTAAATGATAGTTCGTCGCAGTAGATGCCTTCTCGGTGTTGGACGCCGAACGCCGGATCTTGTATTCCTCAAGTGTGATCCGGGATTTAGCGCTGTATAGGAATAGCGCACTTTTAGTGAGGGAACAGGGTTAAATTGAAGTACCTACCGGCAAGTTAATTGCCACATATCTGGCGCAGGATTCAAGATCCAAGCTAGCCGATATTTCTATTCTGTTTTACTTTTAGCGACTGCTTACGCTTTAATTGTAGCGCTTCTAAAGCCAAGTTACGGCTCGAGCGTATTGCCAAACTACGGCAATAGTAGATAATTAAAAACGAGTCAAAAGTAAGACTATGACTATATTTTCTTTTGTACACTTTCCTTTTATACACTTTTTACAACTTAACATATAATCCCTACTCTAATATTTTATTCTACTTAATACATAATCCCTACTCTAAAACTGGAAGAATTGAATATGGTAAATTCATTCTACCAATCAAAATATCGATCAGCACTTTTCCATATGACCCAATTTAAAAATGCAACACTCATAATAGTCCATGAGTGAAATGTAACACTCATAATAGTCCATGAGTAATATGCAACACTCATAATAGTCCATGAGTAATGACTACTCAGGTTTCGTACTTTGTGTGTACATTACACATGCCAATGCTAGGCGCCGCTTCGTCTAGAGCGATCGCAATGGGTTAGTATAAACATTCGTTCATATGTCTATTTTTAGTGACAACATGAATTGACTTTCGTGTGAGTGTAATGCGAAACGAGTATGCAAAGTGAGCATTACAAAGTGATCGTAAGTTATGCATTTGTATATTCTACGATTGCTCATTGATTATTAATTTGTGGGTTTAGTGTATAGTAAAATGCTGATTGATTGTGTAGATATGTGTAGATCCACTACACCCTTAACCTTTTGAGGTGAGAGTTTGGGTACAAACTCGAGACTTATTTTAGGTATTTTTACATGTCTTATATTATATTTTTATTCATTGTTATTCCCCTTTTTTTTTTTTTTTGAAAATCTTAAGTCTATTATTGTGTATCCATTTTTTCTTATTATCTATTTCCAATAGTGTATTTACATTATTTTTACTTAGTACTTTAAATGGACCTTTATACGGTTTCTCATGTTTTCTTCTGTTCTCTACTTTTAATAAAACAAGATCGTCTATTTCTATGTTTAATGGTTTTGAATAACATTCTTTATTTGTTCTAATCATTTTAGCTTTTTCAATTAAGTCCTTTGCTTTTGTTAGAGACATTTTTAATCTAATTTTTAATTCATTTCTGTAATTCTCTAAATTGTATATTTCTTCTGAATCGCTTAAAATGTCATTTGGTAAATAGGATAGTTTGCCGAATACTAGTTCGTAAGGTGTATAATTTGTGTCAATGTGTGGAGTTGTATTGTATGAAAATGTATAGAAAGGTATCCATTCGTCCCAGTTGTTGTTATCAACGAAGGACAGTAAGTATTCGTTTAATACGCGGTGGTTCCTTTCTATTACACCTAACGACTCATGATGGTAAGGGGTTGAAAATATTTGTTTTATATGTAGTAACTCGCATACTTCTTTCATTAGACTGTTTGTAAATTCTGTCCCTAAGTCCGTTTTTAGAATCTTGAAATGACCGTATAATAAGATAAATTTATTTACTATAGCTTTTGCTACTGTGGTAGCATCCTTAGTCTCTATGGGTATGGCAGTTATAAATTTCGTTAATTCGCACTGAATAGTGAGAATGTATCTGTAGTTGTTGGAAATTCTCAACGGGCCAACAATGTCTGCGCTTACGATCTCGAAGCTAGTAGATGGAGTCTCGGTTTTTATCATTTTCTCTTTGGTGTGCTTAGTTATTTTATTCATTTTGCACTTTTCACATTGGTTTATATGTTTTTTGACCATTTTCTTCATATCCTTCCAACAGTATCTCTGTTTCAATTTTAGCAATGTTTTATGTACTCCTATGTGTCCTCCATGTGGCGAATTGTGGTACTCAATAATTAATTCATTTTGCTTTTTGACGTCTTGAATTCTTATGGGCGGTCTGTATATTAATATTTTTAACTTATAAATTTCTTCTCGTTGCAACGCATTAAATAATTTCTTGAATTCATTTCTCGGTACGTACCTGAATATATCATCATTAGAGGATAAAGATAGTGCATTTATGCTATTGTTCTTTGAATATATTAACAACTTCTTCATGACAGAAACTAATTTCGTGTATGAATTATCGTTGTTGTTATCATGAACTTTCAGCTTATCGTTGAAGGAAACTGGTTTCTCAACAACTTTATCACTGTAGCGCACTACTATAAAATCTTTCTCTTTAGTTATAGATATATCATCTCTCTTGTATTTCTTGCTAGCTAGCATATAAAATTTCAGTTTCATCGCCCCTTTAATATCTGACAAAGAAGTGCAATCAAACGCATGGAGGTGATCAATCTCTTCGTTTTGGTTGCCACTTTGCTTGTCGATTTCTGTATTTTTATTTTCACTTTGTACCTTTTTTGTTTTACTTCTTGTTATCGCCAATAATTTTTTGCTAATATTTTCATCGTTTGTCGGAGGTATCATGGATTTTAGCATTTCAGTGTTCATTTGTATTCTTGACAGCGCATCCGCATTTGTATTTATATTACCCTTTTTGTATATGATCTCGAAATCGTAGTCCGATAAATCTAGACGTATTCTAGTAAGTTTTGAAGATGGATTTTTATGTGTAAACAATGATACCAAAGGTCTGTGGTCTGATACGACTATAAACTTCCGTCCATATAAATATGGCCTAAAAAAGTTTATGCCCCAATGTATCGCCAATAGTTCCTTTTCTATGATAGGTTTATTCAATTCGTGCTTATTTAAGGATTTGCTCGCGTACGAGATTGGTAGATCTGAACCAATTTCTCCTTGCGATAGTATAGCACCTAGTGCGAAATTTGACGCATCTGTAGTAAGTATGAAGGGTCTTTCAAAATCTGGGTATTGTAGTATAGGAGGTGAAATCAGTTTGCGTTTTAAAAGTTCGTATGCTTTTTGCTGTTCTTCTTCCCAAACAAACGGTGCTTTTTTCTTTAAAAGCGAGTTCAAACTCTTTGCCGTTTCTGCAAAGTTTGGTATGAAGCGTCGATAATAGTTGCAGAAAGCTACGAATCTTCGCACGTCATCCGCGGTCTTTGGGATGGGATAATTTTTAATTACTTCATGCTTAGCAGGGTCTGTTCTTATACCATCTGCTGTAATAAGGTGTCCTAAATACACTACTTCTGATTTTAAAAATTTGCATTTATTTGCATTTAACTTCAAATTGTACTTACGAAGTCTCTGTAAAACTGTTCTTAAATTTTCATTATGATGTTTCATGCTACATCCGAAAACCATGATGTCGTCTACGTATAAGAATGCTGAGTCACTTAGACCAGTTAAGGCAATAGTGAGCATCCTTTGGAAGCTGTTTGATGATATTTTCAATCCAAAAGGTAATCTTTTGAATTGATAGTGTCCATCATTGGTGGAAAAAGCGGTTAAATGTCTTGATTCTTTTTCCAGTTCAATCTGGTGGAACGAACTAGTCATATCTAAGGTTGAAAAGTACTTTGCCCTACCTAGTTTGTCTAGGACGTCTTCTAACCTTGTCAAAGGAAATTTATCGTTCACCAGTTTGTCGTTCAGTTTTCTGAAATCAACGACTAATCTCCACTTCTTGGTGTCATCCGAGCTTTTCTTAGGTACCACTAACAATGGAGAGTTGTACGGGCTTGTGGATTGTTCGATAATATCATTATCTTTTAGTTCCCGTACTTGCCTAAGAATTTCTTCATTCTGAGTTTGCGGTAATCTATAATTTTTTATGTAGACTGGGTTTTCGTCGCAAGTGTTCAGTTTTTGTTGGTAGAAATTATTTTTTGTGAGGTATTCACCTTCCAGATGGAAAACGTCTTGGTATTCCATTATAATTTCTTGCAAACTCTTGTTTGCTTGTTCATCGAGACTGTTGGTATTAATTATGTTTAATAGTTCGTCTAATCGTTTTTTGTCAAATTTCCGAGTTGTCTTTAATACGTCATAATTCCTCAGTGGTTCTACCTCTGTTTGAAAGTTTTTCAGAGTTATGTCATGTTCGTTAGTATTGAGTATTTTCACATGACATATACCTTTCGCTGGAATTATGCAATTGCTTAAGAATATCCCTTTTTCGATTTCTTTGTTTAGTATTATGCTGTCTTCCGATCTGTCTACGTCTATGGGTATTATCGCTTCTGTTCTTGCGGGAATAGTTATGTGTGCCATGTTAGCTTTTGTAGTGTACATTGGTAACACTATATCTCTGTCTTTTGTACTGAAGGATATGGTATACGTTCCGTAGTCAATTTTGCACATATACTTGATTAGCATGTCTCGTCCTATAATGCCATCAGTTTCGATAGGGAATTTCTCATCTACCGCATGAAATGTATTTGATATAATGATATCTTCAATGTTGAATTTTAGTTTGATAGTTCCGAGTGACATTGTAGTTTCGTTTGTTATGCCCGTGAGTTTGCACCTGTTTTGTGCTTGTATCTCATATGAACTTAAATTATTACTTTTGTATATGGAGATGTCGGCTCCAGTATCTATTAATAGTTGTAGATATCTATGTTCATTTTTGTTAAATATTTTTATATAATTTGTGCTCATACCCGTTATTCTGTATACCTTATTCTCTAGAGTGTATTTATTACTGTTTTTTGTTTCGGCTTCAAAAACTATGCTTCTTCCGGGAGGTTGCCTAATTCCTCTCGGGAACTTGTCACGTTTCCCTGGTTGTTTATCAATTTTACCCTTCTAGTGTTGTATCTGTTATTATTGTTATTATATCTTCCTGTATTATTATCAAATTTATTTCTATTAAAATTTCTGGTAGGATTAGAATTCCTATCATTGTATCTATTATATGTCCTATACGAGTTATTATTAAAATTATTGCGTGGGTGATTGGAACTTCCACGATTGTCATTTCTATTATAATAACCATTGTGGTTATTATGTCTTCTGGCATTAAAATTATTGTACTTGTTATTTTTATTTACGTACATGATTGTTGAAGGTTGAGATTCATTGTTCTCAATTTCAGTGGCCAATGTGATAGCTTCACTGAAAGTCTGTGGTCGTGCTGCGAACACAGTGTCCCTAATTTGATCGTTTAGACCATTCTTGAATATAGTAAGAGCATATGTGTCGTTTATGCTCTGTATTGCTTGTTTAGCAGCTTGGTTTACATCTGCACCTAACGTGCCAATTTGTAATTGGTTTAAATCACTTATTAAAGATAATATTTTGTCTTTGTATGCCGTTATGGGCATGCGTTTCTGGGTTATGCCTGCGAGCTGTGTATGTATTTGGGGTACTGTTTTATTATTTTTGTACCTGAGTCGTAGCTCTGTTTCTAAATTATTGATACTAGTAATTGATGAAATGTTTATTGCTGTTCTCACATTTGTGTTGAGTTTAATGTGTAGAACTAGATTCAGCAACTCTATTTTACCTTCTGCCGATAATTTTTTTTCTATTAATTTGATTATAGTTAAAAATGTCTCTAGTTCAGCGAACTTCCCATCAAATGTGGGTATAATCTTGATTGCACTTTCTATGTTAAATTCTGCCATCTCTGTGTAGATGATATTGTCTTCAATTTTTACCAATATGTTTGCAGCGTTCAGCCGTTGTATCAGGTTTGTAATTAGGTTTCTACAAACTGATGAAAATGTCGATTTTAGTTCTATCTCATTGCCTTCTTTAATGTCGTTAAAAAGGTTTTTACCTACAGTTTCTGCATCGATTGCGTATTCTAATTTCTCTTTAAGAGTTTTGACCGTATAGGTCTTTGTTTTCTTTAAATTTATTAAATTATTTTGTAATTCAGACAATATCTGTTTTATCTTCTCCACCGACATCTGTGAGGACAATTAGAATTTCTTTCAGCTATACATTGTTTCGTCCTAAACCGATATTCCTATCTACTATCTTCCTTGCATACCTTTTTTGACTATTATTATAAAGATATAGGCACGCCATTATTATTAAGAAAACAATTGTTGTACTTATTGTTTGTTTGTATTCAATAAAAATATTAGCCTGAGTACTGCAATTATTTCCCATAGTTTAAAGTAGTTAATATATATATGATACAATTTAATTATTTATACAATTTTTTTTTTTTCTTTAAGTTTGTTTAGCCGCTCCGTAAATTGCCTCCTTTGTTCCTTGGCCGAAATATGTATTAGCCTGTGAAGTATAGCTTTTCACGCCTTTCTTTGTATCTGCGTCCTCCACGTTGTCGACGTTTTATTTTATTTATACGTGGCTCATCTATTCCACTTCGTTTCACGAAGTCCTCTATTTTCCTTGGACGTGGACCAGGTAGCGATGATGGCTTATATGGTGGAGCTCGTAGATTTGGACTAAGCTCATACTCCTCGTGTAAGGTTGCCGCTGGTGTTTTTTGTGCTCGTATCAGACATCTTTCAAATGCCTTGTGGAACTCTTCATCTGTTGTTATATTGGCTATTTCACCGTCTTCAAGGTCTTCCGTATGCTGTGGTATATCATCCTTCAGATGTTCGAAGTTTACTGGATCGTCGGTTGCAGGATCGTCGGTTGCAGGATCGCCATGTAAAAGATTTGCATTTAAATGATAGTTCGTCGCAGTAGATGCCTTCTCGGTGTTGGACGCCGAACGCCGGATCTTGTATTCCTCAAGTGTGATCCGGGATTTAGCGCTGTATAGGAATAGCGCACTTTTAGTGAGGGAACAGGGTTAAATTGAAGTACCTACCGGCAAGTTAATTGCCACATATCTGGCGCAGGATTCAAGATCCAAGCTAGCCGATATTTCTATTCTGTTTTACTTTTAGCGACTGCTTACGCTTTAATTGTAGCGCTTCTAAAGCCAAGTTACGGCTCGAGCGTATTGCCAAACTACGGCAATAGTAGATAATTAAAAACGAGTCAAAAGTAAGACTATGACTATATTTTCTTTTGTACACTTTCCTTTTATACACTTTTTACAACTTAACATATAATCCCTACTCTAATATTTTATTCTACTTAATACATAATCCCTACTCTAAAACTGGAAGAATTGAATATGGTAAATTCATTCTACCAATCAAAATATCGATCAGCACTTTTCCATATGACCCAATTTAAAAATGCAACACTCATAATAGTCCATGAGTGAAATGTAACACTCATAATAGTCCATGAGTAATATGCAACACTCATAATAGTCCATGAGTAATGACTACTCAGGTTTCGTACTTTGTGTGTACATTACACATGCCAATGCTAGGCGCCGCTTCGTCTAGAGCGATCGCAATGGGTTAGTATAAACATTCGTTCATATGTCTATTTTTAGTGACAACATGAATTGACTTTCGTGTGAGTGTAATGCGAAACGAGTATGCAAAGTGAGCATTACAAAGTGATCGTAAGTTATGCATTTGTATATTCTACGATTGCTCATTGATTATTAATTTGTGGGTTTAGTGTATAGTAAAATGCTGATTGATTGTGTAGATATGTGTAGATCCACTACAATGTGAATGTTCATTGACAAATGTTTAAGAAATGTCCTAGGCTACTAACCCGCAAGTCGGGAATTTGGGGTTTAACACTGGTATGGTTCTAAGATTTCATATGATTCTGAGTTTTTTGTTCGAAATCAATCCTATCCTGTCTATAGTTTGATGCCAAAACATAGGCAATTCGTTACTCAAACAAGTATGGCCTTAAGTCAAGATCGAGGCAAATATTGGACAGAATTAGGAAACCGAAATGAACTGGTAGACACTGGAAGGGGCGGCTGGAAAGTTTTCAGCCTAGAGTATTAATAGATCCAAGCTGTAGGGTGGGTAGTTGGATTATTTGAAATCAGTATTCTTTCAAAGTTGCGCGCCGTGTGAACTGTCGCATTGTCTTGCAAAAACAGAATTCCTCCTCCGTCCTCTTTATTTCCGAAATGGCTTCCTGCCATTTTTTCAAAACTGTACCATAGAAAACAGCATTGATTTTAGTGTTTTTCGGGAGGTAATAGATTCGCAATACTCCTTGGGTATCCCAGAAATTGTTGGCCATAGGATTTAATAAGAGAATCTTCACAATCAAGTCTATCAAAAAAAGACGCCCAGTTCACAGATTTGAGTTCTTCCGACAAAGCTTTGTAGTTCATTTTTTAAAAGTTTAATTTGAGTTGTCTGCGCATATTCTGAGCTTTGGTCAAACAAAAGGAGAGCTCAAACAGCAGAGGTGGATGACGGTGATCCGAAAGAACATAGGGGAGAGGAGCAGTGGTTAAAGGTAGGTTATCGGGAATAACATTTGATACAACAAGGTCAAGAAGTCGACCGTTCAAGTTAAAGGCATTGTTGAATTAAAACTAGACAATGAGAGTAAATCGGAGAGAAGGATTAGATTAGAGGAGATGATTTCAATACGAGGAAAAATGAGCCCATCAATGGAACGAAGATTGAATTCTCCACAGATGATAATACGAGAAGACCGATTAAGGGAGAGGCAGAACGAGGTAATTATAATACAGTAAAAGTTCCTTATTCGCGTTTTCACTATTCGCAGATTAAACAATTGCGACCCATTTCCTATATTCGCGGATTCGGATCGGTACATATTAATAAAAAGGAATCGGTATCCTCTGTAAACACATCGGCAAATAGACTAATAAAAAAAAACAGGCCTTATTACAACTACGCCTAAAGTACATATGTTGTCAAATGCTATCGCCGCTGTGTAAGTGGTTTGGCTTTTCCTTTGATATAAGTCGCCTTCGCCGCAGTCGGTGTTTTTGAGAATGTAAACAAACAGAATGTTTAAGTAAAACAATCTTTACTCAATGCATAAAGTATATTGTTAAATTCTGCCACATTGTTACACCAACAATTTCTGTAACGGTCACTTTTACACCGCAGCCGATTCTGGCCACGGTTTGGACAGTCCCACCCGGCTTAAACCCGCGAAGAGGGGTGAAAATATTTTTCAAAAGGGCGCCACCCGTTTCTGTGCCGGGACTGCCCTGTCCGCGAATCCGGAAACGGGAACAGGATTCGCGACGACCCAAAACCACCGACAGAAACAAATGGACACAAGAGCCGGAAACGCGACGTCCGCTTCGTCACTTCACCAAATTGACTGCACTTTCTTTATCATTAATACACTATTTGTTTTCACTTTCTACCTAATTAATACCTATCTATACTTAATATTTACTTACAATTTTGTTCCTTCCTCTTATCTTAACGCTGCTGGCTCCTGATTCATATGCCATTTGCCGATCGTGCGCCGCTTGCTATCCATCGTCCTCTTCTATCTTCTTCCACAACGCGTCAGTTTTTTCAATCTTCCGCGATTTACTCAATCCACCAAATCCGCAATTCTCCGCTTTATGCTTCACCGCGATCAGCCCCACAAGGACCCAGAACAGCACCGTCCAAGACTTCGCACCCAAAAAAAGTTCCGCCAGCTGTTCTACCCGCCATATTTAAGGGATCCCCCGATCCCGTTTTCATGCATAGGCGGTCAACGGCCTGCCGAGTTTGCTGACCTCATTGAAGCTTTCCGAGCTTTGGGACCGGTTTTGTCGACGTACATCAGCTGGCGATTTAAGCTTCGTGCGATTGGCCAGAGTGTTGCACCTCGTGGCGGGGGGATGCTGTGGCTGCTGCTTGCGTGATGTGGTTGGAGTCCTGGTGAAATAATCGTGGCAGTCATTAACCATGGTGAATTGCGGGTGCAAATGGTTGTAGGTATCACAGGCGCATAGTAGACTCCATTGGCGTATCGTAGACCAGGTGGAGCCTGGATTTGGATCTGTTGCGGCTATTGTGTAAGCGTTGTTTGTGTTGTGATTGCTGGCAACTTATTTGCAGGGTCTGTGACATTGACTGTAATGCATTTTGCTGTTGATGATACTTAAATTACGCAGCCTTCGCGTGCCTAATCAGGAACATTCTCCATAAAAACCTTATTACCTACTTAGCTATCTAATCCAATATCCTAACATACATACATCTTCTCTATATTTATATAATTCAAACCTCTAGCCTAAATTGACCTACTCCCAACAATATAATTCATTAATAACTTGTTTGGGTGAAGTGGCGATCCGCGTATACCATTTTCCCAAAAGACAGCGTTTACCCGCACGGTGGTTTGGAGTCTTCCAGGACAAAGCGGTCCCATATTTTGCCCTTATGGGTTTGTGAATCGACCACTCTGCGTGGCGAACGTAACAACATATTAGACGTTCTGCCCTTAGGTAAAAGTCGCTTTGCGTGCGTCTCCTCTTTTCATTCGGTACAAAAATTGTGATCGAGTAACACGTCTCTTTCGCTGTCTTCCTAATTTATAATGTCAATCAAAAACATGTGTTACCGCTTAAAGCGAAAATAGAAATGCTTGATCGTTTACGCCTTGGAGAGTCGTTTGCATCCATATCACGCTCATTCAAGGTCAACGAATCAATTGTACGATCGATAAAAAAATCTAAAGATAAAATAAGGTCGTCTGTAGCTTCAACTTCACTGTCAGCGAAAATTGTTCGTGATCCAGCAATAGAAAAAATGGAAGTCATTATGGATCGAGGACCGCATATGGTCCGGGAGAAGGCGAAACGTTTTTAGGCACTAGAAAGAACCTGGTGGTGGTGAATGTGCAGACGGAGGATTTCAAACATCGGAAGGTTGAATAAATTTAAGATGCGACAATCATTGCATAGCAATAAAATCTTTGGAGAAGCTGCACCTGCAGACAATGCTGCAGCAGAAAGATATCCAGAAGAATGTGCAATCCTAGAAGCTAACGGAGGATGCAAACCTGAGCAAGTATTTAATGCAGACGAAACTTCACTGTTTTGGAAGAGAATGCCAAACAAAACATTCATTTCTAAAAGCGAAAAGTCCGCCCCTGGATTTAAGGCAGCAAAGGATAGAGTTACACTGCTGCTATGTTTTAATGTATCTGTAGATTGTGTCATTAAACTACTGATGCTATTCAGATCGTTAAATCCTTATGCTTTAAAAAATCAAAAAAAGACGACCTACCAGTGTTTTGGCGTGCTAATAAGAAGCGTGAGTTACAAGCGCTATTTTTTGTGACTGGTTCCGGAATTGTTTTGTTTCTGAAGTTGAAACTTATTAAAAAAAATTGGACTATAAAATAGTTCTAGTTTTGGATAATGCACCAGGTTATCCTCGCAAACGTAAAACTATGCATCCAAATATAAAAGTGACATTTTTACCTCCCAACACGACGGCTTTACTTTAATCTATGGACCAAGGAGTAACCCAGGCCTTTAAGCTCTATTACATTAGTTGAACCTTCAAACTCATTCTGAATAATATGGAATGTGATCCTGATATGAATGTTTTCCAATGCTGGAAGAAATTTGGCAAAGCAAAATGCATCGTAAAAATAAAAGAATCATTGGAAGAACTGAAGCCATACACAGTGAAATCATGCTGGAAAAACCTGTGGCCTGTTCTGACTGCGGAAAATGACGAAGAAACTTTAACTGCAAACATTGCCGACATTGCGAATGGAATAGGATGAGATGGGTTCGAACAGATAGCATCAAGTGACATTCAGGAGTTGATCGAATCGCAAGATTTGATTGAAATCGACTTGGAGGAAATGTTAAATCTGCAGCCCATTGAAGAAGAGGCTTCAACAAGCACAGGAAACGTGACATTTAATTTGAAAAATGTTAGTGAAGGGTTAAGAATGGCAAATGAGCGTTGTGATTTCTTTATCAAAATTGAGATCCGTCTATGAAACGAAGTCTTATTTTTAAGAGGTAAATTGCCACTAATGCCACTGTTGAATATTAGTCTGAATAAAAACTGCCAAGCAAGAAAAAAAATACAAAGTTCTTTAAACCATTGCCTAAGCCTGACGATAATAATTAATCAATATCGTCAAAAACTTCAATTAAATTGATTTTTTTATATATATATTTTTTTTGCCGCATCCCCTCTATAATTCCATATAAATTACCATTCCATATTCGCGGCATATTTACGACACATATACGCCGCGAATAAAGAGCTTTCACTGTAATATAATAAAGATTCATAGAGCTCAAGAAGAGAGTTACAAGGCAAGTAGGTAGAGGATATTAACAGTAGGGTAGATGGGTCAGCAAATACTTTGACGAAAACTTATTCTTTCGGAGAAGGAGGGAGGAAGTCCTCGCAGAGAGCACTGGAAAGAGAATTCTTTATAGCAATTAAAACTCCATGTTCCATGAAAAACCTCTTCATAGATTTAAAGTTTTTCATTCGCCGCGAATATGGTTCAATCTGCTGGAAAATATTCAGGTTTATTTTAATTTGGTTTCATATGCTTCTATAAATTTGATTTGATTGATTTGATTGACTTTTATTTTCACAAAATTAATTATATCTTATACACATCAATCAATCAAGTATGGTTACTTGAATAATGAAATTTCGTAATATTCGTCACACCGATATTCTTTTGGAAAATACCTGGAAAATGTTAAGTATTTATAAAAACAACAGACGATGCATAAAAAAGAGATGGAGAAAGCGATTAAGATGTGATTTTTGTCGATAAAAATTTAGCATGCCGAAAAGCTGCAGCTGACCGGTATTTGTTGAACAAATTTTCACCTTTCAACGTCGAAGAACAGACGACACAATAACTGCGTTGTATTTGGACACCATAATTTTGTTCGAAATGCAATCTTGCTTGTTCCTGAAGCGCAGTTCATGCCCAATATTTAGTTCAGTGACGTCAATAAAGCATTGTATTATCATACGTAAAGCTTTTTTAATTAATTATCACTTCTTAACAGCTAAATCGAAATTCAATTAGATGTTAGAATATCAAAGAAGTGTGAAACTAGGTTCGGAAATTAAATGAAATTCAGGTGCGACTAACCTGGTAATGCTACGTTTGACCTGAACATTTTCTTTCTTTTTATGTAATTATTTTTAATGAAACCTATTTTTTTTAATTACTAAGGTACAACTAAAAGACTTCCGCCAGGTTTACTTCTATTTTTAAATCGAGTATAAGTTAATAAATGCTATCTCTTGAGTCTACCAGAATTTTTGAATCATTATGTGTATGGCGGTCTTTAAATTTATGATAATTGAAGATATTATTTGCTGCTCACACGCTTTTCATAATAACCTACTTTGCTTATGGCGTATCCAAATTTTCCGCTCACATAAGTCTGTATTGTGAGAAAGTGTGAACTATCCGTTTGTCATTAAAATTGCTATTTTTGTACAGTTATATTCGCATGCAATTGAATTTTTGAAGGTAAATATTTATAAATCTTTAATTGCAGGAATGTCTAAATCTGAACGTTTTGCAGATCTAAACAAAAAGAGCGAAGAGCCGAAATAATTTATTAATTTTATTTCTGGAATGCAAAGTCTGAATCCATTCAAAAATATTTTTTTTTCGTTTAGCCAGTTGATCATTCATTTTTCTTTGTCATTGGATGAAATCATTGATCACTAGTTGCATGAAAATTTGGAGAAAAAGCACGTTTTACGATAAGTTGATAATGCCAACAAATTGGAACAGCTTTCAATATCATTAAGTAGTATCTTCCAATTCCTAGAAATTTATTGGTACAAGATAACATGACACAGATACTTCGATTCAATCAAGGACACCACCCATTGAATTGCAACAAGTAATTAAATAGATATTGAATTGTACAACATTGAAGCCATACATCAGCTAATAAATGCTCAAGAGTTTCATCATGAACTTCAGGCTTTCGATCACATTCAATGATAGGCAACACTTCAAGGATAACAGATACAATGTTCTACGTTATCATCATCATATCAACTTCAACTACAATCTGTCGAAACTAAACACTATCATAATCAAGATTTTTTCATTGAAAAGCATGCATTGGTCTCGTGCAGAATTTCGAAAAATAAAAAAAAATCCAGAATAAATCTCTCCAACAAATTGATATTGCAAATAATCTAAAAATAATAATAAATAAATTTATTTGACGTTGAACACGTGCATCGCGAAAATCCTCATAAAAATTATGACTCTGCTTATCAGAATGATTATGACGTTATATGAAATCTCAGGGAATGTGGAAATGTTATAATTGAATAGCGTCGGGCTGTCTATTCGAGGAAAACAAACTCGCGAATTTTCAGGAAAATTCAAATGATATGCATATGACATAATCCTATTTTGCTCGAATTTAAATTTCTTCCCTCTTCTGATTCGTTCAATATAGCATTTTGTGTGACGGAAGTAGGCGTTCAGATATTTATAACGGATCCACATCATTCGGTGCAATAAAATACAAACGAAGTGTTTGATAAATAGAAAAATTCGTTCAGTGTTCAAACATAGGCATATGTTGGGATTGGGGTGGATTATAACGTTGTTTTAGGTGTCCATCATGTTTGCACTAAGAACAAACTGTTTGATTTTGGAATGTTGTAGGGCAGAATATCAGAAACACATAGGTCGCACCATTTTTTTTTGATAAGCAACAACTTAAAAATGTATTTAGAATGTAGATTGTGTTTGATGATTTTCAAAGTCTGAACTTAAAATATACATATGTAAGTACATTCTTGGCATTGTATAGTATAAAGTCCAGTAAAATGGTCCTGAAAATGATGTCAATCGTGCATTTTGGACTGCAAGGCAGATTTTTATTGCAATGTGTGGGTCACAGTATATGTAAGCCCCAGTATGCAATCGAGACCTTCAAACACGAAATTTTTTTCCAAGAAATGACGCCATGTGCTTGAAAAAATTGACGTTTGCCAAGCATTGGATTTGGGCCTATCTTGGCCTAAGTGAGCCGCCTTTTGACAAAGGGGCTGCCACTACAACCAACCAAGCATTGGATTTGCAGAGGATAAAGCACTTTCGCAGATTTCATCTTTCACTTCAACACATGAGACATTTTTTCAGTCATTTTGGCTTTTTCTATAAATCAGTATGTCAAAAGCAAATGAAATTTGTGTCAGCGAAGACGTTTCACCATTGTAATTCAATGAACTAAAGTTTCTGGGTTTTTTTGACGCGTAGCATGAAAAGTGCATATACGAGGTTTGGCAGTGCCCCGAGCAGTAACTAGCTGCAATTTTGTCATAAATGACAACAAACATATGATAAATGAAGGAAAACATATGACTTTGTCCCGTAGAACCGCGGGCCGTACTTGATAGTGTGCCTTTATATGAACGATTACATGCTGGTTGTTTCCTATAATATGGTGTGGGCAGTTTGACAGTAAGCTTAAGTTCAAGTCGCCATCTTGAAAAGAAAAAAAGTCAAACATTCTCATATCTCGGAAACCATGGCTTCTACAATAAAAATTGGGTATGGCAAACTTAAATACTGTAAAATTGAATTTGCAGCAACTTGTACATACGAGGGTGGGCTGATATGTTCCGGGCCTGACAATGAAAACAAAGTTTTTTAACTTCCCAGTATATGGGAAGTTCTTGTAATCGCCTCGAAAATCGAAATTAAAATTTTCAACATTTCTTTACGTTTTAAGGTCTATAGAGTATATATAAAGTGTTTTTAGAAAGAAGTATGTATGTGTGTGTGTGTGTGTACGTACGTACGTACGTGCGTTCGTGGACAGTTTTTTCTACGAGCATAACTCACGTAAACAAAGTCGTATCGACTTTGTTGAGGTGTCAATCGAAGCGTCTTTGCAATTTTAAGAGCTGATTAGTTTTTGGGACACTTCGGTCGGGGGGTTTGCTGTTTTGCCCGTTTGAAGGTCATTTCTGTCATGCGTTATATCTCCAGAACGACACATACGATTTGCAAAATTAAGGTGTCAATCGACGCGTATTAATATTTTGAAAAAATCGTTGAAACGGTTTTTTAATTTATTGAAAAAAAGTGCTAAAAATTAGGTTTTTTTCCATAAACAATAAATTTTTAACCTGATTTGCAGCATGCAGTAATAAATGTATACAAAATTTATATACTCCAAACAGGTTTTGTAAGAAAATAAGCAAAACTTTCTTTCATGATTACGTAAAAAATTAAATCAAAAATAAAAAATCCTTAAAAGTCATCATGATTTTCAAGGTCATTTTTATCATCCACTATATCTCACGAACCATATATGATTTCTGCATCATTGAGGTGTCATTCGACGTGTATTAATTTTTTTCTATGTTTTTAACTTTATAAAAAGTCCTTTCCGCCGTTTTTTTCCATTTAATAAAAGAAAATGGGAAAATTGGATTTTTTTTTTATAAAAAATAAATTTTTAACCTCAGTAATAAATGTTTATATAATTTATACATTCCTAATAGTTTTCGAAGAGAAACTGGCCAAATTATTTTGCATGATCCAAAAAACACCTAAAAAACGGCTCGTGACAAAACACAAATTCAATGATTATGCTGAAGTCATGGCAATTTTGAACAAAATTATTTAAAATGGACACCTCGCGAGAAAACCTCTTCAGTGGGCGTAATAACAAAAATGCATTTGCTAGCGCTCTTTTGTCCTTCAAGCATCGATGTAAAAATAACAAATAACGCAAAAAAGGCTTTATAGCCCGCCTCCCCCCCCGGATTTATCCGCGTGAATAGTCAATCAAACAAATCCACCCCGCATCCAACAAAAGCATTACGTAATCAATGAACGCTACAGTAGATGATATGATTGATATTAGCTAATTTCAATTACGATTATTATTACGATTATTATTATGATTATTATTATTTACAGTAGTATTATTTTCATAAATATTTTTGTGTTTAATATTTTTAATATTCATGTAGATATTACTGGGAAGTTGACCGTGTGGACCTCAAGGGTCGCACCTCTCGGCTTGTTTTTAGTTTTTTTTTGCTTTATTTTTCAACATGGTCTCCAGAAAGTCTAATACATTTTTCATATCGGTGCTCTAATTTATTTACATAAACTTTATAAACCGAAACGTCGAGCTCCTCAAAATATCCATTCACAGCAATAATAACCTCCTCCTTGCTCTCAAATCTTTGTCCACCAAGCCAATTTTTGAGGTTAGGAAACAGAGCGTAGTCGCTGGGTGCTAAGTCGGACGAAAAAGGTGGATGCGGAAGCAATTTGAACTTTAATTCGTGAATTTTAGCTGATGCAACGATTGACGAATGTGCTGGTGCATTGTGAAACAAGATTTTTTTCGCCAAATGTCGTCGTTTTTTCTTCATTTCTTTGCTCAAACGATCCAATAAATGTGCATAGTACTCGCCATTGATGGTTTTACCCTTTTCAAGGTAATCAACAAAAAAATAATTTCCCTTGCATCTCAAAAAACGCTCGCTGAAACCTTGTTAGCTGACAAAATTGCCCTTGCCTTCTTTGGGGCTGGTTCACCGGTTGTTCTCCACTGTTTTGACTGTTTTTTTTTTATTTTCAGGAGTGTAGTGGTGGATCCCGGTCTCATCCATAGTTATAAATAGACGCAAAAAATCATCAGGGTTTCGTTTATAGAGTGCCAAATTCTGACTTGAAACAGTTTTCCTTTTCAACTTTAGCTCAGACGTTAGCAAGCGCGGCACCCATCTTGCGCAGAGCTTCCTCATGTGCAAAATACTATTTAAAATATTGATTATTTTGCAGTCTCCGCTATCTCAGACAATTTTAATCTGCGGTCTTTTAGCACTATTTTATGTATTTACTGTTTCAGGTATTGTCACTTTCACGGGACGTCCGGAACGTGGCTCATCACTAGTGCTCGTACGACCTTTTTTTAAATTCAGAAACCCATCGTTTAACCATTGAAAATAATAAAGGAGAGCCTTTCAGTGTTTTGTCCATCTCCTTTTTTATTTGAGAAGGCGCTAAACCCTTTAAATGTAAGTATTTTATAACTGCACGTTTTTCAAAATCTTCCATTTTTATAAAAATGTCAATAGTGTTTTGATCAAAAGGCTGTCAAATGAATACTAATAAAGGTTATAACCTGAAAATTTATATATAAGCCAGTTAAAGATAGTACTATAGAATGCCCATAAAAAATTTCATATGGAGGCGCCATCTCTGTCAGGCACGAGACTTTTCAGCTCACCCTCGTACAGTACTTACACGTGGCGTCAATAATAAAAGAGTTACACGCAAAAAACGAGGCTAAAGGAGGGGACTCTTTCGAGCGCTACTACTTTTTATTGATTTATTTTTTTATTTTTCAGCCATTCTCGAAATATTGCTGAACATGAGTTGCAACATATACATATGTAGAGCCCATGACTGTCTTTATACCAAAATAATACCGATAGACAGTCTTCAAAATAGGCGTTTCTGTGAGGAAAACTTTACTGCACCACAAATGTAACAAAAATTGTTGATTAGATTTACATAATTCTGTGACATGTTGATTTAACTAAGTTTAATCTGCAAAAACACTCCAAAACAAGATATTGTCCACCAATTACAACAAAAATACTATGAAATTCACGTTTACAGCAATAATATCATCGTTTATAACCTTCAAACAGCTAGACTATTTCTATTTTGACAGTTAACAGGTGTGCCAATATCGAAAAACAAATTTCCCACAAACTAAAAATGTAGAATATATAAAATATATAAAATTATCATTTATATCTCTAAAATTAGAGCTAATCGGCACTTTTTATTGTGCTATTTGGGTTCAGCAAATGGAAATACATGAGAATGGGTGTGCTTTAAAGTCCGAAAAATTTTCAATGTTGGGCAGTGTACTTGAAGCCATTTATTTGCCTATCATCGCTGGAATTTTTTTTCATTATAGAGAAAAACAATGACGAGTCATTAACTTACGTAGCAATACTGACTGCAATGATAATTTATGCCTCGTCTAGAGTTCGGAGAGATCTTGTTAATTTGCAGATTTTGCATTAGCACGATTTACTTGTTAGCAGTGATTCAATTTAATTCTGTTTGATTTATCAAAATTAAGTTTGTTTCTACAGTGTAATGAACTTTTCAGAAAGTTTTTAGTAAGGTTGAAATATATTTTTATTAAAATCCTGGCGAATTAGCGCAGACTTCAATGACCCGGACATGTGGAGGGAATGGATGATAGACGAGCTCTTAGGTGCTTGATGAACGGTCGTCCAACTGGCAACCGCTTACCAGGCAAACCAAGCAAATGTTGGGAAGATTCAGTGGTTATCGAATAACTATTAGGATTCGTACATTCGAGAACGGGAGCATTGCATCGAGATAGCTAGAAGTAAACCCCTCCGGAAAACTAAGGCTCGATTTACGCTGCTGTATCTCTTGATGGTGCTACCAAGAAGCGCAATTGTTAAAATAATTTTAAACCAATTGTTACAAATCAAAATAATCTATGCCACAAAGTAAGTCATCAAGCTCACATGTTTTCTCACTGCGTGAAAACCCGCTTTCAATTGAATGTTTACCACAAGCAACAAACAAATAAATAAAAACAAATCAGACCAAGGTTTTCCCGCAGTCTTCCTCGAAAAATCCATGCGTGTTTCATAAATAAATCTTTATGTGGCGCTTCATTTCCGAATTTGTACAAAGCAATTCCGAGAATTCCGTCTTACAATTAGTCGAATAATACCACTTTTATAAACAAATGCTTACTAAGCTTTTTTTGCAATCAACTGAAATTTTTATCTTATATCACCTATAAATTGGCTAGTATGGAAATGATAAGATTTTTTGTGAGAAATGTTGCCTAATATTTATTTTTTCACTTACTCAACTGTTTGTCTTTTGAATTTTCATCTTTTTTATGTGTATTGTTATCATTCGATGATTTCGTCTTCGCGGCAGCATTTTTCTTGTTTGCCATTTCTATATTGCATTTCTGGAATAGAAAAAATACGATGTTTATATGAAAAATTGCTATTTGAGATGTAATTGTAATATTTTGATGAATTCACATTCAATTGAAGCATGCATACAAAATTATGAGTTAACAAACATCAACTAGAAAGTTTGATACAATTTTCCGGAAATTTTAAGATGCTTGTCGCTGTTATCATTCTAGTTGATGTGCAGTCTTTCTGTTGCGTCCACATGAATGGTCGGAAAAAGATTCAATCGAGTCTGACGACTATCCACTAATTAGTTTCAATTGCAATTTTATTGCCTCGCATCATATTGCGTATAAACACTTAAGTGACTTCAATGGAAGATATTTAAGTAACGAACTACGTTTCAATTTCAACAGAAGTTGTATTTCTCGCGTTCAATTTATCATCTTATTAGATTAATTGAAACCGATTCTTCCAGACGGTATCTCGTGTTTTAGATGTTCTTAGTTCGGAAGATTATGTAACTGTGTTATCAATGACTATCCAGTAAAATGTATGTTTGATACAGCTGAACAGGAATCAGAAAACTTGAATGAAATGTAAGAATCGTATGATGTTGCTAACGAGCAGTTCTGATTCAATCGATTGAATGGTTTACATAGGAAATATCAATAACCAAGAGAATACCCGTTTATCTAGTCTAAGCTACTATACCTGATCTTTACTATCAAGGTGATCCCTTTTCAATTGAGAGCTTGGTTACCCATATTAATCACGTTCTATTGTTGTATCAACTGGTCTTATATACACATGTTGTCAACCTTGTTTTTCTTGAAGACATGACTGATTTAATTTCAGTTGACGGTTTAAAATGGTTTCCGCAATGTCTATTCAAGATCAATACATATATAATTTCATTTTCGATCTGTAGTGAACAGATTTATAGATTTATTGCATAGTAATTTCAGATAAATTTGGGAATATCTTTATAGTATCAATAATCTAGCTTCATGGCCAAAAAAACTCCAAGAATTATTGAAATTATTGATTTTATGCTTGTATGTCAAGAAACTCCTTGTTTTTTTTTTATTTCAGGCTATACCATCGTCATCTGAATGCAACAATCTGGCTTAATTTTTTTTAGCTTGAAATTTCGGCAAAAATTGTTTTGCTGATTTCTTTAGAACTTTCCTGGCAAGTTACCTATATAGTTCTCGCTTTATACTGTAGTCATTCATCCATTCAATTAAATACAGATATCTAAAAATACCGACAAATTGAGTTACCTAGTTCTTAATTTCAGGCGACGATAATGAAAAGCATTGAACAAAAAATGACACCATCCTAGGAGACTTTTTGAAGGCGAATTATAAGAAAGAAAGTTAACTATTTTGTATCCATGTTTTGGAACAAAAGTCTTCGCATTCCTTTAGAAAGAGATACATCTCCTTAACTTTTTGATAGGTTCGGTCACGCAAATACTTGATGACTTATATTTCACAGTTCATCCTTGATTTTCATTCATTTATCACTAATTTGTAGCTGATTGTTTAAATTCATAACTCCTTTCCGTTTATCTGTATTTATAACTCTAGTTCATAACTCATTATCCCTGGATATATGGGAGCGAAGCGAGCAAAGGCGGAGCCTTTTAGTACAACTATGTAAAAATTTGCATGCACCATTTCCCATAAATATAAGGTCATTTTTCAAATAAGGTTTGAACACTTAAATTCTGTCCAACGAAAAATCAAATTCTCTTGCCAATTTCAATAATATATACAACTATTTGATTTTTTATTATTTGTATGTTCGATTCTACATTTGTTTCGAAAATTAGAATTTTTTTAACACTTTTCGCGCTGCCCAATTTTTTTATCTTTTTTCGGAGACCTCCATCAGACTTTTAATTTGGTCTTCGCCTATGTTTTTAGTTGTTTGATTCCATTTTTACGGAGCTTCTTCACGTTAATAAATGCTTGGTGTGGATCTTCTTTAAATTACCTTTAACGATTGCTCAATATCGTTGGATCGATATAAGCTCTGGGATTGGTGTATTCATCTCTTTTTTCACAAAATGCACGTTATGTTTTTGAAACCATTGTAGTAGTTTTCGCGTAATGGGCGAGCCAAAATATTATATGTACGTTATGTTTTTTTTACAAACAGTAGTAAACGTTTCTGAAGATATTCCTTGATGCAGATTTCCAAGCTGACCGTACCTGTTGTGAAGAATGTGGTGTTCTTTTTACCGCATTCGCAAATGGTCTATCAAACAAGAGCTTTTGCGCCAAACTTTTCTAATTGAATTGAACTTTCTGCTTGTGGAAGGTCTTTTCCTGACAGCAAGTTGTAAAATTGATAATCTGGAAACTTATTGAAGTCTAATTTGAGGTATTCTATCGTCCAGAACTTGTTTTTTTAGTTTTTCTTTGTAAAAGTTATTCGGAGTTTCCTCAATTGTTCTGCACTTATTTTTGGCATTTTTTGTTTCTTGTATGTCTTTACTTCTTTCCTTGTTTTAATTTTTTTGCACCGTCGATTGCGAAGTTTTATTCTGTTTCGCGATATCACGAGTTGATGCCCACCGATTCGCATGAATTGCCTGCAACTGCACTCCAATTCCTTGTCACCGGACCCAATTGGACGTCCTCTTCTATGTTTGCCTTTAACGGCACCCTCCATTTTGAACTATACAATTGCCCGTTTTACAGTTCTTTCGAATACTTTTACTTTTGCCACAATTAACTTCACTGTTCTCATCGGATTCTCCGTGAAAAGTTTCAAAATTATACTACGTTTATTTTTGTTTCCAGTCATTTTAAGCGTATTAATAGACGCGTTTCCATGGCTACTTGAAGCATACTTCAAGTATAATTCAAGTCGCCATGTAAACCGAACCCGCTCGAGTCGAGTCGATCAGAAAATTTTACCGGATCGACTTCAAATAGTCCCTTGTAAACTTTTGAGGAACACGGTGATGCAAAAGGCAAATAGTGACGTTCAGATTGAGACAAATGTCAATCTTATGGGTTCTGTCAAAATACCTTGCAGCCTTACAAACTGTTATATATAAGTTTTATGAAGGGAAGTTGCTCATTTTAAAGCTAATTCTCAGGATGACCAAACCCGAAAAAATTAAACTGCGTTCTCTTGGCATTAGCGCTGAAAGTGTATCCGCTTAGATATCGTCTTTAAAATAATACTTTCATGTCTCTTATTTGCATTATTAAAGTAATTCTATCCATTAAAAAATATTCTCTAAATGATCGCAGATCATTCTGCAATGTAAAATAAAAAAACCATGTTGTTTGTATTCTTAATCATCGATTATCGTTTAAAAATTTGAAAATTCGAGATCTTAGTACTGAAAAACTATAAAAAAAAGCCGACAATTTTATCAAATCTAAATTATCTATTGAAATATTTTATCTATAGAAATTAAAATCCAATATTATTAATCTCACTGTTTTGTGCGCAACTTAGATCTGTAGATAGCACACAAATCACAAAAGCTAATATCAAAGCTTCTTTCTAGATACACTTGCCTACCACCTACTTTTATTTATCACTTTCAAACTAAATTTTTCCGCATTTTGATTAAACAGTCTAAAAAATGATTATACAGCCGCTATTAAGATAACATGGATAAGAGTTTCGTCGCAGCCTGGTTTTATTTCGCTCTCATTACCAAATGCCGCAATTGTAAATATCATTTATTTTAAATCAGCTGACGGTTGACTGCTTCATTAACCAATTGTTTTAAATAATAAGGTACGCGTGTGTGTGTTTTTTCCAATAATAATAGCTTTGTCTGAAGACAAAGTAGAAGCAAATGACTAAAATGTTGTTATAATTAAAACTGTATTATGTTTACCTCCATGTTGCAATTACTAGTGTCATTTTTAAAAATAAATGTGTGTCAGTTACAAATTTCAATTGGCGTTTCATTTTGTTCAATCAAGCGATAAACATTTGGGTTGCGAAAAAAATTGATGATAGAATGTCAAGCAGATTATGGATCGATGTGGGTATAATTCTTGGGACATATAAGAATCATAATTACGATCAAATGTTTGGACACGATAAGGTGAATGTCAATAACCTGAATGTGTAGCAGCAACAAAACAAAACAATTAATTTGCCATTAAAGTGATTTACAAAAAAATGCTTGAAATTCATATCTGAATCGATGTTTAATTCCTGAAGAAAAAAAAATAGTGATGGCACACCTAGTCAAAAAAAAATTAAACCAGATTCAAAGATACGAATGAATGAATTATTCCAGAAAAAATACTTGCCACGATCAATTCTTAAGTCTTTTTCTTGGTAGACCGTATCTTTTCGATCTACAGATCGTGGTGAATTTATAATATGTCAACTGGTTTTCAGAATGCAAGCAGAACGTTAGAAATAATTATTTAAATATAGCTTTGATTGATGAGTTTAATTGGAACCGTAAAATAAAATTTACAAGCTGTATATTTAATCGTTTTCTAAAATTAGGACAGAATTTTATATAAAATCTACATAAAAAAATGATCTTTCATAGAAAACCTGTTGAAGTTGAGATACAAACTACTCAGAATGAATTTAATTCTATTTTTACGCGTATAATATTATTTTTTATATATTTCTAAAGTTGAGGAAATTTATTAAGAGCCATTTCGAGTTTTTTTTAATATGATGGGTGCCGGTTAATATTCGGTGAATAAGTGGTGATATTTGTCTTTGAGAACCGAAATTTCAAAATTAATGATGTGCATTGAAAGTGGAATATAACAAATTGAGCAATATTGAAAGAAGCTGAACAATCAACTACAGCTACTTACAATTGATTAGTGCTTAATTAGAAGATTTATGTCTACTCGACCCTCAGAAAAATGAGTATGAAAATAAAATGGAATTTTGACGCAGTTATTGTATACATAAAATAATTTTTATTTTACACAAACATATTGTAGTTTTTTTAACAATAAAAAACCAATAAAAATAAAAAATAAAATCAAGAAACTAAAAAGCAGCGGAAATCTTAGCCGTCAAGTAAGACCCTATTTTTGCCGATCGTGAATTTTTTTCTCATACAACTATGTTGGACCAATTGTCAAAAATGTGTCCAACAAAGCATACGACTTGCCACACACTATTTTGTTTGACCGTACTTGTGAGACCCAAGAAATCATATGATGAATATGAATACACTCAATTCCAGGAGTCTGAGTCTATATTTTCAAAAAAATCGATTTTCTAAAAACATGACTTTTAGGCACTACTTATATGTAGAGTTAGTGTACAAAAACATACATATAGCGATACAAAAGAGCGTATGTGAGCGCGCTCAGCAGGTGCTTAAACTTTAAACGCGTTTTTCTCGAAGCACCATTTTTGGACCTGGCTGACTCGATTTAGAAAAATCTATATAACCGATCGAGCTAAATATTTTTACTGAGTATTCAACACATGTATAGCTCCAGTCCAGATTCGGAGTTTTTTTATAAATTCTTGACTATTTTACTAAATAATTTTGCTGCAAAATAGAGGTCAAAAAATTTTAAAGTTCGCCATTTTGTTTTGTTTTTCGTCCAAAATGTTTAATTCTGATACGGGCTATAGTCAATCAGTTATATTTCAATATAGCATTCGGATTTTTTGTTTCAGACGTTCCAGTTCTGAGATATCATGTCCGCCAATTTTTGGTGTGTCTCCGCTGTAGCCGTCATTTTTTCAATAAAAATTAACATGAAACTTTTTTTTCCATAACATTCAATGTTTATTTTTTAATGTACAAAAGTTTTATAATATTTAAATAAATACTTCTATTTAAAAAAAATTGGAATTTCCAGCAAAATACCCAGACTGCCCCCGTAAAGTATGCAATAGTCAATATTGTGTCTTTCTATTATACAGACCCCCATCTTGTGGAACCAGAAGATCAATTTATTGAATAATAGTACATTTTCGAATTATCGATAAGAGTTAATTCAACTATAGAAAAAGAAAAAACACAAACTAGAGGACTTCAAGGAGCACTTGAAAATGAGATATGTTTCAAAAATATAAAAGACTTCAAATAGTCAGTCGGATGAAATATTGAAATCATTCAAATTTATAGCGTCTTTATAGCGAGTTATTCCCAGACAACGCGATTACTGGCAAACACTTCACTTTAGCTGAAGCAAGGATTCTTTCTAACGATCTCTCAATCAGTGAGCCATCTTGCAACAATATTTTAAGCGGCTACATACGCTATAGACCTCTGTATCCAAGAATATATTAGAAAATAGTACCGGAGAAGAAGAATCTATAATGTATTGGGTTGTTCAGAAAGTCATTGCGGTTTTTACTACATATATATTTTATTTTATATAAAGAATGAACATTAATCAATTATGTATTGCCCGTTTTGTTCCATCACCACGCTCGTAGAACTTCCGATCTTTATCAGCGAGGAACTTGTCACGGTGCTGTTTAATGTGGTTTTCGTTAGCAAACGTTTTACCATTCAAAGAGTTTTGTAATGAACGAAACAAATGGAATTCCGATGGCGCAAGGTCTGGGCTATCCGGTGGATGTGGTAAGACATCCCATCCAAGCTGCAACAATTTTTGCCGAGTGGTCAAACTTGTATGGGGCCTTGCGTTTTGGTGAAAGACCACGCCCTTCCGATTAACCAGTTCAGGACGTTTCTGTTCGATGGCATCATTCAATATTCGTAGTTGCTCATAGTAGACTTCGAAATTGATTGTTCTGTTCGCTGGGAGCAGCTTGTAGTAGACAGGCTTCCTCCAATCCCACCAGATTGACAGCAAACCCTTTTTTGGTGGATGTCTGCTTTTGCTTGCCTTTCCTGTGTTTCATCTCTCTTGCACCAACTTCTTTTTCTGGCTACATTGTTATAAACAATCCACTTTTCATCACCCGTAATCATACGATTCACCTTATGAATTTCCTTTAACTCATGCGGCACCCAAACATCGAGCTTTTTTACGAAGCCAGCTGATTTCAGATGACCATGAACGCTCCCAATGGATACGTTTAGAACGCTAGCAAGCTCCCGAATGCTTTAGTGGTTATTCGCCTGCACCAACGTCATGATTTTATCGTCGTCGATCTCGGATGGCCTACCAAAGCCATCAGCGTCTTGAACCGAAAAATTTCCATCACGGAAACGGACGAACCAATTCTAACACTGTCGGTTTTTAATTACATCTTCACAATACACATTGCACAACTTTTTTCTTGCCTCAGTTGCTGCCTTCCCTTTTTTTAAATAAAAGAGCAAAATATGGCGAATATGTTCTGCAAAATTGTCCATATTTGAACTTCACTTTTAAGCAAAAATCTCGACCGAATCACGTTAAAATGCTTTTTAACTTTTCATTTAAGTGTAAACATTAAAACGCGCGCAAATATTGACGTACATGTCACACTATAAAACAGACAAACGCTGATGATGACAACTATCACGAAAAATGCAATGACTTTTTGAACAACCCAATACTATCCGTTGGTTCCAAACTCCTCCAATCTGATCTGAAGAAGGATGATGTGATTTTTTTTGTGAGTACCAGGATGTAATTTAAATGAAGGAAGTACAGAGGCTGATCACTTTTAAAATATTGAAGCAAGTTTTTACAGTTTGTGAGCCATTCTGTGACAAAAGCAGGAAACATTCTATCTTTGCTCTTTAGAATTGGATCGAAGAAAAAGTAAAAGACCACTAGCCACCTCTATTGGGTTTTTAACAATTGAAGCTCTCAATTTTTCTCTAAAATTTAAAGCCTAGTACACAGTTCGATTCAGAACAGAAAATTCTGCTTGTCTCCACATTTGGTAAATACTTTGCTGCTGGAAATTTGACAATGAAGACTAGTGGAGATTATTCACGAAACACTTATCTTTTCGCAAATGCCGGCTGCTGTTGATGTTGGAAACAACTTCAATGACAGTTTTAAAGACAGCTATTGCCAAACGTCAACTTTCTGCATCAAAAGAAATGTCGAAACAATTAAAATTCAAGTCAGAAATGTATGGAGTACTTGGTGCTGCGGTGCTGCCATCTACGGAGTTCATCGATTCTGCGCAGAAAACTGTGTACTGCTTCTGCAGAATTGAGTCTGAAATTCTGTGCGGAGTTTCTGCAACTGCAGAATTTTCATACAAATTTCTGCTCAGAACCGAACTGTGAACTAGGCTTAAAGTTTTAAACCTCACAAACGGGGAGTTAAAAATAAACAATTTCTTGAAATTGAGCAAGTCTGTATAAGAAAGAATGAAAACATGATATGGTGCTGTTCTTTCCAATTTAAATATAGGGACCATTTTAGGTGGCATAATAATGCCTCCAGTTTTCTTCATAGAAAAATACTTACATGAATATTTAGGCATTTTTTCCATAGGCTACAAAACATTTTATGAAACACTTTTCGCCGCAGGGTTTACACAAGGTAAATATAATAATAAACAATCAATTTTTTGACTCTCATTGATAAACTTATTTCACTATGACTGTTAAAAAAAATCAAGTATAAAAATCATACCAAAAGTCACAAACGACGCTTGATGTGGTTCATTTTTTTCCAAACTGCAGATACGACTAAAATATCTTAAGCGTTTTCTTATCAATGGTGAAAGATAAAATATGGAAGTTCGATCGATGGCTGCGTCTCCAAAGGTAGTAATATTTGCATTAAAAATATCAGTTACGTTAAATGTGTCTGTTACACTATTTAGCCAGGCAAGCGACAATGCAACACAAAATAATGGATTAGTATACATCACACTAATAATTTTCATACTTTATACTTTTTTCGAAACACGGACATTGCGAAACATCTCTTGAATATGAGTAGCATTAGTGGCATATGTAACCTTCCTCAACTAAGGTCCTTACAAAAAGGCCACAAAAAGTTTAACTGATCGAACTTAAAATCATTTTGCGGAAATTTATCTGATACCTGCTTGGCATCACATTAATGGAAGTGCAATAAAAAATATTTTTCATTTCATTTTTAAAACAAAATTGACCCTTTTCAAGAACGAATGGCGTAGGTCCTATCATATTTGGAGCTCTTGAAGTAGCTTAGATGAATTTTTAACAGGAAACAAAAAGAAAGATGAAAATTGGAGGAAATGGAAGAGGTTTGTACACTCTCTACAAAAAAAAAAACTCGACCCCGTACAATCTCGACTAAAAACTCGAGCAGCATCGGAAACGAACAAAATATACACTTTTTTATAACACATGCCCTTTTTACCTTTCGTTATTTTTTTCTCAAAAACTAGTGCGGATATATCAACAACATAGCTTTTTTCATGTTGTAGAGGAATAACAAAAGATGATTTGCAGTCTGTAATATTTAAATATCCACTGGTACTTATTGAAGAAGAAAAAAAGAGAAAACTTGAACACAATCATTCGGAAACGACAGAAAACCACCAATCGAATATATTATGAAACCACAGACAACATAAAAAGTTAGTCCAGGGCAAAAGACTAAAATAAGGACTAATGAAGTACTCAAATTAGATTTTGAGAAAACGATACTTAAAGATAGTAATTTTTGGGATGATTTACAACTGATTCAAACTTGATTAATTCAATAACATGTGTCGATTTTCTCACAAACAATAAGTAAATATATTTTTGTATGTTTTAAAATTTCCATGATATGATCTCGGTTTTAACTTTTTCAGAAGCAGTCTTGAAATTCTTTGAAGGAAATAAATTCGAGAATGAATAAGCCGTGAAATATTCTGCAATGAATTTATTTTTGATTAAAAGTCTGTAAAATTGTGTATTTAAATTGATCAAGAAAATAGCACACACATTTGAATTTGTTTTGCTTTGAAAGTGTTTTCCAAGGCAGCTGAATAAATTAACATCAATTATAATTTCCTCATAGAGGTCAATGTCAAAGCTATTAGCCTTGAAAGGTAAACATGTTAAACTGAATAACCAATTGTTTGAAAAATTAGAGTTTGGCATTGTTCGTATTGAATTTAGAGTTGACAGTAGATTTGCGTTATTTGAAATTAATAATTTTTGCTTTCTGTGTATAACCCATTGATTAGTTATTTTACTTTTTAAACATTCAATTTATCGCTATACTGATCTTTTCTGAACATAGCATACATTTTTGTATACAGCCATTTTAAGTAGTAGTTTTAAAATTATTGAAAACTTTAAATTTTCATCTAAGAGTCCTATGATACGAGGCACGTCCAGAAGTAAGAGTACTGGTGCGCGCTGTCATACGATTCCTTCTCGCTGAAGGTAAAACAGCAACCGAAATCTTTTCACGTGTCAAAACTGTTTATGGCGAAGGTGTTATGAACCAAACGAACGCGTTGAAGTGATGTCGTGAGTTGAAGGCAGAACGAATGTTCATGACGATCTTCAATTTTGAACGATGAGTTGGTCCAAAAAATTGAGAAAACTGTTCGTGAAGACCGGCGATTGACACTGGATGAAATTTCAGCGATATTTCCACAACTTTCCAGATCTTTTACACGAAACAGTTGCAGAAATGCTGGAATTCCGAAAGTTATGCGCAAGATGGATCCCAAAACAACTGACAGAACAGCACAAACTGAATCGGGTCGCTAGCGCTCGCGAGTTTCTTGAACGATTTGAATTGGAAGGTGAGGATTTTCTAAGCTCGATTGTAACTGGAGATGAAACCTGCGTAGCTCATTACACTTTTGAGACAAAAAGACAGTCATCACAGCGGCGGCAAACTTGCTCCCCATCTGCCAAAAAATTCAAAACTTCAATTTCGGGCAAAAAAATCATGGCCACTATGTTTTGTGACCGAAAAGGGATCATTTTGATCGAATTTTTGCCTCAAGGGGAGACGGTTAATGCAGTACGATACTGTGAGACCCTAAAAAAACTCAAGAGAGCAATTCGAAACAAACGGAGGCGAATGTTGACGAAAGGAAGTGTGCTTGTTGCACGACAATCCTCGCCCACACACGGCCAACGTCATCAAACCGCTTTTGGACTCATTTGGTTGGGACATTTTGAACAACTGCGCATATTCCCCTGACTTGGCGCCTTCTTTTCACATCCCTGAAGACCCACATGGGTGGAAAAAAGTTTTCAACTGACGAGGAGGTGAAACAAGAGGTCCTGAACTGGAAAAAGAAGATGGCGGGAGAGTTCTTTCAAGAGGACAGTAGTGGTAATATGGGGGTTCTAGAGCGGAAGTGAAATCAATAAAAATTATCGATTTATTGATTTTGTGCAATCAATAAAAATTATCGATTTATTGATTTTGTGCAATCAATAAAAATTATCGATTTATTGATTTATGCTGACGTCATCACCCCGACCGGAAGTGAACTGTCAAGGCCACGCCCACAAAACCGCAAGCCTATTACGTCATCAACCGCAATCAAGCCGATGAGGGCATTAACCCTTTCTTCCCCTCTCTCTCTCACACACACACACACACACACGATCTCACCCACACACGCACAACCTAATTTTACGCCCCCGCGATCCCACCTTTCACCGACGACACCGTAAATTTCACGGCAAGACACTTTAACTTATTCGGAGACACTAAAAATTGGTTGTGTTGTTCAATTTCGAATTTCCCAACAGCGAATTACAGCCGGATGTAAGTTTTCAGTATTGTGGTTCTTTGAGGAAATAGCGCCGATAAGAGACATCCGGTTCTACCTATGGGGGATGTGGTTTTTTATTTGAGTTTGATATACGCTTTTGAAGAAATCAAATGAAATAACGTTGATAAGAGGCAAGTTTGTGGTTTTTAAGAAAATTTTTAGATAACGAAGTTTTGCGTAAATTTTGAAACGAAAATAAAAGCCGTTATACCAAAAAATTATTACGTCATCAGCTTTTGCTTATCTATTTTCGGTCAAAAGGAGGATGTGGTTAAAAGTTTAAAAAAAGCGGAAAAATTCCAACGAAAGTTGAATAATTGTGGTTTATGATTTTGTTTATAAGGCGAACCGAAAACTACAATAGCCATAGTTTTTTCCAAACTTTAATAGCGAAAGGTGTTTTCAATTTTTTGTGAAAAATGAAAGGTTTTTTGTGCGAATTCTGTGAAAAAGACTTTCCGTCTTCTGGTGCTCTGAAGAGGCACATACAACATACGCACGGTGAGTAGCGAAGGAGTATTTTATTTTTTTTTTTGTAGCTATTACAAACAACCCCTTTAAAATAGAAAATACAAGCCCATATAAGAATCACAACCTAGCAGGAGCGTCAACACACAACCAAACGCCCCTTAAAATTTGTGATGTGTGTCTGGTTATTGTCAAAACAACAGAGTGGAACCGCCACATCCGAACAAACACACACAAAAAGAATATTTATCATTCTGTTGATGAGAATTTTCAAAGCATTAAGAGCAGCTTTAAAAACAGAATACAAACGCTTGTATATCAAAACAAAGATGAGAACGCATTGATTCCGGAAGTATTTTTCAAAAACCTAGAGGAACCACTTATGATTAGATTAAAGCAAATATTAAAAAAATCATCCTCTATTAAGTTTAATGTTGAGCTATTTGGGGATTATATGAAAACTTGTTTGTCAGACGACAAGGAAGAAAGCGTGTGTTTGATAAGCATTAAATCGTTTCAACCAAAGATGCAAGCCGCCCAAACTGAATGTGAGTTGCAAACGGGGTTCAAGAACAACGTTGATCAGATTATTAAGAAAATGCAAGAGTTTCAAGAGAGAGATAGTGGATGGACGCTAGTGAAAATAACTCACTGTGAAATAAACATAAACGAACACAAGCCGCTTAGGGGAACGAAACACGTGCGTTTACCACCATTTATAGCAAGCAAGCGTGCATGTGTTAATATTAAAAACGACGATGAATTCTGTTTTAAATGGAGCATAATTTCTGCGTTGTCTCCCGCGCAAATCAGTTCAGATAGACCATCATCTTATCATATATCGGATATTACGCAAAGCGTTATAACACTGGATAATGGAATATTATTAAAGTTTAACGATTTAGAGTTCCCACTAAAGGTTCACGATGTAGCGAACTTTGAAAAATTAAACCCCCTAATTAGCGTAAACGTGTTTGGTTATGAACGCGAAAATCGGAAAATTGTGGGGCCATATTATAACACAAAGAACGAGCGAATATATCATATAAATTTATTATTGATACAAAACACCGACGAAGACCAACACTATGTGTGGATAAAGAACCTTTCAAGGTAATCTTGTAGTTTTGTCTATTCTCCCCCCCCCTAATTTTTATTGTTTAAGGCTGATCCATTATCAACAGACACTCCACGACGAAAAGCTTTTTATTTGCAATACATGTCTTCAACATTTTCATACCGAAGAAGCCCACTTACAACACAAAAACGAGTGTGGTAAAATTGTGACAACCATGCCGAAACCGGAAAAATCAACACTATATTATCAGAATTTTGAGCGCCAACTGGATGTACCATTTGTCATTTATGCCGACTTTGAGTGTTTGCTTCAAGATGTGAACACCTGTTTTGCCGACCCAGAAACTTCCTCAACAGCAAAAGTCCAGGAGCACACACCATGTGCATTTTCATATTATATTAAGTGTTCTTTTGATTCGTCATTAGATAGGTTAAGAGCGTACAAAGGTCCCGAATCCTCTAAAAGCTTTGTAAAATCGCTTGTGAACGACGTAAGGCGGCTCTATTCAGACTATATAATGATGCCAAAACCGATGCATACTTTAACAAACCAAGAAATGAAAATTCAAACAGAAGCGGTCCTTTGTCATATATGTAAAAAGACTCTTGAAAACGACAGAGTGATGGACCACTGCCACTTAACGGGAAAGTATAGGGGTCCAGCCCATAATAAATGTAATTTATTATTTAGAGTGCCCAAATTCTTTCCAATCTTTTTTCATAATTTTTCCGGATATGATTGTCATTTATTCGTAAAAGAACTTGGTAATTTGGACGGTGATATAAAAATTATACCCCAAAATAAGGAGCGATATATATCGGTATCAAAAAGAATTGTGATCAATAGCACCACAACGATTGAATTACGATTTTTAGATTCTATTAGATTTATGCAAAGTAGTTTAGATGAGCTTGTAACATATTTACCCGCGATAAAACTAGAGACAGTGCGCTCAATATATGGGGAAGAAAGCAAATTCAAGTTGCTAACAAGAAAGGGCGTATTCCCCTATGAGTATATAAATTCGTGGAGCCGATTGGACGACCCTTGTTTACCCCCACGCGAAAAATTTTTTAGTAAATTAACAAATAGTGAGTGTAGTGAAAACGACTATAAACACGCGCAAAACGTCTGGAAAGAGTTCAATTGTAAAACGCTTTGGGATTATTTAGAGTTGTATTTGAAAACAGATGTATTGCTTTTAACAGACGTGTTTGAAAATTTTAGGAAAATTTGTAAAGAAATCTATGAGTTGGATCCCTGTCAATATTACACTGCTCCGGGTCTAGCATGGGATGCTATGCTTAAAACAACAAAAACCACACTAGAGCTTTTAAATGATATAAACATGTACAATTTTTTCAAACGAGGTATTAGAGGGGGCATTACCCAATGTTCGCATCGACACTCCGTAGCCAATAATAAATATATGGAAAGCTTTGTTGAAGCGAATCCATCAAAATACATAATATATTTGGATGCCAATAACTTATACGGGTGGGCCATGTCTCAACCCCTTCCACATTCTTCATTCGAATGGGTTCCAAATGTTAATGATATTGATATTATCAATATTCCACAGGATTCTGATATTGGATACATATTAGAGGTCGATTTAGAGTATCCCCCATTAAAACACAATGATCACAACGATTTACCCTTTTGTGCAGAAAATAAAGCAGCACCGGGTTCCAAAAACAAAAAGCTTATTACAGACTTAACAAACAAACACAAATATATTATTCACTATCGGAATCTGCAACAATGCTTAGAAAATGGGCTAAGACTTATCGGGGTTCATAGAATTTTACAATTTAAACAGTCTTGTTGGCTAAAGAGCTATATCGATTTGAATAATTATTATCGCACAAAAAGCAAAAATTCGTTTGAAAAGAATTTCTTTAAATTGTTGAACAACGCGGTATATGGGAAAACGATGGAGAACGTGGAAAAAAGAAAAGATGTGAAAATTGTTACAGAATGGGAAAGTCGGGGCAGACACCTAGGCGCCCGCGCTCTTATCGCAAAACCTAACTTTCATAGTATAGCCATATTTTCAAACAACATGGCCGCAATTCAGATGAATCGAGTGAATGTGTGCTATGATAAACCAATTTATTTGAGGTTTACCGTTCTTGATATTTCAAAGCTAAAAATGTACGATTTTCACTATACTTATATGAAACCAAAATATCGCTAAAATGTTCTTCTAAATTATATGGACACAGATTCATTCATTTATACAATTAAAACAGAAGATTTTTATAGAGACATTTTAAACGATATTGACAACTACTTTGATACTTCAGAATATTCTAAAGATAATCCCTATCATATTCCATTGAAAAATTGTAAAATTTTGGGTTTAATGAAAGACGAAACGCACGGAAAAATAATAAACGAATTTATAGGGCTAAGAGCAAAAATGTATTCATTAAGTATTGATCAGGAAAAAACAATAAAAAAGGCAAAAGGCGTTAAGAAAACTGCAGTGGATAGATTGAGTATAGATAATTATAGAGAGTGTTTGTATAGGAATAAAATTTATAGAGGAGACATGTATGTATTTAGATCAAAACTTCATAAAATATATACGGAGTGTATTAATAAGATAGCTTTAAGCAGCTTAGACGATAAGAGACTAATTAGGGAGGATAAAGTTAGCACATATGCTTGGGGACATTGTGAAATTTGATATGAAAATAATAACAGCATTGTATTTTATAAAAAAAGGCGTTTTTTTTCCTCAAAGATAATGGGCAAAAACACGAACCGTTCGTTGTTTTAGTTGAAGGAAATATTGGATGTGGAAAATCCACTCTTCTAAATCATTTCAATAAATTTGATGATGTATGCTTGATGTATGAACCACTTAAAAAATGGCAAAATGTGGGGGGATACAACCTATTGGTGTGTAGCATCATATTCTCATATTAAACCCAAACGTTTATATGAAACATTTTAGGATTTGTTTTATAAGGATCCAGAACGATGGGTAATACCTACACAGAATTATATTACTTTAACCATGTTTGAAATGCATATGCGATCAACAGACAAGAAGTTTAAACTAATGGAGCGCTCTTTGTACAGCTCAAGGTGCGTTAATGATTTCTGGCTCCAACATTTTTTAGTTTTTTAGATATTGCTTCATAGAATGTCTATATGAGGCTGGACGAATAGATGACGAAATGCGATGCGTTCTATTAGAAACCCATAATCTGATGGAACAAAACTTTAAGATTAACACCAATCTTATTGGTGAGCTACAGATGAAAATATTTTAAAAACACACCAAACAAGCGTCTTTATAGTTTATATTCAAACATCTCCGGAGGTAGCATATGAGCGAATAAGAAAACGAGCCCGCGCCGAAGAAGAATTTGTGTCAATGGAGTATTTACAAAGCCTACACAAACACCACGAGAACTGGTTAATCGAAAATAAGCCCCAAACAAACAGCATACCCGTTGTTGTTGTGGATGGAAATCAGAATGCGGCTTGTATGCTTTCAGAATATCAAAAAATAGAACAAATGCTGCAGCTGCCCCAAGAAACACGAATCTCAGCTTACAATAGCATAAAATAATAAATCGATAATTTTATTGATATAAAAAAAAAAAATATACTTTATTTTTGCTTTTTCACACACAACACATTTTTTCTTATTTTAACCGATCTACAACAATTTCCTAACTTCGCTAGTCAACGGATTGTATTCTACAATTCTATCGTGGAGCAATAGACAAAATGCTGTTGTCTTTGGCGGAAACATGCTTGATGTTCTAAATTCTATCTTTACATCAACAGGACCAGTTTTCAAGGCTTCATTTTGAAACGAGCAATCAATAACAACTATGGGAGCTAAATTTTTAAATTTTTCACAATCTAATAGCGGAGGAGAATCTTGATTATAGTATGATCGTTTGAATTTGGTGTACATGTCATACAATAGTGCGTATCGGTTGCGATCGAATTTCAGATTAAGATCCTCGTATGGGTAGGTTTCAGAGTTCAAGTGTGCTTTGATGTCTGTTAAATTGCAGTGATCAAATGTAGTTGCATCTTTTTCCTTTAAATTATTTTTTTCTGATTGTAATGCGAAAATTATAAATCGGGGTTTTTCAAGCTGTGAAGAAGTTTTCACAGTCCAAATGTGATGACTAGATGCTGCTGGTAATATGGGATATTCGTACATATCCCAACTTCTAAAACTGATTTGTATTGGACGCCCGACTTTTATAATGTTGAGAAAATTTAGTCGTTCAGCATCAGATACGGTTATATGTGGTATTCGCCATAACAACTTATGAATGGACACGTCATAAGCCTTTGTTGTATTAACAACATTATTATCGGTCCTAGACCGAATTAAGATCAAATCGTGACGTGCGTTAACAACAACTCTTTTGTAATCTTCTGCGAAACCAAGCAGCATTTTCAGCGGAACACAAAAGTTGAAAAACGAATCAGGAACTTTACAATGTTTTTCCGGCGACCAGCCAGCATTTTGTAGCATTTCACTTTCATTTTTGCTTAGAGAAATATAATTTTTCAGGGCGGTTGTGACCCCCAAACTTCTGGTACGATCAATTTCAATTCCATTCAATTCGTATCGCATTTCTTCGAAAAGAAAAGATATACAATTATTATTGAGAACAGAACTGGCGGCATCTAATTTTGTTCCTTCTGTTGAAGTTATTGCGCCCTCAATGTATAGAAAACTTTCGTTTGGTAGTAGATACAAGTCTTGATGTTGAATAGAAATTCTGATTTCATCGCTGTTTTTGTATGCTGTCGAAAATGGTGTATAGGTGTGATACTCCTTCTTTATAATATCTTCGTTAAACACAGGCTGGTTAGTAATGTTGAGTAAATGCGTCATTTTTCCTTCTTTAAATGAAATCCCAGTGATTGTAGAAATAACTTATTTGCTTGTGTTAAGTGTGCTTTTCCAACAACAACACTTGGTGTTTTTCTTTTCGATGTTGAAGAAGTAGACACTGATTGTACACTGGTGGAAAGAGAACCAGCATCTTGGTTATATATCAACATTTTATGCTGGTTTCAGGTGAAGGCGAGCGGTAATGGTTTCGCCGCGGAAATTAACAAGTTGTCCGTCTTGATCCAATATTTTTAGCTCCAAGAACCTTACTTCACGGGTATTCAGCGGCAAATAAATGAGACTTTTCGGGGCTTCAATTATTTTATACCCTGGACCAACGTCTGGTGAAAATTCATGAATAGTGTGTGCAATGGTGTTGTTAATATACGAGCCGGTGACTATGTTGCACTCTATACGAATTGCATTCACCGTTATAATGTTAACAGGTAGTGTTGAAGTGTGTGTTTTGGTAGGGTGTAGAACCACATCCTTAAAACCCAATAGTTTACCAACCGTTCGCATCCGATTAAAGTATATTGTCTCACTACTTTTTATTTCTGCCTTGAGAGTGTTGTTGTTTGCTTTAATTTTTAGCGCATACCTTTTTCCCCTTCTTTCCAGCTCTTTTTCTATGTAAAGAGCAATATCGTCAACTTCATAAGACCCGACTGGTATCTCAATTTCTTCATTTCCAATATGAAAAAGGTTATTCTCGTTATCAACATTTGGAATGGAGTTATATGTTTGAAAGTCAACCAAACCGCATACATAGTCGCCAGCCAATTCCAAGGGAGGAAAATATTCAGCGGTTAATGTAGAAGTGATTCCACTCAAAATCAAGGTCATCGACATGCTTATTATGATGTTGTATTAACCATACTAAACAACAATTTCTATATCTTTTAATATTTATATTTATTTTTCATAGATTTTAACACAATCATATAGAAATTTTAAACACAAGTGTCCACATATCACCGAGTCAAAGTCTTGATATCGGCTATAGTTGTATTTGATATTTGAACCAAGATAGGAAATAACTTCTTTTGGCGGATGCAAATTTCCAAAGCTATCAAAATATTCCACATGATCTTGGTGTTTGTAGTACGCTACCCAATGGGTGCCGGGGCCCGATGAAATATCCAAATTTATTACGCCACACTCCGTATACCAGGGATGCTTTGGCAGCTGATCGCGCATAAATACACCACGAAAGTAGGGAATGTTTTCAGCGAATTTGAATATATCGAGTTCGGTTAACGCTCTACGGGGCAGCCGTCTTAGAAGTTTTTTGATGGTTGAGTTAAGTAAAGCCCTAGCCCCTTCCTATATGGTTTCAGATGAAGCCCCTTCCCAAGCGCAACGGCTTCCATTTGTCTATTGTGTCTCACACTTTCTGCCAGTTGTTCTTTTGCATTTTTTGCATTATTAACAGCTTTTGCGATTTGTGATGCGCCGCCAACTAACGCTCCAAGTGCTGAAAGTCCAGCAAATATTGGAATGAGGGGTAAAATACCACCAACTTTCGGAATTGGTATGATCCGCGGAGTTTCAACTAGAGATTTTTTTGTTCCAATAACATCTTTTGCAGTTTTCATAGCCAATTTGATTGTTTTCGATATGCTTTCCGGCTTTTTCCTCTTCAATACAATATTTATGTTTTTAAGGGCCGATTTAAATAAAGTTTTGTTCGGTTTCCTCTGCTTTCGCCTTTCTCTCTTTATGCACCCCATTCCCAACTTCACTTTAGTTTTCATGGCGTTTGTAATCAGCCAGGCGTTTGTCCTCTCGCCCAAGTTGGCGTTATTTGAAGTTGCTCTGTTCCACGCCTTTTCCGCTAAAATTCTATCCGCGATGTTTCTGTTTAAAGTATCTTTGTGTTTGGAGTAGGCAATGTCGTGCTCTCGACACGCCTCATCAAGTAGATTCACACCGCGATCGCCTCTAGCTAAACGCTTTTGTAGTTTTGTGCCTGGACCACAAAAATTATAGCCCGGTATATGTAGCTCGAATGGTAGATTGCTGATGAGTGTATTTATTAAACCTCCTCCGGTGGAATTTCGTGAGTTACTAATTGATTTTCGGGCAAATTCAATCATTATATTATATTATGTACAACCTTTTGCTGCGGGCCTTCGTTGCAAATAGATTGAAAAACCCTATAAAACAATGTATTTATGTGTGGTTGTATCATAGTACACAAAATGAAGCTAGTAAAACAACAAGCAAAGCTAGGCATTGAAAATTTCGATTTTGGTGATAATCGCCACGGAGCGAGGATAAAACATAGCGTGCTTTTACCAAATGACATTCGAGCGATAATTGTCGGTCCTTCGAGTTCTGGTAAAACCAATATTATGCTAAGCTTGCTCTTACATCCGAACGGTTTGAAGTTTGAGAATATATATCTGTATTCAAAGTCGTTGTATCAACCAAAATATGAGTATTTAAAGCGTGTTGTGTCGCCCATTAAGGGCCTGGGATATTATACATTCACCGAAAATAACGAGGTAATAGATCCAAGCGACGCCAAAAGAAACTCTGTTTTCATATTTGATGACGTCGCTTGTGAGAAACAGAATAACATGAGATCGTACTTTTGTATGGGGCGACACAAAAGCATTGACAGTTTCTACTTGTGTCAAACGTATACGCATATACCCAAGCATTTGATTAGAGACAACGCAAACTTCATAATATTGTTTAAACAGGATGACCAAAATTTAAAGCATGTATACAGTGATCATGTGAATACAGACTTGTCGTTCGATAAATTTAGAAACATGGCTGCTGATTGCTGGAGCGATAAATATGGGTTTTTGGTTATTAATAAAGATTGTTCTATTGGTGTGGGGCGCTATAGACGGGGGTTCGACATATTCATTAAAGTATAAAACAATAATGCACGCCCTGTGTGCTTTCATTACCGAGAAACACATTGGTGGAAAACTGAGCTCAAAGTTGGTTGCGAATTGGTTGCAGGTTGGTTACAAGCTGGTTACAAGCTGGTGACAAGTTGGTATACGCGTGGTCTTCATCATCTATTTTTTAACGTCTGGTGTCAACTCATAATGAGCTCAAAACTACTTAAAAATATCATAAAGGCATCAAATGATGTGCGGAAAAAATATAAAGCGTTGAAAACCGGAAAAACGGAACACGAGCTAATGTTGGAAGCAACATTTAAATCTATTAGTGAGCCATTGAAAGAAATTAAAGAGAAAACAGGCGAAGAATTTAGTAAAAAAGTAAAAAGCCGAATGAAGGGGGAGCTGTCTTCGGCTGATCCACGATTACAAGACAATTCTGATGATAACGATAATGAGGATGCTGTTTCATTCATACAACATTCCCCCTCAATGATAACACCAAATAAACCTCTTTCTTTGAAGCGATTGCGGGCGCCAGTTCAATACAGTACACCCATAAAAACTGTAAAAACATCTCCGATCTCTTCGAGTTTGAGTGAATCGTTAAACGATTCAAAATCTTTATCGGCATATTACATCAAAGAATATATGAATAATAGTCGGAATCTTGATAAAACTTATGGCCCCAAATTCGATGAGCGCTCCAACAAATTTCGGGTGGGTGTTTTGGATATGGAATTCAAAGAACATGCAATTGATATTGGAGGTATTGAGTATCGGGCATCTCGGGGGCTCTACGAATTGATTTTCATGAAAAACCCAAGTAAATACAAACCAAAAGATTTAGAAAACTACAAAGATATTCTTCAAAAATCAAATGTTTATCGCACTGTTGTTGATGATGCCAATAGTAGAATCAAAGGTAATGGTGGCGAAAAGTATAAAAGAATCGTTAGCAAGCTTATTGGGGGCAAAGGGGGAAGCGGGCTTATGCTTGTGAATAATCAAAAGCCCAATTATGTGTACTGGGATGATCCCAACGAATTGGTGGAAAGATTGAGGCTACTTGTTTCTTCCCAGCAAGCCGGCCATTCCAATCACAATAACGAAATAGTGTCAATTATTGAAGAACTGAAAGAGGTCGACGCAATTCTTTAAATAAGTTTTGGCGAATGAGAAATCGATTATTACGATCATGAGCGTTGATAAGTTTGGCCGTTTTGTAAGCAAGCGCGCAAAACCTATGCGGGGAGAGCGCGGTCTTCCGGGTGTTGGATTCAGCTTGGCCAACAGCGGAAACTTTGATTTGGGGGGTAAATTAATTGAAAACTTGGGAGATCCCGTACAGTTACAAGATGCTACAACAAAGGCCTATGTTGATAAAGAGATTGAAAAATTGAAGAAAGAACTGGAAGGGGTTATTCAGCAGACAAGCGACAGTGTTTCTCAAAACACAAAATCAATTGATGTGCTAACATTAAAACACAATAAAAAGTTGGAGGACGACGAAGAATCATTAGATGTTGCCCGGGATGGAGATGATGATGACGAAGATTTGGTGATCGCTCCAACACCCACAGTTATTTTGAAAGACAAATAGAGACACAGCTGATAATGAGCAAGCGAGAACTGGTTGAAGAATTGCATAAGGCAGCAAGGAAAAATTTCAAACGGCGGCGGGTTATAATAAAGGGTCTCGACGACTTGTGGCAAATTGATTTGGTGGAAATGGGCACATATTCTACCAATAATAAAGGATATCGCTATTTGCTTACCGTAATCGATTCGTTTTCAAAATTTGTTTGGGTCATTCCATTAAAAACAAAACGTGGAATTGAGGTGGCTGGCGCAATGGAAAGCATATTTTTTGACTCCTCGCGAATCCCCAAAAATGTGCAAAGTGATCTTGGAAAAGAATTTTATAACAAACCATTTCAAAAACTAATGCAAAGTCACAACATCAATCATTATTCAACGTTCAGCTCCCTCAAGGCTTCGATAGTTGAGCGCTTTAATCGAACCTTGAAGGGAATGATGTGGAAGGAGTTTAGCCTACGTGGATCTTATAAGTGGATTGATAACGTCCAAAATTTGGCAGACAAGTATAACAACACAATGCATAGGACAATCAAATTGAAGCCCTGCGATGTGAATGCTTCAAACGAGGGGCTCTTGTTAAAAACCGTTTATAGTAATTTAAAGGTGTTTTCGAAACCCAAATTTAGAATAGGCGATTTTGTCCGCATCAGTAAATACAAACATGTTTTCGAGAAGGGGTATACTCCGAACTGGACAACTGAAATTTTCACAGTGCAAGCTGTAAACAACACAAATCCAACAACATATTTGCTTGCAGATTATAAGGGCGAACGCATACAGGGAGGATTTTATGAAAACGAATTGCTAAAAACGAAACACCCTCACTTGTACCTCGTGGAAAGGGTTTTAAAACGAGCTGGAGATAAATTATATGTTAAATGGTTGGGCTTTCCAACCCAACATAATTCCTGGATTAAAAAATCAGATTTATCATAATATATTATATTTTATTGATTAATAAAGAAAAACATTTTAATACAAAAAATTTTCACATCTCTCATTTCCTAGTCTTTTATAAAATTTTATAAGTTTTTCAATGTTGTTGCGTTTTCGATAAACACTGTGGCAGGCGCATGTATCCGGCCCGGATTTTGCGTCGTCTTTAGACCAAGGACAGCTGATAAAGTGTCTTCCGTGAATTGAATTTGTTTCGTCCGTTTTGTAATATGACATTAGAAATAATACATCTTTCATGATTTCTTCGCGATGTTCTTCCAACAATATGCGGCTGTATTTAATCAAAAAGGACAAATAGTTTTCCAAATCCATGGTGTGGTTGTTACTCGTGGGCAGCTTCTTATTTACTAAAAAAATTCTGTTCAATCGCTGGTTCATAGGGGTCGTTGGGTGGTGTTATATCCATTTCCATTAAAATATCAACAACTCGTTTGGAATTGAAAACATTAGATTTTCCCCGCAAGTTCTTTTTAAATCTTTCCTCTCCTGCCCTCTGCGATTCCATATTCATTAATTTCTCGCTTAGCGCCCAGTCTTCTTCAACAGAGAATGAACATCCCAGTGGGAAGCCATTTGGAGTTTTATAGTTACTGAGGCCATCGATAACTTTCCCAATAATTGTGATTTCTCCACCTTAAGTTATAGTTTTAGAACAAATTACATCGGCTTAACAAAAAAAATATCACCTATCACTTCAATTTTAACGTGTTGAAAGGGTTTGAAATTGAATTCAAGCTGACAGCTCCGGGGGATCTCTTCAATTCTCGTTGTCAATATAAGATTTCTTGCGCCGTTTTCGGGAGTCATAAATACCTCCATGTGTCTATTATATATCACTAAATTCACAATTCTAAACGACAACCATCCCGATCCACAAACACAAAATTTCCGATTTCGTGATATTGTGTCAACCAAAAATTTTTTCCCATCCATATTTAATGATCTTGTGTGTCTATGTGTGTGACTGCGTGAAAGTTAACTCAACGATTCAAATTTATACCATTGGAAGTGGCTTGGAGGAGGAGTGGGGGAAGCACTATAAAACCCTTTGTTTTATGAAATTAGATCATTGAGCATCTGTTGTTCTTCCAATCGTCCTATCAAATACGAGCAATTCAATATGCGTGGAGGAATCTTTTGCGCCCTTTTTGTGTGTGTATTGTTTAGTGCAGTCCATGCGGGGGTGATACCTATAATACTAAATGAGTCTGCTGGAAATAAAGGAAATTTGGAGTTTGCATTAAAGCTACCTAGTAATGAGACGGTACAAATTGGATTATCGTTCCAATTATTAAAATTCAACAATGGGTTGAATAGTTCGGCTGAAGATGCTCGGGAGCTAGCAACATCTACCATTTCAACACTAGAAAATACAACTTTGAACAGCACAACAATAACTGCGAGAGAAGAAACTAAATATGTCACCGTTCAAGAGGCAATTGAAGGTTTTAGGCAGGATTTACTTAAAAAAGAGCGTGAAATTGCAGGAATTATTGAAAGTGAACGACCTTTTTACAGACACTTCCAACTACAATTCCAAGACGACTTGATTCTTACAATCCGTTGCACTTATGACAGCAACTATGAAATGAAAACACTGAATATAAAATGCTATGAATATCGCGAATACATGAAAGAAAGAATTCTTAGCAATGGTGAAGTGGAATTCATTCGAGCTCAGGATGTAGATTATAAAACCGATGTCGAACTAATCGATGCTAGAAATGTAAAACAACTTTATACAATGAAAATTGAATAAAGTAATAATAACAAGTGTTCTTTTTTCTTTTAATATGTTTTTATTTAAAAATTTGTGTTTAACATTTTAGGGGTTGTAATTTGTAAAAAAAAGCGCGTAGCTTTTTCCTAGGGCGGGCCCTCTTGACACGCAAATGTTGCCGGCGTTCATTTGATGCAGCACGTCCTGCGTTAGGTTTCGATACCTAGCTGGAAGGAAAAGCTGGAACTCGTCCAACTCAACCAGTATGGATTCGCCGAACTCGGTGCTGCATCTTTTTGCGCCCGCAATCCGGTATGATTTGTAGGGGTCCATCTCTTTTACCTTGAGGAGCGGCTTGTAGTTTAATGTGTTCAGCTCCTTGAGGACGTCAACGTCATCATCCTCCACCACAATCGGCGTGCTGTATTCGTTGCTTTCAAACATGGCTCTAATCGAAACCTTTAATTAAAATCGAAAGCTTAAATTAAAATAAAGTATGCTCACCTTTTCTCCGAAGTAATTAATTATGGTCTTCATTCAAATTTCGGGGCTCTTTATATAGCACATTTTCTATTATACTTGCGGCTTTTTTTTTAGCAATATATCACTCGAATGAAACGTAACCGCATGCTTTTATCAAATCGCGTGTGCCGTCGCTGTCTATTTTGCATGCGGTCAAACGCGTGTTCGAAAATTCTTATCGGCTTTCGGACAGTTGTCTATTTCACGGACAACATTTCGTCATAGCGCAAAACGATTTCAAAAAAACCACAAACTTATTAAGCAGCAACGAATACCTCTTATCAACGTTATTTCATTTGATTTCTTCATGACGCGAAACGAATTCGAATAAAAAAAACCACAAACTTACTAAATAGACACGAATGCCTCTTATCAACGGTATTTCGTTTAATTGCTTCAATCGAATTCAAATAAAACCACATGCACATTAATTAGAAACGAATGCTGCTTATCGGCGTTATTTCATTTGATTTCGCCGTGGCGCGAAACGAATTTGAATAAAAAACCACAAACTTACTAAATAGACACGAGTGCCTCTTATCAACGGTATTTCGTTTAATTGCTTCAATCGAATTCAAATAAAAACCACATGCACATTAATTAGATACAAATGTCTCTTATCAACGCAATTTCGTTTTAAACCCACAATATTGAAAACTTGCCTCCGGCTCTGTAATTCGCTCGTGGGAAATTTGAAGTTGGCCGCCACAAACAAATAAAGTGTCTCGGAAATATAAGTGCAAGTGGCGCGGCGTGCAATTTACAGTGTTTTTTGTTTAATTGCTTCATTCGAATTCGCATAAAAACCACATACACATTAATTAGATACAAATGTCTCTTGTCAACGCAATTTCGTCTATAAAGCAGAATATTGAAAACTTACCTCCGGCTCTGTAATTCGCTCGTGGGAAATTTGAAGTTGGCCGCCACAAACAAATAAAGTGTCTCGGAAATATAAGTGCAAGTGGCGCGGCGTGCAATTTACAGTGTTTTTTGTTTAATTGCTTCATTCGAATTCGCATAAAAACCACATACACATTAATTAGATACAAATGTCTCTTGTCAACGCAATTTCGTCTATAAAGCAGAATATTGAAAACTTACCTCCGGCTCTGTAATTCGCTCGTGGGAAATTCGAAATTGGACGTGGCAAACAAATAAGTGTCTCCGAAAAAAAGTGAAAGTGATGAGGCGTGGAATTTACAGTGTCGTCGGTGAAAGGTGGGATCGGGTGGGATCGCGGGGGTGTAAAATTAGGTGTGGCAACACCGGTGTGGGTAAGATCGTGTGTGTGTGTGTGTGTGTGTGTGTGTGTGAGAGAGAGAGAGAGAGTGGTAGAGAGAGAGCGGGGGAGAAGGGGTTAATGCCCTCATCGGCTTGATTGCGGTTGATGACGTAATAGGCTTGCGGTTTTGTGGGCGTGGCCTTGACAGTTCACTTCCGGTCGGGGTGATGACGTCAGCATAAATCAATAAATCGATAATTTTTATTGATTGCACAAAATCAATAAATCGATAATTTTTATTGATTGCACAAAATCAATAAATCGATAATTTTTATTGATTTCACTTCCGCTCTAGAACCCCCATATTACCACTACTGAGGACAATAAAAAGCTTGTGCCATGGCTCACAACCTGCATAGAAAGGGAAGGAGACTACGTGGAAAAATAGCTGACATATTTACTTACAAAATCCTGTAACTTTGTTTTAAATGTTAATTTTTTTAATTAGAAAAATCGAGTACTCTTACTTTCTGGACGTGCCTCGCATTTTCTTAGCAGAGACAACACTATAAGCTGCAATTTTCAATAACTTTATCCTTTAAAAAAATGTACTTTAAGCCTAATTTAAAAATAAATCTTTTATATTCGTCACTCTGCTTTTTGCTTCTGTGATCACTCGTATGCAATTTTAAATTTTCGCAAACGTATATGATAAAGACACTGCAATACGTTATCGCATTGTTGATTGGAATGCGAATGTTTACAGAGAATGAATTTATGCTTGAACAATTTAAGAAAATGCACATGAATATTGTTTGATATCTTTTTACGCTGTTTTCTTTTTCGCAATGTTAAATGGTTGTCTTTCAAAGTTTATTGAATTTTTTTTCATCTAGTTTGATTATGATTAAAGACTGTCTGTGAAAAGGGGAACATGCAAATATTTTTCAAAAAACAAGTAAATTCCTCCTGAATTAAGAAACATGATTTAATAGAAATAATTGCTTAAGATATGTACTACTTATATCTTTATGGATGTATTAGCACCCATAACGAGCATTCTGAAAAACTTGTATACTTAGATCCTTCATTTTATCGATGTTTAAAGGTCCAATTGTTGAAAAAATGGAAAGGTATGACTACAAATAATTGAGTATACAAAATTTAAAGTCAGCTTTTGCATCACAGTTTTACCAGTTTCATGAGTGTTTATTGTGTGTTTCATATTTCAAAAATCCACTTTCAAACTGCTATAAATCAACATTAATTTACAATCCTCCTATGTACATATGTTTAATTGATACGTTTATGTTAGCTTTTAAGGTCGAAGGTTGTACAGTATTCATACTAACTCTTTTGTTGTGGTACATGCAATTTAGCCTGGGAGATGATTCGTCCGCATTTGATACGTGCATGTATTAATTCTTTGTATTAATACTATGCCTAACAAGACATTGAATCGTTTCATTGTCAAGGAACGTAGAGCGTAACCATATAGAAACCGGAATAAGTTAGCTTACACAAGAATGGATATCGTATTGGCTTTTTTAATATTTCAATTTCGTGGAAGCTGTCTAGGGCGTTTTATTTTCGTGAAACGCTATTTAGCTAATGTCTTGGGCATTTTATTGAAGAATTCTTCTTATGGGCGCTGCAGGCATTGGTCATAATTTGACTATCATTGAATCCGACGACGGCATACATACAGGTAGGTATCTGAAGATTGTCATCATATAGGACAACAAAGGCATTCGTATACCTTAGCAAAAGGAGGGATCATGAGAAATAAACAAGCGATATTTCCTAAAGAGATGATTACAAACACAGAAACAAAGGTTGTCTCGCAATATTTCAACCGAAATCAAGTATACCGTCCAGATTTGGATAGTTGCTCTTTTCAATCTATTGGCAGCTTCATGATCGACTCCATTTTGGCAAACAATTCAATGCTTCAGACAGTTTTTTTACCTGAAATCGTATTAGCCTATTGCATTCAGCATAGTTTCATGGTTTCACACATGCACTCACGACTTTAACAAACAAACAAACACACATACGATCACCAGCAGCGAAAGTTACGTTTTGTAATCACTTCGAGTGACCTGGTTTCCTTGGGAAATGTTCAAGTGGCGAATTCTAGACAACTATTCAAAATGGTACCATACTCACATTATCATACAACGTATGTAGCTACAGACTCTGTGCTGATCTGCAAAGTTAATAAGCGCAAACACGATCGAGTGAACTACACCCAGGAATCTATTTGACGACCTCAAAAAGAACTCGACACTTTTTCAAAATACTCATTGGAAAGTTGCAAATCACTATCTAGAACGCGCACTTACATTCAGGATACTGCCTTATAATATTTATCCACTAATCTAAACACTTCACTTGCGAACGCTGACGATTGCGAGCAAAACTTCTTACAAAAATGAACGAACTTTTCGCTTCTTTTCCTGTAATTCCAGCATGAGCACGAAAACTCCGAAAAAAAACCCGCTTGCAATTTTTTCGTTAACACAACATTCTGCACAAACTTTGTTGCCCGTATTGTATTCGTAACAATCTGGTTTTGTTGGAAACGTGGCGAACGGATCGCGTAGCCGAGTCGCAGACCAAGTCCAAGTTTAAATAGATACGCGATAAAAGCATCTGCATAACAAGATGCCGTGCCGTGCCGTTACTGTATCGTTGAGCCCGACAACCACCTTTTTGCTTCTTATCTAAATACTAGCCAGCTGGCTAGCTGGTTTAACTGCTGCTAGATAGATAGTCATGCGCGCAACAAACACTTTGTAGATACATACAGTTGAAAAAATTTCGAACGGAAACGGCAACACTTACTCTACGCAATTTAGATATTCACAGACGTGTCGTACCGACCTAGAGGATCCCTGAAACCAAACTGTTTCACAAAACGTTGAAGCGGACACGGAATGACTAATAAAACTTTAGATTGCTTCGTATCACGAATTTATTTCTCTCCGATCAAGTCCAAGTATCGATGAGAATGTGATCAAAAGTCAATGTATCGAATGTTCGGAATTGAAAGCTACCAAGAGTAATATCTTAACAAACAACCATGAAGAAGTGAAGGTAACACACTTTACCAGTTTTTAAGTATTAGGTTGATGCAAAAATAATCTCGGTTTTTCTATTGTTTATTTTTATGTATGATTTTTGATTAATTTTTTTTATTAAATATGATGCTATATGTTGTTTAAAATCGCGTTTTTCGCTCTATCTATTCGTTTTATTGGTTTTGTTTTAAAATAATGCAGTCGCTTTTTTCAGGACTTCAAATATAAAATGGATAAGAAGTAAATTCGCATGATTTTTTTGTTCAAATTCAAATTAGGCCGAAAAGCTGCCGAGACAGCTCGCGATATCAACGATGCGTTTGGCCCAGGAACCACTAATGAGCGTATGGCACAATGGTGGTTCCAAAATTGCCGCAGTGGTGACGAGAGCCTTGAAGATGAAGAGGGTCGCGGCCGCCCGTCTCAGGTTGATAATGATCAATTGAGAGCCTTAATCGAAGCTGATCCTCGCAAAACCACACGAGAAGTTGGCGAAGAGCTCAACGTCGACCAATCAACAGTTGTTCGCCATTTGAAGCAAATAGGGAAGTCAAAAAAGCTGGATAAATGGGTGCCGCATGAATTGAACGATAATCAAAAAATCGTAGTTTTGAGGTATCTTCTGCCTTTCTTCTGCGGAACAAGAACGACTCGTTTCTCGACCGGATTGTAACGTGCGACGAAAAGTGGATTCTCTATGATAACCGGCGACGTTCTGCGCAGTGGTTGAGCCTCGACGCCGCTCCACAGCAATTCCCCAAGCTGGAACTGCACCAAAAGAAGATTAAGGTGACTGTTTGGTGGTCTGCATCCGGTCTCATTCATCACAGCTTCCTGAATCCGGGTGAAACGATTACATCGGAGAAGTACTGCCAACAAATCGACGAAATGCACCAGAAACTTCGACGTTTGTGCCCTAAATTGGTGACCACGAAGGGACCAATTCTGCTGCATGACAATCAATGCTCGACCGCATGTTTCAATGATGACACGACAGACGCTGTATGAGTTGAGCTTTAAAACTCTCGACCATCCACCATACTCGCTGGACCTCTCGTCCACTGACTACCACTTTTTCAAGCACCTCGAAAACTTCCTTAGCGAGAAATGCTTCAAAAACCAAGACGATGCCAAAAACGCCTTCGACGATTTCATCGCCTCCAGAAATATGAATTTCTACGCTACCGGCATAAATAAACTTGCTTCTCGTTGGCAAAAGTGTATTAATTCTAAAGGTTTTTATTTTGATTAATAAAATTTATTATAAAAAAATTTATGGTCTTATCAAGTTAAAGGCCTAAAACCGAGATTATTTTTGCATCAACCTAATAGTTCAGAACAAGGAATATTTACAAAAAAAAAATCACGAAAAAACGGATAAGGGATCATTGATTTACTCCTTTTTATTTGATTCAAAAATATTCATTGATCCAGAAAAAAATATGAAATAAAACATCAAATTTTTCTGTTTAAAAAATTTCTAAAACTAACATAAAGAAATTCTGGCCCTGAAAAAAAACTTTTGTGTCTACAAAAACAAATTCAAATACAAATACAGTCTACGAGGAAATTCCTGTATGCTACAAATAATTTAGTTACTAAAGGAAAATTATGACCATGCAAATATAATGAAAATTATTTGGCTGCATCATAATAACTTGTTCATCTCGTAAAGAAATTGTTAAGTCCAGAAAAAAATATTCTTTGTCCCTGAAAATTTGATGTGTGTATTAAAAAATACCATTTTGTTCAACAAATGAAAAAATTGCTTGTCATAGAAAAATATTGAATGACCATGCATAATATTTTTCAACGCTTGAAAATAATTTCTCTAGTTCCATTAAGATTCAATTTTGAATTCAGAATTACAAGTTCGAAAACGACTTCGACGGTAGCTTATTTGGTAAAGGTTAAGATTATCGCCACCACTACCGAAGGGGGCGGGAGTAGGGAGGATCGAAAGAGGGGGTCCCCTTGCTACAATGGCATAAAAAGTTCGCGGCGGTCACGGCCCCATGAAAAGTTATGGGGGTTCCTCCACTAAAAAATGATTATTTTGCCTATTTCCAGAGATCATCACAAAACGTGATTTTTTTGTATGGAAGTCAAAAAAATTTAAAAAATAAAAGATTTTTTTTGTAAAACTAAAAAATAAATAAAAAATATTCAAAAAAATTTCAAAAAATTGAATGATCATAAAAAAATATGAATGTCATTTTTACCGTAAATGTAATATAAATAGAGGTAACCCTTTTTATTTATTTTTTATTTTTTACAAAAAAATTGTTTTATTTAAAAAAAAACATTGATTTCCAAACAAGTCTAAAAATCACTTCCCAGATCAATTGTACGGTTTCAGATGATCTCTGGAAATAGGCAAAATAATCATTTTTTAGTGGAGGAACCCCATAGCTTCTCATGGGGCCGTAACCATCGCGAACTTTTTAAGCCATAGTAGTAGGGGAATCTCCCCTACTCCCGCCCCCTTCGGGGACAGGGGCCATAATCTTGAACTTTACCGCTTATTTTTTAGTTATTCAAGACCCTATCAAAAACTGAGCTGCTATCAAATTTAATTGGAATCGGCTACAAAAAAAATTGATTCATTTGACTCAATATTAAATCTATCATCTAATTTAGCGTACGGACCAGGTCAACATTTGCGATCGCTCGCAATCCCTAGAGTAACGGTAAATACAAAAGAAACTCTGTATATCAAAGTGACTAAACTGTTGGTTATTTTTCAGGTGTGCATTAGTTTTCTTGAAAATCAGAGAAAGCAGAGAAAATCATTCCAAAATTTCTTGCTTCATATTAAGCTCTTAAATGCAACATGTCACAAAAAATAACTTTTATGGATTCACACTTAGATTTCTTCGCTGAAAATCTTAGCGCAATTTCAGATGAACATGGTGAACGATTTCATCAAGGCATATTGCACATGAAGAGGGTCAATAAAACAAGAATTGGTCAGAAGCAATGCTTGCAAATTTTCATTGGTCAATTCGCTTCGGACTCTTGCAGTAAATATGAATAAAAAGAAACCAGCGAAGTGAAAACTATTTTGGAAGTAATATTATTGATTGATTTTAATATATTTGGAAATATTTAACAAACAAATAAACAAAAAAAATTCAATTTTTCACGAATTTTAACGAAAACGACATTTTATTTTAAACATGGATTGAAAAAAATATATGGTACATTTTTTGTCATTCGAATTAAATTCATCATAATTCAATTTATATATAACATGGGTTATTATTCGAAGATTAGAAAATAAGCTCTTTTGCAGACCAATTAATGTTGAAAAAAATTCGAAGGAGAAAATTTGTCTCATTTAGAAATCATTTTTTTTTCAATTTGTCGTACTCCGAACAACTTAGATCAATCTTAATATTTCCTTGTCCAGAAAAATAATCAAATGAATTTAAAACATTTTTTGCGGTATTTTATATCGCTTAGCAGAAATTTCAGGAATAAGAAAAAAATGTTTCTTAATGCAGATAATAATTCGGCTTAGTCGAAAAACTATATTTGGAGACACAAAAAGATTATTGGGTTCAACGAAATTTTAATATTTCCTTGAATGGTGTCCGACCTTGACAAATTTTTGGTTTAGGATGTTAATTGAATTTGATATATTTTGTTAGATATGAGATAACATATCTTATCAGGGTTATTTGAGAGAGAGAGAATTGTCTCCAATTTTATTAGAGAGGAACGTGAATGGAAAAAGTCTATGATCGAAACAAAATTTTACAGAAACTGTTGTATAACTTACCGGCGGCTTTTCAAACTGGACGATGAATTGCTATAGCAGTGAAAGGAGACACTTTTATTTCATGTAACATTTTCCAAATCAGTGGCATTTGCATATTTTACATTTTTTAATGCAAAAGAACATTAAAACTCGTTTGACACTCTTACTCACATCTTTCCATTTACATGCCCCATTTCTTAAGATATCGGAAATCGGAATTTTTCAACTCACTATTTTATTTATATTTTATTTAGTATTATTGTTGATCATAAAAGTATCGAATTATCATTTGGACATGCCTGCATCTACATCAATTACGGAGTAATTTTATTGAAGGAGTACAAAAAATGTCTCAATCTAACACAATGTGGGTCTTAAAAATTTCGGAGAGTTTTGTTTCAATATATTTTTTTTATGTGAACAAATCGTAATAGGCGTAGTATATCGAATTTGTTATTCATACTGCATGTGGAAATGTACGGCCAAACAATTATTCATCAAATCAACTTGATCATTATTGTATGAAGCACGCCAATAAGATTCGGACGTCATGCTTCACAGCTGAAAACAGCCTTGCGTTGTTTATTCGATGGGAAACACTATTATGGATGGCTGATTGTTCATATTTTGTTTACACGGAAACGAGCCCAACATATAGATAGCAGTTTAGATTGGAAAAAAATATTACGTATCATTGTTGGAGGAAAAAAGGTTTGGTGATAGGTTCGTTGTTAATTTAAAGATTAAAAAATTTGAGATTTTCCAAAGAAATTCATTGATAAAAAGCTTAAAAATGACTCCGGTTAAAGGCAACCGAAACATCTCAGAAACTGCTGATAGAAAAAAAAGAAATATTTTTTGTTGGTTTCTCTGCTACATATTTTCATTGATAAACATTTTTGACTGTGGAAATTTCTTATTGAGTAATTTATTTTAAGTAAAACTTTTCCAAACGCAAATATTTTATATTATAATAACATATATATATTTCAAGGGTGAGAGTTCCCTCTTCTTCAGTGCTATTTTACTATGGTATACATTTTTTGCCTTAATTATAAGTCCTCAACGTTTAGCCACTCATACACATATCTATCATTCAGTTTTACTTAATTAGATCTAACAATTTTGAATACCCGTTGCCTGCGTCTTCATTGAGTCTCAGGTTTTTGGGTTGTCTAATAATCCATAGACTCTCATAAACATCCAATTTTCGGTAGTCCTTTACCTGCTGTACCACTTCAAGGTCATCCCATCCGATCGTATGGTTGTTTATAACCATGTGTTTGGCCACGGCTGATTTCGCTGCTTCACTGGACATTTTTGTTGACCTGAATCTCTCCGCTTCTTTGACATGCTCGTTGTACCTGTAGTACAGTCAATTGGGAGTTCAGCGTGCATTTTCAAAAGGCAGAAATTTTTTATTGCAATGCGTGTGGAATGCCATAATTAGCTAAAGTTCAATTTCCTGGGGTCCCCGATGATGGCGTTTGGGCTCCATCTTGAAAACAAAAGAAAGTGGGACACCCCCATATCTCCCAAACCGTGGCTTCCACAAGAAAGTTGTGTATGGCAAACTTGCGTAGAATATAATTTTTAGTAAGTCGTCCATACATAACTTTTGCGTCGTGTCAATAATAAAAAAGATACAATCCAAAAACCGTACCCAAAAAGGGGGGAATAACTTTCGGGCGCTACAACTTTTTTAATTTCACGTTTAACGCGAAACACGTTGGGATACTTTTCTAAGATAATTTTGTCGCAAATAGTTTGCGGTATTGATTGTTTCAATCACTGCACATTAACGGGAGTTATTCCATCCCAAAGGTGAGAAAATCGCGTGAAAACCCGTTTTTAGGCCAAATAATCGACTGTTGGTGGCGAACCCCCCGTTGCGAAACTCGCGGAGCATTTTGGAAGGCAGCCGGATTTTTGGCGCAATGTGTAGTATGTCTTACTGTGAGCTTAAATTCAAGTTTCTGCGGTCGCAGCCCCAATCCTCTGGGCTCCATCTTGGAAACAAAAAATAAAGCGACATGCCCCATATCTCCGAAACCATGGCTCCCACAAGAAAGTTTAATATGGCAAACTTGGACTTGATTGTTGGACCAGATAAACAGGTGTTAAAATGCTTTTTTTCGTGTGACGTGCCCCCTTCAAGACTCAATAACTCCCGACATAGTACAGTGATCAAAACAAGCAATACCGCAAACGTTTGGTTACAAAACTGCCTAAAAGTTATTTCCGGACAAATTTCGCCGTAATAGGGGAAACGAAGAAGTTGTGGCGCGCGAAAAATGATCCCCCCTTTTCAACGTGGTTTTTGGCGTGTAACTCTTTTAATATTGACAGCACGTGAAAATGATGTATCCACAACTTACTGCAAATTAAATTTCACACAAGTTTGTCATATTAAACTTTTTTGTTGGGGCGTTGCTTTCCAAGATATGGAGCCGTCCCACTTTTTTTTGTTCTCAAGATGGCGCCAAGGGGATTGGATCTATAACCCCAGAAACATTAATTTAAGCTCACATAGAGACATACTACTAATTGCAATTTAAAAAATTTCTGCCCACTAAAATGCTCCGTGAGTTTTGCAATGGGGGGTTTGCCATCGGAAGCCGATTATTTGGCCTAAAAATGCATTTTTCTCGTGAGTTTTCCCCCTTTGGGATGCAATAGCCCCCGCCAGTGTACAGCGATCGAAACGCTCAATACCGCAAACGACTTGCGACAAAATTGCCTTAAAGTTATTCTCGGTGTGTTTTGGGGTTAAAGTGAAAACAATGAAGCTGTGGCGTTCGAAAGATGTTCCCCCCTTTTTGGATGTCGTTTTGAGCTTGTAACTCTTTTATTGTTAAAACCACGTAAAAGTGATGTATGCATGATTTGTTGCAAATTAAATTCTTCACAAGTTTGCCATATTAAACTTTCTTGTGGGAACCATGGTTTCGGAGATATGGGGCATGTCGCACTATTTTTTGTTTCCAAGATGGAGCCCAGAGGATTGGGGCTGCGACCGCAGAAACTTGAATTTAAGCTCACAGTAAGACATACTACACATTGCGCCAAAAATCCGGCTGCCTTCCAAAATGCTCCGCGAGTTTCGCCACCAACAGTCGATTATTTGGCCTAAAAACGGGTTTTCACGCGATTTTCTCACCTTTGGGATGGAATAACTCCCGTTAATGTGCAGTGATTGAAACAATCAATACCGCAAACGATTTGCGACAAAATTATCTTAGAAAAGTATCCCAACGTGTTTCGCGTTAAACGTGAAATTAAAAAAGTTGTAGCGCCCGAAAGTTATTCCCCCCTTTTTGGGTACGGTTTTTGGATTGTATCTTTTTTATTATTGACACGACGCAAAAGTTATGTATGGACGACTTACTAAAAATTATATTCTACGCAAGTTTGCCATACACAACTTTCTTGTGGAAGCCACGGTTTGGGAGATATGGGGGTGTCCACGCTTTCGGGGACCCCAGGAAATTGAACTTAAGCTAATTATGGCATTCCACACGCATTCCAATAAAAAAATTTCTGCCTTTTGAAAATGCACGCTGAACTCCCAATTGACTGTACTACTGGTTTGTGTGGGTCGTTGCGTTTGGCCAACGTAGTTTTTTTTAACAAATAAATGATGCAAGTTTGTAGATAATTAAGTCTCCAATATGAAACATCAAAAAAAATTACACAAACATAAACATAGAACGATTTATTGGTAAAAAACTATACAAACACATAATGCTCATATCACAGCCTATTTCGTGTGCTTATTTTCATTTTTCTCTTTCTTGGAGACCGAAACATAGACAATGATGATTGTAGGAAGAGTGTGTCTACTCAAAAATATTAAATTCAGTTATAACTGTGTGATTTTACAAGATAGGTCGACGCACCTCAATAGAGTTACGTGAGTTAGTTATTAAACACTTTCAAAGTGGGAAAACTCAAAAACAAATTGCTAAAATTGTTGATTTAAGTTCATCTACGGTTCAGTATATTATTCAGCGGTTTGTTCGAGAAAATCCTGTGCACAACAAATCAAGAAACGCTCCAAATAAAATTTTTACTCAACACGATGAGGTGGATTTTGGGAAAAATTAAAAAAGATCCCATGTTAAGTGCTCCAGCTGTGGTCAAGGATATTGAATCTTGGCAAAAAATGTCATCCAGAAACTATACGTAGAGTACATATAGATGCTGATTTTCATGGGCGAACAGCAAGAAACAAGCCGTTTATTAATAATAAAAATTAAAAATTCCGCATACAGTTCGCAAAAGACCATGAAAACAAAGACATTTCTTTCTGGAACACAGTAATTTTTGCCGATGAGAGTAAATTTAATATTTCTGCATCAGATGGTAAGGCACATGTGTGGCGTCATCCAAATACTGAGCTCTAAACAAAAAATTTACGTGGTACAGTAAAACATGGAGGCGGACATGTAATGGTTTGGGGGTCTATATCTTCTGCAGGTGTCGGTAAATTGGAATTCATAGAATCTACTATGACTAAAGAGGTATACTTAGATTTGCTGCAGCGAAATTTACTGCAAAGTGCTGAAGACTTAGGCATACGTGATACATTCCGCTTCTACCAAGATAATGATCCGAAGCATAAATCCGGTATAGTGCAATCTTAGATAATTTGGAATTGCGCACACGTCATACAAACACCCGCTCAATCCCCAGATTTGAATTTGATTGAAAATTTGTGGCATATGCTAGAACTAGGTATTCGAAAACACCATATTTCTAATGTCCAAAGTTTGAAAGCGGCGCTAAAGGAAGTGTGGACAAAAATATCGCCAGATTATATTCAACAGTTGGTTGACTCTATGCAGTCTAGATTAAAAGCTGTGATAAAGCAAAAAGGTTACCCTACAAAATATTAAACAAGTTTTTTTGAACAGTTTTTGCAATGTTTTTGAGTGTTTTTGTTTTTACACGAAATAAGCTGTGATTTGAGAATTATATGTTTGTATAGTTTTTTTCAATGAATCGTTCTATGTTTATGTTTGTGCAAAATTTTTTGATGTTTTATATTGGAGACTAAATTATCTACAAAATTGCATCATTTATTTGTTAAGTTCAGAATAAAATATACCAATTTTATGCATGGTTTTTCAAAAATGTTGGTCACACGAAATATCTTAGCTAGCCAGGAATATGCAGATGCTGTGTAATTGTGGTCAAAGAGGTATTTGCGAAATCAATTGCAATGGCAGGTTTATTTTAAATAAAATAATATTTTGATTCTTTATAGGAAATTTTTTTAATCATATATTTTTATGTAACATCATTTTACAGGATAATATAAGGTTTGGTTAGGTTATGGATTAGGATGCAAAGCCAAACGGCTTCTGCTATCATTGGACTGTCTCGAGTCAATTGTGCCATATAGACGTGGAGTCTTCTGATTCATTTTATGAATCATCTTGATTTCTTCAGAAAATTCATTTAACAGGATTGTCGCTTTATATCTCGAAAATTATTTCGTAGTCAATCAAATTATCACTCTAAAAACCTAAAGACGATAAAACATTAAGATAATTATGAGAGTTTTGTGGAAAACAGCCAAGTGAAATAGTGAAACAATATTATATCTCTCACCTACGAAGAAAGTTCATTGCTATGAAAATTGAACAGAAATCGAAGATTGAAATTCTATAGACGGATCGGAACAATCTTTTCAGGCATAGTGTAAGGCTATTTGAAGAATTGAAGAATTGCTCGAGCAACAGTATAAGAGACATACAGAGATATTTGAATCAAAAATGAAGTGCAAGGAGCAGACGGACTAGTACAAAAACATGTTTAAAAATAGATAAAGGAATGTATGCAATATATGTATACTTTAAGAAGCCATATGATTCAGCTAGGAGTGAAGGAGAGCATGAATAGGAATATGTTGTACTAGCAACAGAGATATTGCTTATGCAAATTTTCCTCCAAAACTTTTGAGGGTTCGTTTTATAAATATTATTTTCAGTTGTAGGAAGTAAAGAGGAAAGTTTCAGTTGTTTTTATTAATGAAAATGTCGAAGAATATGTTTCCAGGACACGAATTTTGATAAAATTCATAAGATTCCATTGAACTTCTATGAATTCAGTTCAATCTCTATTGAGACAAAAATTGTTGATTGTAGAATTTCCAAGCGTTTTCTCGTGGACAGTTTGTAGTCCACAAGGAATTCTATTACCCACCGACACAAAGTATATATTCTAAAATTACTTCCATTTGATTCGATTCATACTATTCCCATTTGTGTGGCCGCAGATGCACAAATCTCACTCATTCGACTCACATTTGATGCAAATCACTTTTGCTTTTATTTTCGCTTGCCAGGATGTTTATATTTAGCGGATTAATTGCTTGGCCAAGCACATTTGTTGATTGCTGGCAGAAAGCGGCCATGCCAGCGGTGGGCATGCAAATTTACTAAGGTTTTATTTCTTGGTCAGGAGAAACGTGTGCCAAAGAAATATTTTTAGTGCGATAAACTATTCGCGAGGAAGACTCATCTGCTGGCGTGCACACGGAATCGAGCCGCATGCTTTGCAAATTGAACGTGGCGACTTTTGATCGAATGGATTTGATGGTGGGCCAATTTTCGAGTATATTGGAAATGTTGGGCTAATCGCCTCCCGAATCGATAGTATGAGGAATTGCTGGGTCAGCATCTTTTTTGTCCGTGTTTTTGCATGCTTGCTTCGGAAGAGCTGGACAAAGACCTTTTATGATGAGTATTTAACACGTCTTCAGATGCAGTCGTGGGGGAGTTATTGACCTTGCGGCCGCAGAGTATTTTCGTGGGATTCTTCTCTTTGTGTTCGGCGTATGTATACACTTAGGCGTGGAACGTACGTTACCCATGACCTCACGCGATTTGACGATATTTGGATTCCAAACATTGCGACGGTTGCGCTAATCAATAAAAACCACATACGTGCTACTTACATTCAACGAATCACACTCGGACATGCATGCGCCTCCTTTGAATCTTTTCCACTCAAACTACAATTTGCTAAAAACACCGCGGGCACAGCAAATTAACTAAAAAGTCGTCATTTGAATTCAGCTTTTCCAAAAGAGATTTTATTGCACTATGCGTAAAACGGCTCGGGATTTATTTACATTAGCGGAACGAAATGTATGGACGCGAACGCCACTGATTCAAACAAACGCATCGGCGTGAACGCGAATGAAATCACAAAGAAAAAATAACTTGCAGCACGCGCCCATTTGAAATCGACGCCCGAAACCAAACCATGAAAATAAATACTTGCTGCAATTCGAGAGTTGCAAAACGCAAGGGCGCTCGAACGACGACAAATTGAGGTTGAATTGACAATTGCAACCAAAATCCGTGATGTCAGCAACAAAATTTGACGGTTCGAAAGCATCAGCAACAAAATTGACTAATTAAAGCGTGACAGCTGATTGCAATTGTTTTGAGTTGCTCGCTTTTGTGAATTAAATGATGTTAAACTGGGCCAAGTTCGTGCTTCAACTAATGGATTGTTTCCAGATAGCATTTGTGATCATTTTCATGCGTACTTTAAGTGAAAATAAATGGTTTTGAATCAAAGGGGAAAGGTACGACTGCGTTGCTCTAGCACAATTCTGCGGGCTGCCATACTCTATGATTTGAATTTCTGTCAATTCGATCGGACTTCAAACCGCAGCTGATTATGACAGCATTCGTCAATACGGCTTGTTTGTATGACAAAACATAGTGAAGTCGTGAAAACACCGTAAGGAAATCTTCAAATTTTTTGCCTCCTAACTGTGACAGTGGGAAGCGTCGAGCAAAATGGAACGAGAAGATAGTAATCAATCTACACAAACATTCACTGATGATATACCATTGTGCAATAAGTCCGCAGTCGCTGAGGCGAGCAACAAAAACTACAGGTGAACGAGTCGTTGTACACAACATAAATAAAAGCGTTTGTACAGTAATTGATTACAAGTATATCTCTCATTTAATGAATATCTAGCCTCTCTGTCAATATTCAAAAGTGTAAACATCCTTCAATGCCGGATTTTTTTTCAACGTTGGGAGGTGGCAATCTTCAAAAGATGCCCATCAGCTTCTGCTTCTCGGCATGCCGGATTTCTACCGACTAAAACCATCCCCGTCTCTTACAATCACTCTACCCATCAATTTTTAGTAATTCTCCGTATTTAAAATTTTAGGAATTAGTACTTCCCAGAAGATAAGAATCAATATAAGGGATAGTATCAAATCTGTAAGTTTTAGTGTCCTTTTATTTAGATTAATAGTTCAGACTATATGCTTATGAACTATATCCTGTTGATTAGATATTTGGTTTTGAGTTAAGTGGAGCTGATTGTACTTGTAACTTATTTTGAAAGTTGGTCCTGAAGGAGGAATTTTTTAGTGTAGTTTTGAAGGAAGTTGGGTTCGCTTTGTTTTTAATTTTGTCCGGTAGTGTATTGTAAAAGTTAGCTGCTTTTTTGAAGGGATCTTGTTTTAGCCGATTAGTTCTGGCAAATGCGATAGCTATATTATTCATGTTTCTCATTCTGTAAGTGTTTCCCCCCTCAATTCTATCTAATTTCAGAGTGGTGTATTGATTACGGTGTAAATTCTTATGAATTTAGCTCTTTCCATGGAAATCATGCCTTGCAAATTCAATTCTTGGGCTGTTTTGTAAACTTCGCTGGTTGGAGTTGGCATATAGAGATTGTAAATTCTTGTACATCGCATCTCCAAATTAACAAAAATATAAAAGCAATCCAAATGGGTTCAGAACGACATTAAAATATCTTCTGGAAGAGTTAAGCTTGAAATAGTGACTTTAGTTTTATAAAGTTTTAATAATTCGTCTAAAAAAGTTTTATATATATTTTTCAACTAATCAGAAATAAGAAAAAGACTCTAAAAATTAACCTGGATGAATTATTTTTGACTACGAACCTCGCATCGTCGGAAAGCCTTTGTTAATATATGATGATCAGAAAGACACCGTAAAGAGAGCAAGCTCTTCAATTATTAGGATACAAAATTTTTATTTCGAGCAGATTTAATTTTATGATTATCAACACAATTCTTTACACTGATATGCATCAGCTAGAAAGAATTAAGCATTTATTTAAACAATATATCGTGCATGAAAAAGAAATTATAAGGATTTGAAGTTGGTTCTCGTCGTGTTAAATTCGGCATGCTAAAAACCAGGAGCTAATCCATGTGTTTTGAGGATTTCCATCTCCTACAGTCGGCAAAACAGCCTTAAAATATCCAACAAAAATTTCAGCCTAGAAGGCTTCACAGAAAACATAATATAAGAATGCCATTTTACATTGTCCTTTTTGGTCAGTCACCCTCTTCTTTTGAAAAAACTTTCTGTAAAACAATCAAAACTAATTTGCCTCCAAAAAATAATATTCACTAGCGAAACAACGGGTAGAATCAGCAACATTTTCTGTTGCCTCCCTTTTTTGTTTGCGAGTCGTTAAGGCGTCTTTCTATCTAGAAATTTTGAAATTTTCAAAATTTGTTTTTTCACTTATTTCGTTAGTCAATGTCATCAAAAACATGTTTTAAATGTTTTCAAAACAAAATGAAAGTTTTAACGTTAGCGATGCAGCTACATAGAGAGTTACCGTAAGACAGCACTTTTAGAGTTTTACGATCTGTAGACTGTGCCCAGCGCCCCTTTTCTTTGATCAGCTGCTTGAATATAATCTTTTGTATGTCATTAAAACTAATACGAATGACTAGACTAACGATGACCGACACACGATCTAAAGTCAGATGTCAAGGCGATCTGACTCAAAGCTTCGACACCAGCTCAGGTCTTAAACAGGGTGATGGCCTCGCCCCCATACTCTTCAATTTGGCCCTAGAGTATGTCATCAGGAAGATTACAGTAGACAAAGCGGGAACGCTACTCTTTAAGGCTACTCAAATAGTAGCGTACGCCGATGACATCAACGTCATGCCCCGATCTCTATCTCGTGCCAAAGAAGCGTTTACTGAGCTGGAGTCAGCGGCTAGGCAAGTCGGCCTAAGGGTCAATGTGAACAAGACCAAATATGTGACCCAGTCAAGAAAAAAGACGCCACATAGACAAAACATGACGATAACTAACTACAGTGTGGAAAGCGTTAACTCTTTTATTTATCTTGGTGTCAACCTCGCCAAAGACGGGAATGAAAAGGACGAAATTGAACGGCGAATTGGTCTAGCCAATAAAATATATTTTTCAGTCCTCTCGGTGATTAAAAGTAACAAAGTGCACCGAAAAAATAAGCTGCGCGTCTATAAAACGATCATCCGTCCTGTATTGATTTACGGATGTGAAACATGGACTTTGACTCAAGCCTCAGAAAAAAAGATTGACGTCTTCGAACGCCGCATTTTGAGACGTATTCTGGGGTCCGTGAAGGACGGACCGGACTGGCGAATCCGGTACAACCATGAGTTGTACGCTCTTTATGACGAGCCACCGGTATCGATTCGGACGAAACTGCTACGACTTCAGTGGGCTGGCCATGTCGAGCGTATGGATGGCAGGCGAATTCCCAAGCGCTCCATGAAAGGCCGAGCAACAGGAAGCCGCCTACCAGGAAAACCACGCAAACGATGGGAGGATGCAGTTGACAACGACAGCGAATCCTTGCTGGGATTCGCTAATTGGAGGACGCGGTCGCTGGACCGAGACAGTTGGAGGCAGTGTCTTCGGGAGGCCAAGGCTCGATTTGGGCTGGTGCGCCATTGATGATGATGATGTCATTAAAACCAGCAGGACATATTCGAGTAAGAGGAGGAACTTTTGTATGCTTCAGGCATTGCTTGTTAATTTTAAGTGTAACTGTAACAAAAAACTGTTTGAAAACTTTAAGCACGTTTTTCTCGAAACCATGTTTTCATAACTGGTTGACACGATTTTTAAAAAACTACTCAACCGATTGCTCTGACTTTTCAATATGTTGCTGTATAACTGTCTGACTATAGCATCTTTCAGATTGGCTGTGAATTTTCCGATTTTCATTCAATTTTCTAACCTCCGAAATGGAGTTTTTTCGTAAAACGTCCGCCATTATGTTATTTTTCAGCCAAAATGTTTTATTCTAGTTCATGCGATGAAGGGTTTAATACAAAATAATACCCCTTTTTAATTTTATTTTTCAGATCAACCAGAAAGGCAAAATCATGTCAACCACCGTTTTTTGGCATTTTTAAAAAAAATTATACCTGAAAATGGGCCTCAAAAATTCTAAATGTTTTTTTTTTGTATTCTTAAAATAATAATAAAGTAGCACACAAAATTTCATAATGATATCTTTTTTCCTTCTACATAAAAAAAAATTAAAAAAAAGATATTACACAATTTTTTTAGATAGAAAGACCCCTTAAGAATGAGGCATGAACAACTAACCCGGCCTTTGATTTGTTTTGCTACGTTTTGCTCTAAAATGTTTTTTGGCAAGTAAAACTTATAGAAAACAACAAAAATACACAAACAAATTTCGAATTTTGTCCCTAAAATCGATAGTAAAATATTTTGAATTAATTTTATCTAAGACAGTTTTTTTTATAAAGATTTGTTCGAAGATATAGATTTTTTTTGGGTGGGTTCTTTTATGTATTTTTGGTTACAGTTATTAGTCCTGCGACACTGCCAACAAATCGCTGTTAAGATTTGTGAATTGAAAGACTCAACTTTTGGCCCGAAACTATTGGAAATACGGCCTTGAGGAATCCATCGATCAATATTCTCTTTGGGCTGGTGAACGATTGATGATGATTTAATTGATTTGGCGAGCCTTTATAATTGTATAAAAGCGAAAAGCACAAGAGGAAGAAGAGTCGGCCTTTTGTGGTACACAATACAAAGACAAAGGGATTCGTTTTATCCACACTATCATCATTTATTTTTCACACTAATCAAGATATGCAAATAAAGCCTACTTTAATTTTTTATTGATTCAAATTCTGTGTGAATTGAAGAGAAATAATATTATAGATAAATAATAATATAAATAATAAAATGAAACAACTTAAATGAATTTTCCATATTTTTACACTGGTTTTAAGCAACATTAACCTGGACAGTTTTCAATTTCAGAGATAAAAGTACTGTCGTTGGATCCTTGGACCGAAGCATGAACTATGCGTACGACTACGAAACGTAACGTTCAATCCTATACAATCCCTTGATCTGTTCATTATCATCTATCGAAATTCCTATAGATCGTTATATGGTATCTTTTCTGGACACAACGGCGTATCAGTAGCCGAGAGAACCAGAGAGTCAATGATAATCTCCTTATTATTTGGCCAGGTGAAAGAAACAAAATCTTCAGACGAAGTTAAAGATGTTTTACGTAAAGCCTTTATTGATGCCGAAAATCGTAATCAAGTTGAAATAGATGGACGTCTTGCGAAAAGGATGGTGCTTTATGATAAAGTGAACGATAAAGATATCAATTATGAGGTATAATTTTTGCACGAAAAGATGCTAAAACTTATTTATGTTTTTAATAGGATTATCAAAAATACCAAAAAGAAATCAGTGAAGTAAATATTGAACTGTTAGTCGGTTCGAGTGTGATCCTTTGCTTGATTCACACTACAAAAATGTATATTTGTAACATTGGAACATGTCGCGCGCTGCTATGTAAATACGATGAAAATAATGCACCGCGTGTAGTTCAATTTTCGGACGATCACAATCTAGACAATCCGGAGGAGATGATACGTTTGTCACGTCTCGGTTTGGATCGTGATGCACTGACAAAATGTAAGAAATATAGCATCGAATGTTGATATCGTGTTAAGTTTGGTCCAAATTCTACATAAACACCTAATTTTACAGCCAAATTGCAAATTACCAGATGTATGGGCTGCTATGCTTATAAAGGAGGCTACAAGGACTGTGAGTGCTTCGGGAAAATTGCATCGGAACCAGTTATTTCAACACCAGAAATTGTTGAAGGTCAACAAATCGATGGATCGTTTCAGTGAGTTCTGTTACGATTTCAGATTAGTTCTTTGTGTTTTTATGAGTTGTTGCAGATTTCTACTATTACTCTCGGCTGGGTTGTGTAATGCCCTGAGAGATATTTATCCAAATGATCTAACCCAACAAAATCGCGAGATTATAAGAATAACAACCAAAGAGGTATGTAGACTTGTTTTTCTCGCAGTGATGCGAAATTATCGAAACCCCCTTAGAATTTCAGTTGCTCTATTAAATATGTTGTGGATTATTTTGTTGATTAAAAATAAAGATAAATCTTAATAGAATAAGATTCAAGTGTAAACTTTCATTTCAAATGTAAATGTTGCTGTACAAATTCTCTGAAAGCCAATTTAATTTTTATCACTTAAATGTCGTGTGTTGATTATTGTATAATAATGTTTTTCAATATTTAGTTTGAGCGCCAATCATCTATACAAGCGGTAGCTAAAGCAGTCGTGAACAAAATTGTCGACTTGCATCACCAAATTTACGTTGAAGGTACGCAAAATGTAATTGGTATCGACGATATCACATTGTTGGTACGAAGGTTCAATGTCGAGATGCCTAACATCACAATAAGTGGAACTCAGGTTAGTCGATTTCTTGTTGAAACCTTACAAATTTCTGTTCAAGTACATATTCCGCAACAGGATACAATTATTCCCAACTATATGACAGAGAATACATTTACGAATACGACCACCTCAAATTATACTCGGTAAGTTTAATATCGACTGTATCATTTAACAGATGATAAATAGATTAATTCGCTTGTTGCAGACCTCGAAAAAAGGTAGAGAACGTGGAGCCTTATATCAGTTTTACTTCGTACTACGAGAGAGTTGCAATTGCACGGGCGAATGGCACGCTACCAGAAGGAATCGATTTCGATTGAAGAGTAGAATGCTAGTAAAGTGTGTATTGACCAAAAGCAATATGTTTGTTAATTAAATGTCAAAATAGATCATATATTTTAAATCCTTTACGATCGGTGTGTTTGATTTTCTCAACTAAATAAAAGTCACAGCTCGGGGCTTTTATATCCATACCAATTTATTATAATTGCTGGTCCTTGATCTTTTCTACAATTAATGCCCCACTATTTTGTGAAGGCCTTCTGCTTAAAATTTTCAAACAACAATGAGAATTATTTTCTGATTGTCGATTTTCGTTTGAATTCTTTTTTCTCTGGATTACATCCAAACATAGTTCTCAGGATCATCAAATCATCAAATCTTTTAGTGCAAGTTTAAGGGTCGATTAGTGCTTAATCTCATTTCCGCGTCTTTTGGTTAAATTCTAGTGGCAGAAAAAATCAAGCAAAAAAAACAGTAGAAATCCTGCAAACATTTATAGTATAGAAAATTGTTGTCCTAACAATAGGGGCATTATATATCCTTGACATATTGTATCTGTTGGAGTTCGCTGCTCATATACCGCTATATTGACCTTTCAACCGAGAGAATGCGCTTACTAGTGAAACACATCAATGCCAGTTCGGTTAGCTCCGTCGTCAAGGCAGCAGCTTCAACTGCATGCACCCAATGTTTTTCACAAAGACTATTCATCAACAGTTATTTTGCACACCACTAGTTATCACGTTTTTTGTTCTAATTAATTTGTTAATATAAATATAACCATAAACTTTCAACAGTGTCTAATAGAGTGGTGAGTTCGAAAATATTAACTAGCGACATCTATTGCATACGGCAACATAGATTATTACCTTGTTTTGATTTGCAATGTTGTCCAAATTACGTTGCAGAGATAATTTGGATATGTATGGAAAAATACGTGCTTTTGAACCCGATAACGGGTAAAATTGCAAATTGTTTCGTGGCAGTGTAAAAATACTATAGTAAAGATTTTTTTTGTGTTTTGCGTCCTGTAGAAGTGATCCAACTTTCAAAGTCAGAATTGAGCATGTTACACTGTGAGCGACCTATGCATACAAAAACAAAATTTCAAGGAAAAAATTTAAAGATAAAAAGATTTATCTAATTTTTCCTCATTACATGGTTAATCTTTTGTTTTTATGATGAAATGAATGTCGTAGCTTTTGAATTAGGAATCAAGTAAAGTATTTTGCGCATACATAAAAACATTTTTGATTTTTCATGTTATCTTAGCGCGTCATTAGCATGAAAAATCGTGGAATTTTGTTCAAAAATTCTTATTTGAGATTCACTTAACAAAGAGTTTATTGATTTAAGAAAAATGCTTTAACAATTTGTTATCGTATTTTGAATTCCGTTTGGTATTAATCTAAATTTTATTGATATTGTCTGTGTAGAAATATTAGGTAAAAATCAATTATATTATATTATTATTATATTATATTTTATATTTTCTAAAAGCAGTCAATTTTTTCGTGAAATTTCATAAATATTGTTTTGAAAAGCAAATTGAATTATATTATTAATTATGATTGTATCATTATTATTTTTATTGTTTTTTAGTGTAATGAAGGAAAAAAAACTTCTCCTGCTTTCTAGGATTAGTTCCTTGAATTTTGCAATTCAGAATGTATCCAAATTATTTTGTTTGCAAAAATGGACAACTTGTTTAATACTTCACACATATTTCAAATAGAGGGAGTTAATTTTATCAACTTCCCAGTATATTGGAAGTTCTTTTAATCGCCTCGAAAATCGAAATTGAAATTTTCAACATATCTTTACGTTTTGAGGTCTTTAGAGTATATTTAAAGTGTTTTTAGAAAATGAGAAATATGTGTGTGTACGTACGCTCGTGGACAGTTTTTTCTACGAGCATAGCTCACATAAACAAAGCCGTATCGATTTTTTTTAGGTGTCAATCGAAGCGTCTTTGCAATCTTAAGAACTGATTAGTTTTTTGGACACTTCGGTCGGGAGGGTTTGTTGTTTTGACCCTTTGAAGGTCATTTCTGTCATGAGCTATATCTCGCGAATCAATCATGCGATTCGCATCGTTAAGGTATCAGTCGACGCGTATTAATATTTTTATGATTCTATCAAATTTTTTTAAACAAAATCTTGGAGCCGTTTTTTAATTTATTAAAAAAAAGGTTTTTTCATAAACAATAAATTTTTAACCTGATTTGCGAGACACAGTAACCACTGTTTTATAAAATTTCTATATTCCATATAGTTTCTGTAAACCAGCAAAAGTTTTGCTCATGATTACAAAAAAAATTAAAAATAAGAAATCATTAAAAGTCATTATGACCTTCAAGATCATTTTAGTCATTCACTATATCTCGCGAACCAAATATAATATTTGCATCATTAAGGTGTCAATCGATGCGTATTTACATTTTGGGAATGTTTCCAAATTTGTTAAAAAAACGTTGGAGCCGTTTTTAAATTTAACAAAAAAAAAAGTTTTTTTCATAAAAAATAAATTTTTAACCTGGTTTGCACATAACAGTAATAAATGTTTATAAAATTTATAAACTCATATCAGTTGTTGTAGAAAAACCAGCTAAACTTTTTCCATGATTACAAAGAAGATTAAATTAAAAATCTTTTAAAGTCACCATGTAAAAAGAGTTCATACGAATGATATTACTTTATATCTCTTATTTTAAAGGCATTGTTGTTAAACCAATCAAAGTTTGTTAATATTTGCATAATTTGACCAGATTTTGAATAATTTTCACAGTGCCGTGTTTTAATGTTAATAAAAAAACTGCTTAAATTTTGAAAACCACAAAAAAAATTCAATCATATTTGCATTTGTGGTAATCAACGTTTTAAATGGTAAAATGTTTTGTAGTCAATACAATGCAAGATCGTTTGCTTTAATAAGCTTTCATCAAATAAAAAATTGTATTTTTTAGTAGTTTTGTTCTTTAGTGCTCGTAAGATTTCAATTACTTCCTCCATCATCATTTGTAATACATTTTACTTTTTACATGCATTTAAACCGATAATTGACTGCATATTCAATGTTTCTCAAGACCAACAGAAAATAAGAAATAATTATGAGTTTCATTGATGTAAAATCGTGAACAGATACAAATTCAGTGATTATGCCGAAGTGATGGCAATTTTGAACGCGACTATTCATCACGCGACAAAATCTCTTCAGTCGGCGTGGCAACAAAAACTGCATTCATTTTCGCTAGCGCACTTTAATCGTAGAAAAGGCTTTGTAACCTGCCACCGCGTGAATATTCAATCAAACCAATCCACCCCCCATCCACCAAAAGCCTTACGTAATCAATGGACGCTCAAGTAGATGATATGAATGATAGGTATTAACTCATTTCGATTACTGTTGTGAATACTTCTCATTAAAGTAGAATTATTTTCATAATTTTTTTTGTGTTTAATAATTTTAATATCCATGTAGATATTACTTGAAAATTGAACGTATGGACCTCAAGGATCGCACCTCACGGCTTGTTTACCATAACTTTTTTGCTATGCCATAAAAATGAAGGGTGTGACCGAGGATAGAAGTGAGCATTCACAATTGAACGTTTTTGCACGTCATTAGCTTGTTTGGAGCGGGGATTCCCAGTTAGTTGCATACAGCTCTCAATACGAGGTGGTTCGCTGTTGAAATGGCTGGATGTTCTGCAGCTATTAATATTTATATTGCTTTATTATTGAATTTAGAGAAATCAAACCTTTTTTAGATTAGAATTATCAAAATGGTGAATAGATTTGGCATTGATTTCAAACAAAATAAACTAAACTAAATAGCAACTAAAACAAACCACACACGTGTTCGAATGTGATTCTTTGCTATATAATGCTCGCTTGTTCGAATGCTTTGTAATAGTCTAACGACTTACAGCAACATTGCCCGCTCAGCATATTCAACAAGTGATACAGATTGTCTCAGATCACAGTTCTCATGTTCCGAACGAATGTGTAGCGCTAGCGCTATATTGCGGCGAATGGGAATACAAAAAAGCCCAGCTATCTTTCACATGCTAGAATAAAGAGATAGACACTTGTGATTATGACGAATCGACCGACATCTAAATTTATAATCAGATACTTCTTCATCTATTGGTCGTGCACACGCATCTGCAGACCAAAGCATCGCTTCGCTACCATCTTTCCAATGTTCGCCGTTATGATTTGTTTGTTATTGTTATGGATTGCCACTTATATTAACGTTTTTCTGACCGAACTCTTATCGCCCGCCCATCGTACCCCACAAAGGTCACAATTAATATGTAAATTGTGGCCAATTTAAATGCGAGCATGTCACTTACTTGTTGCACTGTTATTGTTGTTATTTAGTATTTAGTTAATATTGTAATTTGATTAGAATGGGTACACAAATTGCCAATTGATTGCTGCGATGTGAATCACTCCATGGGCGGTCGTACGAGCAGTTTATTTGCTTGGTTCGGCTGAGACGGTGAAGACGACGTCCAAGACGGTTGGAAGAGAGAGCGCGCGCAGATCCGCGAATTAAAGTGGTTTTCGGTAAATCTTCAAGTGAAAGCAGAAGCACAAACATGATGTGTAACAAGTTCTTGGTTGCTTCTATAGTTCTTGGTGTTTTGAGTTTGCGGGCTACATACAGTAATCCAATTACCGGTGGCGATGGTGACGTGAGCCGCGAGTGTGTAAAATACGATTTCGCGTCCACGTTCAATATGACCGCCAACAATAAGATTATTGTAATTTACAACTCAGCACTGTGCAAGCGATGTATGCCGAAATTACTATCGTAAGTAGATCAGATTCACGCGTAAACGTATTCCTGATGTGTATATTGAATTGGCCTTGCCAAGTCTTGACTCAATGATTCCCAAATATTGATTCAATCGAGAGAACAATCTATAAATTTATTAGTCAACATACTCCTTTAACTAACATCAAGGCCGATTATTATTCATAACTTTCCCCTCAAATAAAAAGGTTACGCTACTAGAGTGACCCATTAGCCTGCCAAGTTGTTTTGTGCCCCAATTTAAAATATCTTAATTGAAGAGATGTTCCACTTGGGTCTCCTATTTTGTTTCAAGTTTACGAAGAATTTAGTAAACGGCATCACATGAGCAATTGAAACTTATTCTTCATTCCATTGCTTATGCTGATCAAGATGTTTTCATGACGGAAATCCACGAAATCGAACATGATATTTTTGTCATCTACGCCAATTACATTTTTCAAGAGTCTTACCTCAATAAATTCCATTGAGAAACCGAAAATTCGACATTGAAGAAGTTGTAATTCTTCATATTGGTTTTCAAAGTATATTTTAATAATTACGGTGTAATATGTTTCGGTTCACAATGGATGGAACGAAATTACCTAATATCCAGCGACAAGTGCTAGTTCTAATTGCACGCGAAATGCCGATATCTCTACAGCCAACTATGGCCTAGTTCTGCCGAATATGGCAAGAGAATCGCTGTTAGTAAAACAATTGCCGAGTATGGCAGTTAGACTTCAGATTTTACTTTAATTTTATTTTTATCATAGGTTTCAGAATCACATCATGTTTGACCAAAATAAATTAATTTCTAAACAAATCGATGGTCATCGTTTTTATGGTTCAAGTTTGTAAGGTCGTAAATGATCACCTGACACTTGTCCAGTCGATGACATGCCGTGAACTATCTAGAGCGCATGACGCTGATCAATGCAACACGTGGAACGTGAGAATTGTGCATGCTCGATGTAAATATATCCTTACGGCTGATCGTCATTCAAATTATCAATGATTTAGTATGTTTCATGTATGTATCTCAGATAGAGATGTGTCCTTAATCACAATACTGGGTATTTGCAGAAGTCAATCTTTTTCTATTGCGGACTCTAAATTTGCAACAATGGTTGCAATTTTGTCGGTATGCCGGTATATCTTTTAAATTCTCACATCCTTCCTCACACACACACAAAAGATTTATTACAACGTCCGTATGAACATGCAAAAACAAAAGGATCAACCTTGGCCTAAAGACTGAAAATCATTCTTCGTCATTGCTCGTTCAGTGTCATTCTTTTATTTGAAGTGATCAAGTCATTGAATTGTTCGCGTGGTATGTTTTAAAAATTTATATGAATCAAATAAAGTTTTTGTCACTGAAAGATAAGACGCGAATGCCAATAGAATTAAAAATTGGTTCGTAACCTACTGCTCTATCTTTGAAATACGGCAATACGAAGTTTCAACACATAAGTGTTCTAATATGCATCGGTACACGTGTTTTCGCACACAAATTCGGTCGCGGTGTCTATACGTACACGAATTGCAGACACACAATCGCGACCCCGCTACGAACACATTTGCCCAATTCCACATGGGGAAATATCGTTTAGTGCTTTCACTTGCTCTTTAGCGTGTGGACTTAGAAACAAAAACCAGTGTGCTTTCTCTGAAGGAGGTATAATTTTTGCATCTTTTGTCTCATGTTTTTTGACAGCTCCGAATGTCCGAATAGTGATGTTATGTCCAAAACCTCAATACGGCGTGTACCTTCTACACATGTTTTCTTCTTTGGTAATATGTGTACATATGAAGCTATTTGAAATACATATCTGACTCTTTATTCTTTACGAAATAACACTGCAAGGGCGAATAATCCGATTATTTTTTTTCCTTAGGAAATTTTTTTTTGATACTTCAACGAACCTTTAAAGCACTAAATTCTGCGTGACTGACAGTTGGGCACTTGAATGTGCAACTATAATTGTTTGTGGAGAAGTTGCTCGTAAAGAACTTGAAACTTGGGGCAATGAGAAGTTTTTGTATGGGACCAATTTTGCAAATCTCAAATTTTGGCATATCTCCACGTTTTAAGGTCTCTAAAATCCAAATCCATCGTTTTTAGAGAGATGTCTGTGCGTGTGTATGCACGTATGTGCGTTTGTTCGTCCGTAATTATTTTTGTCCCGATTATCTCGAGAACCAAAGACGTAGGACCGGTTTCATTCGACGCATAATTACGAAACTTGAAACTGAGAGTTTTCAGCAAAATTGGTCCAGCCGATTTTTTATTGAGGATGAATAAACTGAAAAAGACAAAAAATATATTCATTCATGCAGATTCCAAATACCTTCTTAGTAATATTTTTATTATTGTGTATTTTAGCAAAATTTTGATCAATGTTGTAAAAAATGTTATTAAAAAATAGTTGTAAACAAAAACAAAATTAATTTATAGAATTCCATACTTATATTATCAGGTTTTGGAAAATAGCAGTAGTGACGCTAGTGCAGTTAATAATTAAATATCGTTATAAATATTTTTTTTAATTCTTGGTTTTGTTTTTTTAAAGATATTTTTATTATTATTATAATTTTAAATAATTACAATTATTTTTATTATTATTATTACTACTAGTTAGGGGTAAGAATAGCGGCGCCCATCGCCCAGGGAAGAAGAAGGAAAGATATACAGCGGAAAAGGAAGAAGATGAGAAAGAGGAGAGAAAAAAGAAAGAGAAGAAGAAGAAGAAAGAAAAGCAAGGGCACGAAGGAAAACAAAAGGGAATCGGAGACATGAGGGGCTTGTCAGAAAACAAGAACCATGTGGCTTTGGTGGAGATAATGGTGGATTCCGGAGCCGAGGAGGAGGACGAGAAGGCCGAAGAAGAGGAGGACGAGGAGGTCGAGACTGCCAGGTGGTGGAGGCGTCTTCCTCTACCAAAGCTTTTATGGCTAAATAAAGAATAATAAAAATGATAAAAATAACTATATTAATTAAAAATGATAGCAATTAATAATGATAATAATTAATAATAAAACAAATCATTGTTTCTTCAGTCATTTCACAGCGAAGTTAGTCGTGTGGACCTTAAGGGTCACACCTAGACCACTTTCTTTGTATGAACTTCGAGTCGGTTTTTCATTTCTTTGAAAAGTTAGAAAAACAATGTTAAAAAATGCTATAGTATTTCTTTATATTATCTATGACCAACCGAAGGATTGATTTCTGCAGAGAGTAATGAGATGAGATGAAAATAGAATAGGCATTTTTAAGTGCAAAAACACAATGAAAACTTAATGGATATAAACGCTACCGCAAACCAAATGAAGCAGTTAGTACGGTCTTAAATTTTGGAAATACGTTTATAAAAAAATTCATTTCAACATTTTAACAATTTTAATTTTAAAACTATAATGGAAAAAATGACCGATCTCAAGCCAATGAAATCTGAGGATCATTTAGTTATAAGTTCATCGAATCTTGCTAAACATTTAAGGAGAAATTAGAATTTTTATTTTATTTCCAGGCACATCATTTTAAAGTACTAATTCGTGCCAATGTTGTTCCTTTCAGATTTAAAGCTCTACAATTACGTTTTGAAATTGCCGATTTTAACGACACCATGTTTATCCTGCTAACGACAGAACATTCGGGCACCAAACAATTTGCTGAGCTACAATCCAAGGCGGGCGATATCCTTGTAATTTCATTACATGATATCGATAATGATTTCTTTGTCGCTGGAAGCATCTACGTATTCGATAAGTGTTCGCGACTCACTTATGAATTGTTTCCGCCGTGGAGTGAAATCCAATATCAATGGGTTAAGGCGGCAGTACTTTCAACATTATATGATGCACCTTGTGGAAAGTGTGAAGAGGTAAATTGTTAATTTATTTTTTGAGATAAATTTGGTTGAGATATGTATGTTTTAGATAAGGCTGGATTGTTTTGGAGCAAATCAAATATTTATTATAGTACTATGATGGGCTTTTCAAAAAATATTGTACGGGGACGGTACACTCCATAGGCTTCCCTTTGGAAAGTACCGTCCTCGCGTAGGTACCCGAGATTTGTGATCGGTCCATTGTCGATGCAGCGGACATAATCTAAGTGGTCTTGGGTGGCGCTCAAGATTACGAAGCCTTACCAGGGGTTAATATGGTACCACGAGAATCGGGACCCAGAGAGGTTCATACCTCACTCCGTTCGCGATGAGGGCCCCTCTATAGGGGGTGCGAACGTGGTGGCTGTGGTTGGCCCATATGCGGGTACAGCTCTCTAGATTTCACCTTTCGGTCGTCATACTTATAAGTATGGGGATTGTGTATGAAATCAGGAGAATATGGGCGTGAGTTGCGTTTTCAACCGCGTGACGGGACCCTAGAACGGAACGGAAGATGTCTAGGTAGGCCTCGCTTTCACCAGTAAGATTAGTGAGCCTGCATTCGTTAGGCAAACTGGTACTTCCACATCCGTGTGGGAGGGCATTGGTAGCCGGATTGTTGCTACCCGTTGTCCAAATCGTAGACCGTGGAGTAAGACCCTTTCCGGATAAACATCAGGACTTTCTCTATCAATTGTATTTTATATGGATGCCCTGGAAAATTGATATAACTGAATATAGAACGATAGAATTGTTGGTTATCGTTTTGAATGTAGGTTTCAGTGTCAGGATTTTCGGATTGGTCTGCGAATCCGAACAGATATCGTACACAAATGAAACAAGTTTAGCCAGCCCTGATTACGATAATACTACTATGAGCATCAAAAGTGAGTGCACACCTTTGAAATTTGTTTTTGGGCTTCAATTTAAAAAAATGAGGAAATTGAAAAATATATTCAATGAAATATTTTTAGACCTTAATTTGTCAAGAACATATACGAAAAAAAATCAGTTCCCAATATTAACTCGCAAATAATTTACAGAGCAGCAAAAACAATAACTCATAGAATATGAATCAAAAGTAAGAGCACAGGTGTTCAAACATTTAGTAATTATAGCCGTAAACAAAATACCGGAACAGTTGAATGCAACTTCAATGGTATTCTCAGGAAATAGCGATCACAAAAATTCTTAGTAAAGTAATTTGTCTGGAAAATAGTTTGGTTTAAAACGTGCTAGAAACAGTTGGCCCAAAATGAGAAAAGAAACTGAGCCAGAAACAAGAAAAATTATAGTGAATTTGCATTGTGAAGGAAAATCTTACGGGAAATTGGAAAATTTTTGAAAAGACCACACAGCACAGTGAAAAAATTTATTGACAAATATAAAAAAATGCAAAACATTAGAAAATTTGAAAAGATCCGGACGACCAAGAAAATTAAATAAACATGATATAAGAAATATAGTGGAAGAAGTTAGGTGTAATCCACGCTCAAGTGCAGTTAAAATAGCAGAAAATTACTCCGCGACAAACAATCAATCTGTTTCAGCTACTGCAGTTCGAAGAATATTATATGAACACGGGTTGCATGGCAGAGCGCAACGAAAGAATTCGTTCATTTCTAAGGTGAACAAAAGAAAATTCTCAACATATGCAAAAAAGTATAAAACGTATGATTTCAACTTTTGGAAAAACGTTTTATTCTCCGATGAGAGCAAGCTCGAAATATTTGGTGCCCATAAAAATAAAAAAAAATTGGAGAACCAAAAATACAGAGTTCCACGAAAAAAATGTTTCCGGCACGGTCAAGCATGGGGGAGGATCTATTATGGTTTGGGGGTGTATGGCAGCAACGTGAGTTGGAAATCTTGCATTTATTGGAACAATGGATAAGCAAGGTTACCTCAAAATTTTACAAGAAAATATGGAGGAAAGTGTTTCAAAATTGGAATTTCCTAGGACGTGGATCTTCCAGCAAGATAACGATCCTAAGCACACATCCTATTTAGTCAAGGAGTGGTTGCTTTATAGCACTCCTAAAGTATTAGATCATCCTTTCCAAGACCAAGACCAAGACCTCAATCCCATTGAGCATTTATGGTTTTATTTAGACAGGAAAATTTGGGAACGTCTGATTACAAGCAAGGAAAGCTTGAAAACTTCGCTTAAGGAAGACTGAGAAAATATACAGACAAACATTACCAAAAAACTAGTTGAATCCATGCCTAGGAGATTGGAAGCTGTTTTGAAGGCAAAAGGGGGTCAAACCAAATATTTATTTTCCTTAAATTTATTAGTAAAATTGTTATTATATTCACTGTATACTTACTTTTGGTTCATTTTTTATTGAGTTTTTGTTTTTGATGTTTTATAAGATTTTTGTTAGTGAATATGTGGAACTAGTTTTTTTTGTACATTGTTCTTTGCAAATAAAGGAGTAATAATATTTAATTAAAAATATTTTTTAATCAATGTTTTTTTCAAAATTGAAGCCTGAAATCAAAATTGATAGGTGTGCACTCACTTTTGACGCTCATAGTATGTCTGTGCTTAGTGACAGTTTCACTTTCCCGGCATTTACTTCATTAGTTGCTTTCTTTTCTGGCCTGTAGGTATTGAAGGCGTTTCAATATATGTACTTGCAAACATGCATATACACTTTACGGTTCCAAGGAAGTCTAAAAATACAGTGTAGATTCTTTCACACGTCAAGCGCATAATTTTATAATTTGAATGAAAATATCATGAACGATTCAAGTAAATGAAACCAGACATGCAATCGGGCTAAAATCTGCCAGAATTATTTTTGGAGGACTCCAACTTTGACCGGTGAAAAAGTATGATTAAGTATGATTACATAGTTATATCTTCATATCTACACCGAAGCACTAGCAAACGTACCTAGTCAAGACTTTAAAAATCCTGCGTACGCTACTGCGACATTACGACATGAAAGAATCATACAGAGAAAACGATAGCACTTTCGGATGAAATGAAAAATTCGATACTAAAGAATTGAAAGTGTATCCGGCAGGCAGAATTGAAGAAACGAAAAAACGTATAGGAGGAAATGTAATATACATCGTTCTCTATTGGATTTAAACGATGTTTTCAGGGTATAGTCCTTGCGCAAAATATACCAGCATTGATGGTACAGACTGGTTGCATACCTGTGCACAGCTAAGAATTGATACATCTAAGACTTTTCGAATACTTGGAACTTAAGGGGGCATCTCTAGTCTATTTTTTTTCGGAAAAACCGATTTTCTAAAAACACTGGTTTTGCGTTCAGTATACATTCAGAAACAGAGTACAATAGAAATTATGTATGGAGCTGGCATCACTGATTGAGTGTAAGAAGCTTTTTTCTTATTTTTTTAAACAGTTTTTTAAAAAAATATTTTAAACGCGTTTTTCTCAAAAGAACGTTTTTTGACCTGGTTGACACGACTTTTACAAAAACTATTTAACCGATCGAGCTGAAACTTTGAGGAGTTATTCAACACATATATGGTGATAGCCCGTAGTAGAATCATGAATATCCGTTGTGATTTAACCACATTTTACACAACATAACCTCAAAAAAATAGGTCGAAAACTCGAAAAGTCCGCCATTTTGTTATTTTTCACTTACTTATACTTAAATATGCATTTTGAATTTTCGATTTCAGAAGTTCCTGAGTCAAGAAATCATGTCAACCAGAAAAAAGAAGGCTCTGTTGTGGCAGCCATATCTGGGACATATTGGATTATAGAAATTTAAAAAAAAAATTACACTTCAATATGTATTTTTGCATTTGTGAAAAAATTGTAGTTTAATAACAAAATTTACTGTAAAAAAATTATTGAAAATATGTGCAAAAGACTAGAGATGCCCCCTTAAAGCAGCAATATTCTCTCCAGATGGTCTTCTTGTATTTCAAAAAGTAAATTGTTTTAACTGTTTTAAGATTCAATTGTGACCACCAAAACTATCGGAAAAAAATTCTCATTCTGATAATAACTCTTATCTATTGCTAAGTTTAGAACAAACTCGGTTCCTTCGGTCGATTTGCTAATAATAACCAAGCAGAAATTATATGAAAAAATGGGCAGCTTTCTTAAAAAGTCTACATTCAGAAAGGTCTTCATTTTCTGGAGCATATCTGATTTTAATAGATAGCTACCATGCTTATGTAATGTTCAAACAATAATGGCATATTCTTCTGAAAGTGTTAGGTTGCAAAAATATTACATTCAATTTTTTTTGGAAATACGAGGGGTGTTCAAAAAGTAATTGGAATACCCAAAAATAACTAATTTGTTGTCTCACCGGTGTCAGTTGCGATTCGCATTTGTTGGTGACTTGTTAATACGTTTCGATAGAAATGGATGAAATTGAAATTCGTGCGATGATAAAATATTTTTGCTTGAAGAATTTTATCACGGGAAAAGTTTTTAAAGAATTACGAGGGACATTAGAAGCGGGTGCTCCGCTATATTTTACAGTGGCTGAGTGGTATGCAGAGTTTAAACGTGGAAGAACGACGGTTAAAGATGATCCGGGTTCGGGCCGCCCTTCGACGTCAGCCACTCAAGAAATGGTCAAAAAAGATGAAAAAACTCTTTTGGAAGGTCGTCGTGTAACAGTCCTTTTTATTGCTAAAGAGTAAACGATTTTAATTGTGAGTTTACCTAGCATTTTGCAAGATCATTTGGGAATGAAAAATGTATCCACGCGTTGGGTACTAAGAATGCTAACGGACGCACAAAAGCAAACGCGACTCAAGGTTTCGAAGAGCTCATTGGAATTGTTTCAACAAGCTTCTGATCGTTTTTTGGCTCGATTCATAACAATGGATGAAACATGGCTTCACCGTTACGACCCCAAGACAAAACAGTAATCAATGACATGAAAAATATCATCATCTCCAACCCCATTGAAATTTAAAACATTTTCGTCTGTCGGCAAGTTCATGGGCTATCTTTTTGGGAACGGCCAAAAACCTGAAAACCTTGATCATGGTGCTACTATAACAGGAAAGGTGTACGTAGAACAAATAAAAAATTACGTCTCAAAATCCGTGAAAAACGACGAGGAAAAGTCGCAATCAAAGCTCTGTTTCATCAGGACAACGCACCGCCGCACAAGTCTGCAGTAGCTCTGGCAGCAATCAAAGATGCTGTTTTTAAAATTCTCGAGCTTCCGCCATATTCACCGGACTTGATCCCCAGTGATTTTTACTTATTTCTGCGTTTGAAAGACCATTTGAGAGGTACAACATTTGAAGATGACGAGGAAGTGAAAGCCACCATTAACGATTTTTTAAGTACACAAGATTAAGATTTTTTTAAAAGGGGAATTTTGGGTCTAAAAAACGATATGTTAAATGTATTAAGGGTGAATACGTAGGAAAATAAAATTATATTAAACCTTATTACTTTTTGAACGCGCTTCGTTTGCATGTATCTTGGAGAACATTTTTGAAAAACTTCTAACAAAGACTATTCACTTTCCAGATCGATATGGACGACCTAGACGAGTTTTTACCCCTTGAAAAAGACCTAGCCACTACAACAGATCCAGGCAACGATTCATCAAGCGAAGAACGACCAACCGATGGTTTTCCGCAGGACGAGGTCGACGAAACGGACGACATCTACCATCTAGAAGTGCAAAGCAACGATACAGCCTACACGATAAATTTAAGGACGATTGTACCTCTTACTCACGTTCATCATCTTGAGAATAACACCTACATTAAATACAACTATATTATTTTCAATTCCGATATGAATTCGACATCCACACCCGAAGGACATGAACATCTGGCTTCGGATAGGACAGAAATTTTGTACGATGAACAGGCACCGAATGTGATTGATTCCAGCAACACAGGACCTCCTGAATTTTTACGCGGTGACGATGGAATGCGCTTCAAAGTGACGCTAACAAAAGTGCCGACTGAGAATGTAACGACACCGAATAACATTCATCGGTATTTGGAAGTTGAAGAGGTTGCCGATATTGTGGTTGTGACGCCGTCAAATAATTTCAATAATTATGAAAACATTACAAACTCGATCCACTCGTCGCTGGTTGGGAAGTTAAGGAAGTGGTTGTCGTACCGATTGTTGAGTCCGTTTTATAATGTTTGATAGCTAGATTTTTCTTAATTTATTTGATGATCTGTATTTGAGTAAATTTAGTTTTTAAGGCTTAGTTTTAGATAATTGAGTAGAGTAGAGTATTTATAGTATGGTTAAGTAGTATTAATAATAAATTGTCTATTTAAATGGGTTTTTGTTCTCTTGATGCAACTAAAAAAAACAAATTCATTTTCTTGTAGTACACTACAAGAGTAGTAGCTATATGACGTTGATGCTGTAAACAAGAGTAGTATCCTTATCGAATTGATCAAATGCAGCGCCTTATTCAAAGATCATGAGGAAAAACATCGAAAATAACACGATCTAAATCTAAATTGGTTGGGAACTGTCTGGAAATAGATTGCTGGGTCAACCGATGTAAACAACCGGGAATTCATAATAAGGAGCCCAGACGAAATGATTACCAATAGTAAATGACAATACAAAATTATTAAAACATTAATGGAATCTACAAATAAAATTTTGAAAGAATACAATAAAATATTTAAACACTTAGACGACCAAGTCAACGATAATTATGAACAAATGCTATTTAAGTGTCTGAGTATGCTTAAAAGCGAGATATATGAGATAGTCCCAGCAGAACAATTTGCAAAAAAGGTAATCTCCTAGATAAGGAAAAAATCCAGAAACTTATCACAGAAATAGAAACTCCTCCCTATGACAACGAGATTGAAGCAATATAATACGCGGAGCCTGCAGTGATCATGAACAAATCAATGTTACTCTAATAAAAAAGAATTTAATCATATACTTATTTGGTTACTACTAAAAACGAGAAGAGATAGCAATTGGAATTTAATAAGTTATTCTTTAATCAAAAAATCGAATATGGCATCAAAAAAAAATGGAAATATCAAAAAACGAGAATATGCAAGGAAAGCCAACAACCCGATAATCACTACTGCACACTCAGCCAAATAACAAGGCGTAAAGACATCGAATGCAAAAATGAGTACGACAAAGAAGATAAAATAGAAATCGGAAATACCAACATCATTCTTCTGGACGATATTCATGGAGAACTTCATGACCAAAATACATCGAGATGGCCGAAGGGAAGCTTAAGGCACTTCGCACACTTGATCCGCTCAGGTCCGCTCAGCTCAGCTCAGCTCCGCGCGTCAGCTCAGCTCCGGCAGGATTACCGCACACTTGATCAGCTCAGCTCCGACATATTTTCAATATGTTTCTACGCTCAGTTCAAAGGATATCGTCAGTGCTCGACAAGTCTTTATGCCCTAGGTCGTACAATACGGCATGACATACTGTTGCACTAATGCAACTAATTTTTCCTCCGAAAACATGCACCAAATAAAATTTTACATAGAATAAAAGCAAACAATTGAGCTGTTGCTCATTTGATTTCGTTCCGGCATCCGCACAAAATCGATTTCTATCCGAAAAGTGCTGAAGCGGTCTGATCGGAAAATAGAGGTAACTATGGAGTGGAACATCAACATAATTTGTGGTAGCAGTTTCACTATGTGTTTGTGACACCTTCATGTAGTGGTTGATTGTCATGGGCGGGCGACATCGAAAATTTGAGGGACCGAAATTTTGTCGAAAGATTTCAAAAATTTTACATATCGCAACATTATTCAAGAATATATTGCGGCAATTTTAGACATCCAATGAAAAAAGTTTGCATGAATATCAAATAGAAACCGAAATCAATTATGCATAAGATTATTAAAAAGTCGTGTTGTTGCTTTTTACCAAAATATTTTGTATTTCCTCAAATACGTATTTCGGTTACTACTTGTAACCTTCTTCAGTGTTTTGTACACGAATACACTAGTCTAGCAACCGAAATACGTATTTGAGGAAATACAAAATATTTTGGTAAAAAGCAACAACACGACTTTTTAATAATCTTAAAACACCACCAAAAGACGCTCAAAACACCCAAGTAAAACAATTGTGCATGTTAGGCTACAGCTCACTCACTTAACGTTTAAAATCTGAACATATCGGATGAGTTCTCAAATACATGTAACATTAATAATTTTAGTTTCAATCACAGCAAAAAACCTTAAAATCATATGTCTTCGAGACTAATTATAAGATGATTTTCTATGGTTAATGTTGAACTTCAAAAATCCCGTCAATATTGCAGTAAACCACTCAATATTTAATATTAACAGTAAAAACCGGGAAAACTCGACTTAATTTGTTAAACTTTAAAGCCCCCCTCTTCCTTTTACAACCGGGATTGGGACCGGCTTCGGCAGAATTATGGCTGTTACCAACATCGAATTTGAAATAAATAATTAATAAAATTCATTTCGTCTCATTAATTTCTGAAACGCCACTGATTGTCAATTGTACACAATTTTGGGAAATGTCATTCTTTGGATCGGATATTTCAGGGCACATAAAAGTATTAAATTCTCAATTAAAACAGCTTTTAAAAGCACTCAATCTTTTAAACAGATAAGAACGTGTATATTTACTGCACTTAAGTACGAAAATGCACTCCTTTGTCTCGAAAATATGATGTATTTTCACAACCATGAATTTTGCACTTCATATCGCAAATTCTTGAATTTCACTAACTGTCTTGTCAATTTATCAACACTGTTTTCTTTGGGCAACTACATCCGAGGTTAGCACTTGTTTTTATCACATAGTATTTCGAAATAAGGTCAGGATTTGTAAAAAAACACTAAATTTCGATGAATACGCGTTTTGCTTTCTTTTTGTTAAGACCTGTCAATGAAAGCCGTTTGACACTTATGCACCTTTGACTCTTATGAACAGCGCTCTATTGATACCACACACGTATAGGCGTTTATTCAGTTCGTTCCGTTCCTGTTAGTTTCCTGTTCCAAGGATCGGAAGCACCGGACCTGAGCTGAGCGGATCAAGTGTGTAGGCCTACACCTGATTGCATAGCTTTCGATTTTTTCTATAGGCCTGAGCGGAGCTGAGCTGAGCTGAGCGGGTCAAGTGTGCGAAGTGCCTTATCTTGCAATATAACAACGAAACAATCAAAATGAAAGACACTGAATACACAAGTCACGAGATTTTCACGCTTCAAATCTTCCTCATGTTCTTCAAAAGTTGTCGTTTGAGAAGAACCTGAAACTTGGATCTTGAATTCCGTCACAGCCTGCACTTACCAACAGGAAACAATTGCAGAATCTAGTGAAAAGCTACAAATACTCCTTTATAACAGACAGACGTTTAATTTCAGTATTAATACTAATATCATTTATCGTAATAGTTACAAGAATCCGAAGCAAGTGTAGTGGAACCACATGTTCAACTGGACTCATTTGTATTATGCCACGCATGCTCGCTCATCTGCACTCATTTAAATTAAGCCACGCATGCCCAAAAGGTACCCACAAACAACATAACTACGTAAATTAGAAGGTTCAATTAGGGAATTACATACAGAGCTATGCCAGCCCAAATGTGGTTGAAAAGTGACAAATGGACACGACGCTCTTTTGATGACCACTTGCAAGGCGTTTGAATCCTTGAAAAGTTTTATGGGTCAACGTGTGAGGTACGGCAAATTATTGCAACCACATGCGTTTGCATTAAAGAATGAAAATAAATTATAGATTTACTGCAACCATGTGCATCAGTACCGTGAGAAAATAGTTGTAAGTAAATGATTTGTAAATAAGAATTAGGCTAAGATTTTTGTATAAAAGAAGCGAGAGTGAATATAGAAATTAACATTCGTACAAAAGAAATTGGACTGCCTACATCGGTATCCATTTCTTTTTTGTTTGTTCATTGCGGCGCTTGCGCTGTATTAGAAATATAGGCAGCTTTTGCTTGCCATTATCTTTGGCGCTTGCGCCGATACTTAAGTAAATTTTAACACTTAAAATAAATATATTTCACAAGGTTACGCATCATACGGGAAACAGCTGCTAAAAACTCTTAAACATCGACATCCAAAGCCTGAAGCCAATTCAAATCTAAATTCAAACAGCATCCAGTCAAGCAAAGCATTTGGCCCACGTCGATTATTATTATTTCTGTTGTTTTATCAATTAATACTACTTTAGTTGCCTTCCACAATACTCTATATTAAACTTAAAATCAGCTGAAATGGGGTTTCTTCTTCACTTAACCGTAACGCTTCTCAAATCAAGCAAATAAAATGCATTAATTTAAAAATAATCGGCTTACTTTTATTTGATAAAAGTCTTTCTGTTTTAAAAAACACACAATACAATAATAATGGTGATGTTAGTTGCACTTCACATAACACATAATATCAATATTGGCCCGGTGTAGAAAAAAATAATGCACACTCTTTTGAAAATATCTACATACAATCATTTGTTTTTAGCTATTTTCCGTGTTATATTCTACAATTTGGACTTGAGACCACTCATCAGTTTTTCCAGTTTCATTGCTTTTTGTAGATCACCAGAGATTTTCAATTTGCCCGACATAAAAGCAGCTGTTGGTTTAATTTTACCTGTAAATTGTAAAATTGTTTGTATTCAAAGTAGTGTCGTAGTAATATTACAAAATTAGTGGGTAGAATTTTTCTCTTTATAGATTTACTTAACGGGAAGACTGTAACTGAACTAACGATTGAAGCTTGGTAAGGAAACAGAAGGAATCTATTCGAAAGCACTATAAAATTGATATTTGTTGACTGATTGATTTGGTAACGATCTCTTCAAAAAGCATCAGTCATGATGAATTGAAGCTATCGATATCAGACGATAAAATTTAATTAGGTGGACTATGTAAAACATATAATTAGATTTATTTATATTTAAAAAAGAATCATTTACAAGCAAAAGAAGACGCGACAGACTGAGCTCAATGCAACTACGATTTGTATGAATGTTTTTAATAAGCCATCGATCTTTCCAACTATGAAATTTAGACAACATTCTAAGACCAGATTATTTAAAGGCAAATCGTTTTCAGTGCTAACAATGAGCATAATCCACTTGCAGTGTAGATGCAAAGTTAGAAATTTATCGACCTTCTTCGTAAAAACTTATACAAATGGTGAACGCGATCTTCAGGTCAAAAAAGTGCCTTCACAACTAACGTGACGCTCAAAATTTGCAATATTGAAAACACAAAAAATCTTTCAGTACTTACTAGGAGAGGCTCAGGTTATGGAATCTCAGATTTGGACGAAATTTGGCACATAAGTAGAAGACGTCAAGGATATTCGATCCTTAAAATATTAGAGCGCAACAATCCTCCGTTTTTGAGAAAAACGTCCTTAAAGTTTTTAGCGTCGCTAATGGATTATTAATTTTTTACATCTGGCAGAAGCGGTGCAGTGTAGGTAGCAGAACTACCAGCTCGCGATCATGGGGTCGTGTGTTCGATTACCGTCGGGGTATTGTTTTTCTTTTTGAATAATTGTCGTCGTCGTGTGTTCGATCACCGGCGGGTACTGTTCTTTTCAATATTCGTGGATGTAATTATTTTAAGGTAAATCAGCAATGTTCGACTGAAAAAACATTTATTTTGAGAAATCAGCAAATTGTTCGATCATTTATATATGCAAATTATACAAGAAACTCATTGTTGAACGGATAGAGTCTTGAAAACTGTTGTAATCGAAGCAAAATCATGGCAAATGGTAAGATCATCCTTTGTTTCTCGAATCAACCATGCTTCCTCTTCGTGCATCAAAGCCAAGTCGGCAAAAGCCAATAAACCAGGGTGACGCCCAACGTGGCCATTGTGTCGAGTCATAAATGTTATGGTGGTCAATTATTCAACACCATAGCATTCATGGCCACGTTGGGCGCCACCCTAGTTTATTGCTTTTTGCCGACTTGGCTTTGGAGACACGAAGAGGAAGCAAAACGGTTCCCAGAATGCAACGAGGCCATCATCCAGCTTCTGTAATGGTTTGGTGGGGTGTATCCCATAAAGGTGTCACAACACTTCATTTTTGCGAAAAGGGAGTCAAAACGGGTGCGGCGGTGTATCAAACCAATGTGCTAGAAGGTGTTGTGAAACCTTTATCGTTCACTCTCTTCGGTGGACAACATTGGGTATTCCAGCAATACTCTGCTTTTGCTCACAAAGCAAAGAGCACACAGGAGTGGCTACGCAACAACATTCCTGCTTTTATTGCACAAGAAGATTGGCCATCCGGGAGCCCAGATTTAAATCCGCTGGATTATGCTTTGTGGACAGAGTTAGAGAACAAGGCCTGTAGAACGTGCCGCTATAGACCAGTGGCCAAAACGTTTAACAGCTTGCATAAAAGCAATAGGAGGTCATTTCGAATAAAGTTAATATTATTTAATAAACAATACCATACTAAAATAAATTTCTTTGAAATAAACATATTATCTTTTATTTCTTAGATTTCATGCTACTTTAAAGTTGTGACAGAATTTATGGCACGACTGAGTATATGGAAAAGCTTTTTGTCGTCCAGAAGTTATCGAAAAGGCTGGACGTTTTGAATGTGATTCACGGATACCATTTCAAGGGTTTGCTGCTGTGATTCCGTGGATAGAGGAAACTTGAATGCATGATTTTGATAAGAAGATTCTACTGATTATTCTGAACTAACAGCATTCTAAATACACGCTTTCTATTGCAATGCCACATTTAACGTATTTAGTATTGAGGGATCACGAAAATCTAAATTTGTGGTCTTTTTAGTCTTCTTCGAGAAGTACATCTAAATTTTATGTTTTATATTATTCGCCTACAACACCTTACATACCTGAGAACATTGCAAAAAAGTTAGTTGACTCCATGGTAAATGTTGCATCAGGTGACGCGGGTGCATCTCCTTGGCCGCATTTTCCGGCGCCGTTTTTCAAATCCAAAAACCATGTCCCTTTCTCCGCCCCCGTCACATTGAATTGATACACTGACTTGGTTCGTGACACCAGTTCTTCGCTCAACATTGCCTCGATTTTCTTAAACAGTCCCGGAATCTTGGCGCCTGATCCTGCTGCTCCGGTATTTTCTACTTTGATCGTTTGATTTTCGGGTTCGTCCAAAAAGAAATCCACCATCAAATTGTCCGCTTCATTAGGATCGCAGGCGTACTGTTTCAAATCGGTGACGCCACTTTCACGTAGAATATCTTCGTCAATGTAGAAATTGCCCGAACAATTTCTTGGCTCGCGACATAGCAAAGCATAGGCTGCGTCGGCCATGATTTCAGGCTTACGAGAATGTTTCGCGCTCTCCTTGCCCGCTAACATTTCAATAGCAGCGGTATGAATAGCTGTTCGTGGCCAAAGTGCGTTCACCGCAATATTTTCACCTTTGAATTCAGTCGCCATGCCCAGAACACACATCGACATACCGTATTTGGCCATAGTGTAGGCCACGTGATCCTTAAACCAGCGCGGGTTCATGTTTAATGGTGGCGAAATGTTCATAATGTGAGCGTGATTGCTCTTCTTTAAGTACGGCAAGCATTCTTTGGATCTGAAAGTATAGAACAAATACACAAAAACATAAAATATATTCTGACAGTGTACGAAAATCAAGAATATTCTAGATAAATGCCAACCGCTTAAGCCTGGAAGGGTTGCTAACTGGACAAAACTACAATTACGCAGATACAGATATTGAAAAGTATTTTTATATAGTTTTGATGATTTTTTACTTTGCTGGGAATTGCAAAAATTGAAAGTACTTGTTCAGAAGAAAATTTCAATCTCAGGTCAAATCTAAAAACACATACAATTAATTTCGGCACATTTCTAGAAAAAGGTCTGTGGAATACTTAAATAAAACAGACGAGGATTTTTCTATTCAAATTTTTATTGTAAAAATACCGTAAATGCATGACCTGGATTACCCAGTTAATATATAAGAGCACACAAATAAACATTTCGTTTAGCTGAACTTAAAAAGTTCCCGTGGTTTTACAATTTACTTTTGGGCGCATTTCTGTTTAGAGGATTCTTTGGCTGCTTTTTATATTCAGCATCGTCCAAAAATCCATCCAACACTAAGTTATCCACCTCGTTCGGGTCACATGCGTACTGTGTGAAATCAGTCACGCCACTCTTACGCAGAACATCTTCATCGATTAGAAAGTTGCCTGTGGAATCTTTCGGGTTTTGACAAAGTATCACATAAGCAGCGTCTGCCATGATGTCGACTTTTCTAGAGTATTTAGCACTATCATCGCCCATCAGCATTTCAACCGCTGCCGTATGAATGGTGGTGCGAGGCCACAGTGCATTTACAGCAATATTTTGATCCTTGAATTCATTAGCCATCCCGAGAACACACATCGACATACCATATTTGGCCATAGTATAGGCAACGTGGCCTTTGAACCAGCGCGGATTCAAATTGAGCGGTGGCGATAAGTTCAAAATGTGAGCGTGATTGCTTTTCATCAAATACGGAAGACATTCCTTTGAGCTGAAAGTTAAAGTATTGTTTTAACGTTCGTTTTGATTTCGAGGCGATGTGCGCTTTTTACGATCAAATACAAAAGAAGCCTTAGGAACTATAGATATTATATTTTTATGATTTTAATATTAACATTCCAAAATTAAGAAGCCAATTGATTTAACAATTTAATACTTGCATATTTTTATTTCATAATAATACATATTTTAGATTACGGAACAATTAACGATTCTCTTTTACAAATTTCCCGCAACTTATAACAAAGCCACATCCTGATTCGCGTTTGCCTAAAGTTTCGACTTTAAACAACCTACAACAAATTCTAATTTCAGTGCATCTTGCACGTTTCCAGAAATGTTTAGTTTTCCAGATTTGTATGCATCTCTAGGCGCTATTTTTCCTACAATAAAGTTAAATATTCACCACCCAAGACATTAGTTGGTTGAAAATCCAAACAAACCTTCAAAAATGGCCAAAAAATCACCAGAATCTGCTGTTATCGAAGCATCGGGAAACAATGGCGAACGTCCTCGTCCACATTTTCCCGACCCATACTTTAAATCCATTTGCCATTGACCAGCTTCTTTGCCCGTCAGGTATATTTGGAAAATCGCTTTCACTTTATTCACCAGGTCCTTACTAAGTATCGCTTCGATTTTTTCAAACAATTCCTTGACTCTTCCGTTAGCCTCATCTTCACATTCATCCACATCAAGAAATATGTCCGGACGCAGATTCTTTTCCGTCGGATCATTGGCGTATTTTGTGAAATCTGTTATTCCGCACTCGCGCAGAACATCATCGTCAATAAAGAAATTACCGGTGGAATCCTTTGGATCGCGACAAAGTATAGCGTAGGCAGCATCCGCCATGATATCAACTGTGCGTGTATGCTTGATAACTTCTTTTGGCGATAGCATGACTATGGCCGAAGTGTTTATGGACGTGCGTGGCCACAAAGCATTCACCGAGATGTTGTCGTCTTTAAACTCATTTGCCATTCCCAGGACGCACATGGACATTCCGTATTTCGCCACTGTATAGGCCACATGATATTGAAACCAGTGCGGCTTTAGATTAAGCGGCGGCGATATGTTCAAAACGTGAGCATGATTGCTTTTCTTCAAATACGGAAGACATTCTTTTGTGCTGAAGATGCAGAGAAATTGTTTTCAACAACTAATAGTACATTCACTTATCGGAAACGATTATGGTAGTAAATAATAATACACATACACGGATGAAATGTGCATATATAATATGTGTTATCTCGCCCAGATGTTAAAGGATAAGATGGGTATTCGTGTTTCGTGTACTATCCTGCACCGAATATGCTAGTCCTAGACCCAAAAATATATTTTTAAATTGAATACTTGTAGTGTTCGTAGCACAATTTCATAGTTTACATGATTGTTTGTTGTTCTGGTAGCATTAAATAGAGCAAGGAACCAAATCATGTAGATGAATGTAGGGAATGTAGGGCAGATTTAAAAGTATTTTCCACTAAAGTATCCTAAAAACGCCATTCCGTGGGAACTACTTATTACGAGATCGCTTATTACTAGCGTGAGTTTTGTTTGTAAGAGTTACTGTTTGAATCAGACAATTTTTCGCAAAAAATATTTCAAGAAAAATTATCATTCAAAATTTTGATAAACTTTGAGTTGAGCTTTCCATGAAAAATATATTAGAAAAATAATTTATGCGACTCATCTGAAGCATGTTTTAAATAGAACTTTTGTAACTGTTGATGAGGAACATCTCTTTAAGTATACATGAGCACATTGCCACAACTTTGTACACTAAGTAGTGAAGTAATGAATAAAAACAGTTGCTGCCCTAGTTCACGGTTCCTCTACATCTTTATTTTTTTCCGCGAACGTGACAAAATCCTGCGCATTTGTTAACCTTTGGAAAGTACTTTCAAACCTCTGTTCATCTCATGCTCATAAAAATTCCTTGCATATTTAAAAAAAATGCAATTTTGTGCATAACCCGAATTAACTTGTAGAATAACCTTATACAAAAAGTTTGCCTTCATCTTTAAAAAAAATGTGAATGTTAGTCCCAAATTATGAAACACTGCATGAACAAATAGTTTTAAAGGTTAGTGATGGTGTGTTAAGTATATTGAAGTGCTGAGTCCATGTATAGTTGATGAATTGTGATATTCCAATATGAAATCGGACATTAGGAAGCCTTAGGAACTATACATGATATACTGGTATGGCTATACTAATTGCGTTGCAATGTCTTAAAGGCCGATTTGTTATAAAATGTATATGCATATTTTTATTTTAAAAGTATTTCAGATTAATAAACAATCGAATGTTTTAAAAATGCTTATTCATAAGCTTCCCGCAAACTTGTAACGAAATCATTGGTACATTCTCTTTCGTATTTTATTTAAAGTTTCGACTTTAAACAGCCAATAACATATTCCAATTTCAGCGCTACTTGCACGCTTCCAGAAATGTTTAGTTTTCCAGACTTGTAAGCATCTCTAGGCGTTATTTTTCCTACAATAAAGTTTCATTTTCACAGCCCAAAATAATTGTTGGTGGAAAATTCAAACAAACCTTCAAATATGGCCAAAAAATCATCGGAATCTGCTGTTATCGATGCTTCGGGAAACAATGGCGAACGACCCCGTCCACATTTTCCTGAGCCGTACTTCAAATCCAATTGCCATTGTCCAGTTTCTTTGCCCGTCAGATTGAATTGAAAAATCGCTTTCACTTTATTCACCAGATCCTTACTAAGTATCGCATTGATTTTTGTAAACAGTTCTTTCACTCTTCCGTTCGTCTCATCTTCACTTTCATCCATATCCATAAAAATATCCGGTCGAAGATTCTTTTCATTCGGATCGCTAGCGTATTGTGTGAAATCTGTTATTCCGCATTCGCGCAGGACATCATCATCAATAAAGAAATTACCGGTAGAATCTTTTGGATCGCGACAGAGTAGTGCGTATGCTGCATCCGCCATTATATCAACTGTGCGTGTATGTTTAACGAATTCTTTTGGTGAAAGCATGTCCACCGCAGAAGTATGAATGATAGTGCGTGGCCACAGTGCATTTACCGAAATATTGTCGTCTTTAAACTCATTTGCCATTCCCAGGACGCACATGGACATCCCATATTTGGCCATTGTGTAGGCTAAATGGTATTGAAACCATTCCGGCTTTAGATTAAGCGGCGGCGATATGTTCAAAATGTGAGCATGATTGCTTTTCTTCAAATACGGAAGACATTCTTTTGTGCTGAAGATGCAGAGAAATTGTTTTCAACAACTTGGTGTACATTCACTTATCGGAAACGATTATGGTAGTAAATAATTGCAATGTTTATACTGACTTGCACATACACGGATGAAACGTGCAAATATGTAAAGATAACATTCAAAACCGTGGTTCACGTAAACATCTTTACGCAAAATGCCGGTCGAATGCCAAAAAAAATTTTGTTGGAGGAGTTACAGTCTTCGTCATAAAATCTAACAGTTTACATCTTATTTGCTAAGCTTTATTTCATAGCAAGGTAACAAAGTACATGCATAAACATTTTCAAAAGAAAAACAATTTTTAAAGCAGTTTCTACTAAGCCAACTCGAGAGGTTTCTCCCTAGACAACCAACCAATTTTCAAATTACTGGTGGACTGAGTGAGTTTCTTTCAGTTGGAGGCTAATAAATGTTCAAATAATTTGACGTTAAGATTGTTGCAATGAATTAAATAAATAAAGTATCCGATTGGCAGACATGCAGAAAGATTGGGTGCTCCTTTCCACGATTTCTGCCGCACCTGCAGATCGGAGGAAACGATCCAAAATTTTCTGTGCGAATGTCCAGCACTATCCAGGAAACGCATGCAAACTTTAGGCTCGCCTTTCCTGGACAGCCTCACGGAAATAGCCAGTTTAAATATTAGCTGCATGACCGGGTTCATACGAGAATCTAAATGGTTCTCGTCATTCCACAGGTTTTAGTGCCGTACCCTATATCTTTGTGGTATCACAACGAACCTATCGTAGCCTAAATGAGTCACCTTTTTGACAAAGGGGGCTGCCATTACAATCAATCAACCAAACAATAAAGCTGTCCTTGTACTGCAATCGTTCTAAGCTAATGAAATCTTCAGGCGTAAATTTATTTCGCTTAACCCGATTTGGTAGATGTAATGCTTGAACGTTCGTTTCCTCGTTTGAAGTAATGTTCCGCTCGCCGTTCTGTTCGTTGTACGCCACAACGTTTGTCTGCACGAAGCATCAGAAAAGAATAATCTTATACAACGGTTTCGGTTTGACTTTTCCGTATTCATTCGATCGAAGATTAATCCCAGCTCTATTGTTAGTCTGTTGTTTACAATCAGTGTGTCCAGAAGAGAGAAAAAATCGTTCCAATATTTCAACTATTTTCACTCTATTTTCGATGTAGTCTACCACTGTTTCAGTTTCTTAAAGTTGGAATTCATTCAGTGCACCATTTTTTATATCTGATTCTTTACTGATTACTTTACTGATTCTCATTTCCAATTTAAAATCAAAGCAGTCCTTACATTTTATCCTCCTTTTTTATTTCAGCGTTTTGAAATTTTTCTAATCTTTTCGTTTTCAAAACTGTGCGTTAATGCCCTCGTGTACATATTAGACGCTGTTTATGTTTTGTTGCTGTTAGTAGCTAAGTTTGGTCAACATTTGTTAAAAATGATATAACCGATCGATCCTGACGCAGCTGAAGGCTCTTGACAATCAATTCCAAGTTGACGTTGTCTATAGCAAAGCCTTTGATACCGTCAATCACTCTATACTGCACAAAAAGCTAGCACACTATGGTCTTCATGGTCCTGTGCTTTCTTGGCTTTCATTATATTCTAGCAACCGCTCTTGTAGAGTTGGTGTCTGCGGTGCGTTCTCAACTCCTTTCCATCCTGCCTCCGGAGTTTCGCAAGGCTCAATTCTAGGCCCCCTTCTTTTCCTTCTTTATATTAATGACTTTCCCTTCGTTATTAAGTCCCAATGCCTACTATATGCCGATGACCTAAAAGTTTTCAGAGCCATCCGCTCTCAGGAAGACTGTTATGCCCTCCAATTGGATTTAGATGCTTTAGATACTTGGTGTCAATGTAATTGTCTCTCGTTGAATATAAGAAAGTGTCACAAAATGTCTTTCTCGCTGAAACCTAGTACAGTTACTCACACTTATGCCATACAAAATATTCCGCTCTCCGCAGTTGTCCAATTTAGTGACTTGGGAGTAATTTTTGATCCTAGGCTTAAATTTGATGCTCACATTGAGTCAATCTCCTCGCGTGCTTTTCGTGTCGTTGGGTTTGTACTTAGGCATTCGAATACGTTTACTGACATCTCATCCTGCATTTGCCTTTAAACTAGCCTCGTCCGTCCCATCCTTGAGGATTGTTCACAAGTGTGGTCTCCACGTCATCAATACCTAGACTTTATGCTTGAATCTGTGCAGCGTAAATTTACTCGTTTCCTTCTATTTAAATTTCATTTTCCATACAAATCCTATGAAGAGCGATTGTCCCTGCTTCATCTTTTTACCCTGAAATCACGTAGACTGTTCCTAGATGAATGTTTCCTCTTTCGACTTCACCACCGTCTAATATATTCTAGCCTCTGCGACTGCTTAGAATATCGTTCTTCAGAACGTCCTACTAGATGTGATGATTTATTTGTCATACCGTTTGCTAGAACGGAAACTTTCTTTCACTCTCCGATGTTACGCCTTCCCAGAAACCATAACGTTCTGCAGCTTGGTTCGTTTCCCCACTCACTTTTTACTTTCAAGCATAAGCTTAAACTTTGTTTGTTAAATTAGCCATATTTATTACTATTCATTTTCATCTTGTTATTGGATTTGTCTGTAAGATGAATCTGTAAATAAATAAATAAATCTTCAGGCGTAAATTTATTCTGCTTAATCTGCATTGGTTGACATAATGCTTTGTACATACTTGAATGCTGCAGCGTACAACGAACAGAAAGACAAACAAAGCTGAGAGTGGACATAAATTTCGCCGAGCAAAACAACGAATGAAATGGATTTTTGATGTTCCCATAATTTCTTTCGCACAACATTGGAACTAGCATTCACAGCACATTCGCCGTAATTTTCGTGATCCCGTCTACATCTGCGAAGTTATTCACGTGCATCTTCTTAGATGTTCAGGAAAAACCGACAAGTTATGGACCCACCGTACGCGAATGAGCAGTATTCGCAAATCTGCTCGCGATCACGTTCGTTTCCTCGTTCGAAGTAACGTTCCGCTCGCTGTTCTGTTCGTTGTACGCCGCAACGTTTGTATGCACGAACCATCAGAAAAGAATAAACTTATACAACGGTTTCGGTTTGGTTTCCGCGTTCATTCGATCTAAAATTAATCCTAGCACTATAGTTAGTCTGTTGTTCACAATAAGTGTGTCCAGAAAAAAAATTCGTTCCAATATTTCAACTTTGCGGTATTTAGAGTGTTAAGCTCGTCACTCTGTTTTCGATGTAGTCTACCTCTGTTTCAGTTTCTTAAAGTTGGGACCCATTCAGCGCACCATTTTTTGCATCTGATTTTTTTTACTGAGGTCACCATTCCATTTCCAATTTAAAATCTTAGCAGCCCTTACATTTTGTTCTCCTTTTTATTTCAGCGTTTTGAATTTTTTTTGATCGTTCCCTTTTTAAAACTGTGCGTTTGGCCTTTGTGTACAATTTAGACGCCGTTCATGTTTTGTTGCTGTTAGTAACTTATTCTGGTCACCATTTGTTAAAAATGATATAACCGATCGATCCTGACGCAGTTGCACAAGTAAGCCACACAAGCATCAGAAGGGTACAGTGGACGGTAATAGCAAATCGTTATTAAAATTCACAACCTGCGGGACATAGCACAAAACTGGGCGAGCATCCTCAACCACCACTGTTTATTGCATTTAAAATTACGTTTGAATTTACTTATGTTTTTGGGAGGTGTGAAATCTGTTTTATTTAGCAGGATCGCCATGAAATAAGTCTCGTAAATGGGCAGGGTCGCCATCTAATAGGTTTTGAGAGGCTTTTTAATAAATCTTACATTTATCTAAGTATCGGCGCAAGCGCCAAAGATAATGGCAAGCAAAAGCTGCCTATATTTCTACTACAGCGCAAGCGCCGCAATGAACAAACAAGAAAGAAAAGGATGCCAATGTAGGCAGTCCAAGTTCTTTTGTACGAATGTTAATTTCTTTATTCACCCTCGCTTTTTTATACGAAAATCTTAGCCTAATTCTTATTTACAAATCATTGGCTTACAACTACAGTCAAAACCGTTTATAACGGCATCGCTTAGTACGACATACCGAATAAAGCAACGAAATGTAGAGGTCCCGTTTTAACTCCACACAATCTCTTCAACAAGAAAACCGCTTAATACGACGTCGCCTATAACGACATTATTGTCTGTAGCGACACGTTTTACAACAGAATTTAGATAATTGTAGCGGCTATAACGCCTGCCAAACATATTTTAAGGAATTCCAAGAATTGCGGCTGGAGCAGCTGCGATTTGGATAGTTGTTCAAGGTTTTGTGAAGCATTCAGTTGAACGGAAACTTTTTAACAGTGCGCGTCGTCATGTCACACAAAAAAGAAGAGAAGTGTTCAGTGTAGCGGAAAAGTCGCACATTATTTGGCGACTTGAAAACGGAGAGACGAACAGTTTCATTGCAAAGGAGATGGGTGTGTCGCATTCCACTATTTCAACAATTTGGAAAGGCAAAAGTAAAATTAGGTATCTTTTTGAGCAAAACAATCTTAAAATCAAACGGGCCAGGTCATCTGAACATAAGGACGTTGATGTAGCTTTAATCAAGTGGTTTAGTCAACAAAGAATAAATAATGTTCCAATCAGTGGGCCTGTTCTCCAGGAAAAGGCCAATGATTTTGCGCGTCGCTTGGGAAAAGAGAATTTCAACTGTTCTTCCTCTTGGATACTACGTTTTCGAACTCGCCATGATATTGTTTCCGGGAAGATTTGTGTGTGAAGCTGCCAGTGTACCTGATGGTATAACCGGAGAATGGCTTTCTCAAAAGTGGTTAGTTTTGTGCGAAGGCTATAAGCCCGAAGATATTTTCAATGCAGACGAGCTAGGCCTATTTTATAATTTGACTCCAGATAAGACCCTGAAATTTAAAGGTGAAATATGTATTGGAGGGAAAATGTCTAAGACTAGAATCACTATTTTGGTTGCTGCAAATATGACAGGTTCTACTAAAGAAAAACTGTTAGTTATAGGAAAGGCTAAGAAGCCGCGATGTTTTAAAAACATACATTCCCTACCTGTCACCTACGAAAACAATGCCAAATCTTGGACGACATCCAAAATTTTTGGGAAATGGCTTCGAAACTGGGACACGAAGCTGAAATCAAAAAGTCAGAAAATTCTTCTTCTGGGCGATAACTGTCCTGCTCATCCTGTAGTGGATAATCTGCAAAATATAAGGCTCGTTTTTTTACCGCCAAACGTCACTTCAGTTTTACAGCCGATGGACCAGGGTGTAATAAAATCTCTGAAAACACAGTACAGAATAATTCAAGTACTGCATATGCTACAAAGCATCGAAAAAGGAGATCAAAAAGTAGTATTTAATATCCTTGATGCAATTTTAATGATATCCGAAGCGTGGAATAATGCCAATCAAAGAACTATCGCCAATTGCTTCAGGCACACTGGCTTCAAAGATTTATCTTCATCCATGCATGTAGAGGGCAATCTTCAAATTATGTCTGATGATTATGATGAAGCTGATGACATTCCTTTGGCGCAATTAGCCCAAGCATTTCCATTATTGTTGCCAAATAGTGACATTAAAGAGTTTATTGAGGTGGACAGCAGCCTTTTAGTGTGTGCGGAAGCAAGTGAAGAGGATATTTTAGCATGTGGTTGCAATAATTTGCCGTACCTCACACGTTGACTCATAACACTTCTCAAGGGCTCAAACGCCTTGCAAGTGGCCATCAGAAGAGCGCCGTTTCCATTTGACACTTTTCAACCACATTTGGGTTGGCGTAGCTCTGCACGTAATTCTTACCAATTGACCGTTGTAATTTATGTGTTTTGTGTTTATGTTGTTCGTGAGTATATTTTGGGCATGCATGGCATAATTTAAATGAGTGCAGATGAACATGTGGTTCCACTACAGGTGGTTGAACTTTGAACTTCAGCTATCGTTGAGTTTGCAGTGATTCATCTTATTTGAACGCTCCCTTTTTAATTTTTTTAAAATGGCGGTCCTGTCTGACATACTATCTGACACTTCGCTACCTTTCAGATTTATTTAGTTTTGGATCGAGATACATAGTTGGAGGAGATATCCTCAGGAGGCCAAAGCTTGACCTGGGCAAGTATGCTATTAATGATTCTAATGAATGTTTTGAAAACTTGTGCTTTGATTTTATTGTTTAGACATGATTTAAGCACTCGTCATTCGTGACATGACACGATCACTATTCTGTTTATCTTTTTTGTATAGTTCTCTTGGTGACTGAGATATCACGCCATTTATACATTCTTTTCTGCTTCAAAATGTGTCTTTTTTCCTACCATTACTAAGAATTTCAGTTTTATTCTTCTATTTATCTTTTATGATCTTGTAAAATTGTTTCGCTAGATTTCTATAATACTAGTTGATTAATCTTTTCAATGAAAGAAAAGCACCAAACTATCATCAAATTGCAGGTGATGTAGATTGCATCCTTCTATGTAAGGTACAAAATTTTGTCAATTCAGTTCCAGTTGGTTTTCAACACTGCATTAAACATATGTGAACAAGAGAGGCTTCTCTCTTACGCATTTTTTTCAAGTGAATAAGGGACGTTCTGTTTTGTATTGAATTTTTGAGGAGGGTTAGCACATAGATAGATCTACAAGATATATTTCAGTTATGAACGTTAACTAAAATAGCCAAATTTTATGGTTTTTGTACCGTTCCATCGTCTGGAAATTACTAAGAAAAGAACGACGCATGGAAAAGAGTTGGAAAAAACGACGAGAACCAGTGCCGGGTTAACCACGTAGCAAGAGTTAGCAAATGCTACGGGCCCCGCGTCTTGAGGGGGCCTCGAACCTGTGCGCAAAAAAATCTATCATCAATACCACCCACCGTCCAATGGAAAGATGTAGTTCGCAATTACTCTAAAAGTGAGTGCTGGCCACACAATATACAGTCGACTCTTGTTAAGGAGTTTCGATACTAAATCGAAAATAATGAAAAAAAAATAAAAAATTTACTACAGGTTATTTATGCAAAAAAATATATAAAAAAATTGGGCACAATCATGTTCTTCGTTAACGAGTAATTAACGGCAGAAGAGATTTTGAAAAGAACTCCAATCATCGTCAGTGCTTACCCACACGATGTGGAAGATAGTCTGGACAACGAACTAGTGCAGTTTGCTGAGCTGTTCAAAACAGATGCTGCTGCTATTGATAGCAAAAAGCATGTGGCTTCAATTTTATAAACTTTAAACAGAAAATTCATTAGAATCGTGTTTTCTTTTTCAACATTAAAACGCATTAAAAATCAGTTAAGGAACACAATGGGACACGAACGTCTAAATGACCTCACTTTAATGAACATAGAAAATGATTTACTAAGAAATATTGATTTAACTAGTATTATGTCTAAATTTGCACACATTAAATCACGAATTGTTTTCTTGTAAATGTGCGGTTTTATTTTTTATCCTAAACTTTAATACCTAAAGCAAACCAAGGGCCTCTTGTTAGCATATGCTACAGGCCCCGCGCTGGCTTAATCCGACACTGATGAGAACATTAAGGGTTTTAAGTCGGCAGGAATATCGAAAAACAGAAGTTGATTGGTATCTGTTGAAAATTTCCACCGCCCAACAACGAACACAAATATTATTTCGAATAATTTCAATGCAAAGTATACTTTTCGATGTGAAATCAACCGAAAACGGAACTTAACCCCTATTTTACTTAGTGGATTATAATGAATTAGTGTACACCTTCAGAATATACTGATGGATTAGAACGTATACACATGAACCTTGGCAAAAAGCATGCGTGAACTATGAACAGTTCGATCCTTAAATGGTAATTATAAAAACAAGTACAAAGCTAGCACTTACACCAAAAACGTTCCCCTCGCGTTAATGTTTTGCATCAAGTCGTAGCGTTTCATATCGGTCTGCAGGGTTGGCGTAAGCGATATAGCGCTGGCATTGTTGATGAGTATATCGATGCCGCCGAACTGCAAACAATAATAGCTCGATTGTAATCAAACTGAATCAAGAAAAATAGCAAAACCGTTCCCACCTTTTCCACGGCGCTCTTGACGGCAGCTCGCACTTGATTTTCATCACGAACGTCCACAATGCATGGTAGAGCTTTTCCACCGGCCTTTTCAACTGTGAATGGAAAGTAATAAAATGAAGTTGGTATGGTTTATGAAAGTATTGTGTGCATTCCACGTACTCTCCTCCGCGGCCGAGTAAATAGTTCCAGGCAGCTTGGGGTGCGGTTCCGCGGTCTTCGCCGCAATCACAACATTGGCCCCATCTTGGGCAGCCTTCAGGGCGATGGCCTTCCCAATGCCTCGCGAGGCTCCCGTTATGAATATCGTCCGGCCAGCTAGTTTCCTGCAAAAGCAAACATTGGTTACGATGACTTGGAAGATCTTATCAGGCAGAAGAGATTGGAGTCGATCAACGCAAATGACACTGCGGTTGATTAACCTCGAGACCTGCACAAATCGGCTTCCGCCGAGAGAAAGTTGTAACGTACCCGGTGTTGATCATTTCAAAGCAGGTTCACTAAGTTTGCTCGCGGTCAGAATCGAATCCGTTTGCAGCAGCACTGTGATTACACTGAGGTAGAATTTGCATTCGCCGATAGCCGTGTAAATCTTTGGACTTTGATCCTCCGGTAGCTCGATCCAAAGGCCGATTCTTGCGTTGTTCGTGGCACTTGGGATGGTCGGGAATTGATTGTTGACGGTTTGGGCGAAGAGCTGGCGCGGAACTTGAAGCCGAAATACCAGATGTCAGCTGATTGTCATAAACGTCACATATGACAACCGATTCACGGTATCAGAATCCAAGGACAAAATACCGGGGAATAATAAGAGAAACGCTGCAGTTGAATAGCACCGTGGGATTCGCAACGAACAGAAATTTCCAAAAACAGAAGTTCGTTGCAGACCGCGTAAATATTCTATCTAACAATATTTAACGACTGTATTTACAGGGTACAGCTGATCAAAGTCGGTCCAAAATAGGACTATTTTGGCTTGGAAATTGTCACGCACGCACGGGATAATATTTATAATATTATAATATAATAAATATTACCAAGGGTAGATCGTTGAAAAGCTGCAGAGTAAGTAAGTAACTTTGCACAAATCTAAAGGACAGTAAAAACTAGTTGCTAGCAGTCGGTCACAATTTATATGATGTGGGTACTTAATTTGAAGAAAATGCATAAGCACTGCTAGAATATGAAAAGTTTATTTATAAAAATATAAAAAACACATCAGGATGAGGTCTTATTTATCAGTTCCAATAAAAAACAACATAAAATTACGTCATTTAATAAGAAAAAATCAAATTAATTTCAAACGCACAAAATCACCTCACCTCTTAAATGATGTTGTCAAGGGCGGATACCCCCCCCCCCCGAGCCTAGGTAAACTAGTGATTTTTACGATTTTTTTGCAATATTGTCTTCTTTTATTGCGATTTTCGAGGCAGTGACCCCCCCCCCCTCCTGAGTCAAATGCTGGATCCGCTCTTGGATGTTGTCTTGTGTAAGGTGACCCATTCACGTTCAATAATATTGCGCAATATTTATGATTGCACAATATTATTGAACGTCTAGGGATAGTATTGACGGTTGCACAATGATTGAACAAAATATTGAGCAAGCTTAAATTTTATTGCACAATATTTTTTTATTGCCGCGTGTGTGTGATATTGCGCAATATTTTTCATATTTCTTTTGGCAGCGGTCATGAAAGGTCCCAAATATTATATTTATAATGACAACCGAAAGTGTAGTGAAAAATAAAAAAGAGTTTTTGATAGAGCGCATTGAATTATATCGTGAGTTGCCAGCTTTATGGCAAGTGAAAAATAAACTTTAACATGACCGGGACAGAAAAAATGACGCTTATGATTTGTAGTTAGCGAAATATAGGGATATGTGACGTGAAAAAAGAAATTTAATATCTTAAGAACAAACTACCGCAAAGAACTGTTCCTAGCAAGAAAGTATTAAACCGAATGCCATGTCAATTTTATTGACTTAATATTATTGAACATGTGTGGTGCAAGAATGTGTTCAATAATATTGTGCAATCATAAATATTGCGCAATATTATTGAACGTGAATGGTCCTTAATACTAGTTACAATAATTTTTGATGTTTTGAAAATTTATTTCTTGCACTTTGTGGGATAGCCCAATTGTTTCAAAACCGCCTTCAGATGATCTGGCATTGAATGTACCAACTTTTTTGTGTACTCACAATCAGACAAAATGACGTCTCATTACTGTTGTAGTGCCCTTTTAAGGTCGTCCTTGTTGCTTATTCGATGTTCTCTGATTCCCTCTTCCAGTTTGGACTATAAATGTTCAATGACATTTAGATCCGGCGACAGAGCAGGCGTTTTAATTTGGTGCGGGCAATTCCGAATCAACCACGTTCGCACTAATTCAGATTAGAGGTGTGTAACTCTTCACTGAACTGACTCAGTGTTGCGAAACATCAAAGTGTTTCGAACGATTGGAACAGTAACAAATGTTTCGAATGTATCATTTCGAACTTGAAAGAAACTGAAACATTACTTGATCACTTTACCTCGCGTCGCTTAATTGAGGACGCAAAGCGCGGACATGAGTTGAGTTAAGAGATTGAGTTGAGAGCGATAATATGTTGACATAGGGCTGCCAGAAATAGTTTACAAATACATTGAGATATATTTGGAAGTTTCTATTATGGTAACTTAAAATCCAATATAATACAATATTACATGATTTGAAGATATAGCTATATTATAGGATATATAGATATCAGAGGCGGCTCGTGGCTTTGCCCAACTTAGTCTCTCTTGGATATGCTTTTCGGTCAACAACGACTTCGACTTTTGATGACAGATTCTTCTAATCTCCGCCTCACCGTACTAGTTGGTACACTAACTCCTTTGTTCAGCGGGTTCTGTCTTGCATTTCGTAGACTCGTTGCCGGCTTCTTCTCAAGCAAGCTACAAATGACCTTATGTTGCCTTTTAGAGGTCGCTCTTGCAGAACCTCTACCTGGCCTATTGTCAACATTATCAGACTCTATAAACATCTTCACCCACTTCTTAACGAACGAAGCAGAAGGTTTTTTTAGTATGTCTTGCAGCGTGGGCGAAACTCAATTTTGATCCTTTTGGATGACTTATCAAGAACACTGCCGCTAACCGATTTTTATATATGGCACTCATATTGTTATGTCGCTTTTTCTTCCTAGTACTGAAAAGCAGTGGCGGCTCGTGGGAGTTAAGTATGGTGGAGCTACTGGTACGAATTTTTCTAACATCAATATAAGTTCTTATGTGAGTTTCCACTCCACCCAATAGGTACCACATGTAGAGCGTTAACCGATTTTGAGTGATCGGTTTCCCCAAAAGTAGATTCGCTGGCAATCAAAGATATGTTCCTATTATCGTGTTTTGAATAACATTTGAAGCTTTAATAAAACTTCGGTGCACTCTGAATAAAAAAAAATTGTTCATTATTTATTTAATCAAAATCATAAATACCATAACCTGAAGAACCCTTTTCAGCGACAAACTTTAAGCACTACAAAACTTTAAAAAATACCAAACACTACGAAGGCACACTAAGTACTAATACCATGCACTACACTGATGAGACTACTTTTGCATTAACAGTCATCACCATCACCCCTTTCGGCCCGTCGTAAAAAAAATGTTGCTCATGCCTGCTCAAAAATATTATCCAGATCATGCCAAGACTAAACGTTGTCGAAGCACTGAACGGGCTGCATATGATTAGCCCGTCCACGATGTATACACATGTATTTCAAACACGCACACTCCCGCCGCTTCAGCATAGAATTCACGCAGTCATTCAAATCAAAATACTCTTTTTCGGGGCTTTTACCATGTAGCCCTTTCCTCGTAATAAAGGTGGAAAATTGTCAAAGAGAAAATAAGTTTGAATTTTACTCTCAGCTTTTACTCGGTGCAGGCACAACGAAGCGAGTCGAAGAGAAAAACAAATTGTTCTACAGTGCGTGGCAAGACGATTATGTGAAAGTAAACTACAGCATGGGCGAAAAAATGCTACATTATATTTTGAAATGAAATTAAGTTATGAAAACTATATTGAAATCTATAATGATATTTTATTACATTTGCAATAATATAGGCTCATCAATAAGTGGTGGGGCTGAGCCCCACTAGCCCCAAAGGTAGAGCCGCCACTGATAGATATATTTTACCATTTATCAGATGATAAAATGCAATTGTGCTTTAATACATTTTGTGTGAGAATTTAAACTGTAGCTATGGTTTTCAAATTTTCATCCAAATATGGGCTTACAGATTCGAGTTCTTTAATACCGAACGTTCATTAAGGATCATAGCGCGTCACAATTACATTGCAATTTTTTTCTATTCAATAAAATTTGCTCAAACACAGAACATATCACACTTTTAAAGCTCTGTTGAGCGTATTCCATCACTCTGCCGACACGATTGAAGCTGTACACAGAACAAACCAATTTGGAAACTCGAAAGAGTCTCTTCCGACTCAGTGTTCCAAATGATGCATATGACTGATTCGAATCTTTTTACTGAGTCAGATGCAAATGTTCCAATCTCAGCAAAGATATGTTTTTCCCACCTCTAATTCAGATTTATGTTTGGGATCGTTGTCCTCGTGAAAACGGAAATTGTTCTTTATATTCAATTTTTCCGGCCTTTGTAGTAAATTAGCCCTAAAGAGGTTCAAATACTGAAATTTGTCCAGGTTTTTGGTGTTTATTGAGAGAAATTTGTCCCCTAAGAAACACCAAGTTTCCTACTCGTGAACACGAGATGCATCCCCAAACCATAACATGGACACCACCGCATTTAACAGTACTACTTAAATTTTGTGGTTTCAGTTCGGTTTTTGGCTGTCTCCGCACATAACCTTTTCCATCGCTGCCGAAAAAGTTAAATTTGCACGTTAAATGTTAAATCCGTCGCCAAATATTTTCAAGCAAATTTTATTCTGCTTGCTTTGTTTTTAGCACTTATATATGGCTTTTTCTGGTTATTCTCCTGTTGCAATTTACATCTCTTAACACTCTCCTTATAGTTTCAGGGTTACACTTCTTATTCCGGTACTTTTCAGCTTGCTGAGCTAATTTCGGCGTCAGTTTGAGTTTTTGTCCTACAATTCAGCGACAATTGGAAGCGGAAAATATTTTATTTGGCATTGTTCTCCCTATATTTCTCCCAACATTTTTCCGAACATATCGTTTAAGTATATGCTGGACAGTAGAAGGTGGTTTGCACACTATTTTCGCTATTCTTTTTGAGATATCCCTTTTTTTAAATGATTAAACATTAGTTCACGCTCCTCAATGGTAGTTCGCCGACCCATTTTTACTTAAACTCGATTTTTCTACTTTATTCAACCGAAATGACGAACAAACCTTTACTAGAAAGGCCAGTGGCGGCTCTACCTTTGAGGCTAGTGGGGCTCAGCCCCACCACTTATTGATGAGCCTATATTATTGCAAATGTAATAAAATATCATTAAAGATTTCAATATAGTTTTCATAATTTAATTTCATTTCAAAATATAATGTAGCATTTTTTCGCCCATGCTGTAGTTTATTTTCACATAATCGTCTTGCCACGCACTGTAGAACAATTTGTTTTTCTCTTCGACTCGCTTCGTTGTGCCTGCACCGAGTAAAAGCTGAGAGTAAAATTCAAACTTATTTTCTCTTTGACAATTTTCCACCTTTATTACGAGGAAAGGGCTACATGGTAAAAGCCCCGAAAAAGAGTATTTTGATTTGAATGACTGCGTGAATTCTATGCTGAAGCGGCGGGAGTGTGCGTGTTTGAAATACATGTGTATACATCGTGGACGGGCTAATCATATGCAGCCCGTTCAGTGCTTCGATAACGTTTAGTCTTGGCATGGTCTGGATAATACTTTTGAGCAGGCATGAGCAACATTTTTTTTACGACAGGCCGAAAGGGGTGATGGTGATGACTGTTAATGCAAAAGTAGTCTCATCAGTGTAGTGCATGGTATTAGCACTTAGTGTGCCTTCGTAGTGTTTGTAGTGTTTGGTATTTTTTAAAGTTTTGGTTTAGAAAAGGGTTATTCGAAAGAAATGTTTCAAAACATGTCTTCCATTGTTCAGCTTTACAGTTTTTTTAAAGATAAATAACCTTTGTTCGTCTTTCCAAGAAACAAGTAAGTTAACAGAAATAGTTTTAACAACGCCGGTTACTACTGCAGAGTCGGAAAGATGCCTTCAAAAATATCAAAAGTTACAAATCGAGCACCATGTACCAAAGTCGTCTCAATTAGCTTGCAGTACTCTCTGTTTGTAATAAATTCATTAAAAAAATACTAAAAATGAATGGAAGGGTGATTGACTTGTTTGCTCAACAAAAAAATCGACGTGCTGAATATTTATACAAATAAAACGACTAGATAAAAGAAATTGCTTTTGTTGTTGATGTTGATTGAAGAACTATATACAATGTAAAACTGTTTGTGCTGAATTTATTTATTGATGGTTTTTGCTCTTGTTATTGTTGCTTTAGTTGAATTTATTTATTATTAGTTTTTTCGATTGTTATTGTTATTTTCGTTGCATTTATTTTAGTAGAGAAATTATTTATTTTGAAAAGTGCGATAGGCCTAAAAGTTGTTTCGTTGGAAGAATTCAAATGTTTTTAAACAATTTTTTTATTCAGAGTGCACTGAACTTTTATTAAAGCTTTAAATGTTATTCAAAACACGATAATAGGAATATATCTTTGATTGCCAGCGAATCTACTTTTGGGGAAACCGATCACTTAAAATCGCTTAAGGGGGAAGTACCTTTAGAGGCCGAAAAAAGGTCTTTTTTGCAACTGATTTGTAGGGAAATGAAGACAGTTCTTATTAAATCAGTATAATATTTATTTTAGGCGATGTTTGAGGTTGAAAAAAAAACATATTCTACAAAAGTGAAGTTGAAAATTAACAAATTTTTCAAGGATCTTGAAAGCCATGTCGTAGCTGACGTCGTAAATTGCGTAGGCGATGCTGGCTGCAATTTTCATCTGAAACCAACAAACCAAACATTTTCTTACTCGAGAGGGTTTTTTTAGTAGATAGACTAAAATATTTGCGAAATTCGAAAATTAACCCTTCAAAACAGGCTCAAAAAAACAGATTACGATTTTGACGAAAAATTTCGTTGTACTTCCAGTCAAAAATAGTCCCAAAATAATTTGTTTTTTTAACAGTTTTTTATGTTCTTTAAAATGAATGCTAGATGATGAAAATCCATTCACTAGTTTTTTATTATCACTTACGCAATGTTAAAAAACATGGTTTCGAGAAAAGGCCGTTTAAAGTTTGTGGTCAAGAGAAAAAGAATTCGGCGCCAGGCACTTCCGGGATGCATATCTTCCACAATTTTGAGAATTAGCTTTTGAAACTTTGACATGATATTCTTAGGCGATATATCTATTGATTAAAACAATTTAAAAAAATCGATTTTAAAAAGTGTCTAAAGGTACTTCCCCCCTTAACGCTCCACATGTGGTACCTCTTGGGTGGAGTGGAAACTCACATAAGAACTTATATTGGTGTTAGAAAAATTCGTACCAGTAGCCCCACCATACTTTACTCCCACGAGCAGCCACTGAGAAAGGCTTATTGTCGTTTTAACACCTTAAAGCAACGAAACGTGCAACAAATTAGTCACAAATTCCGTTACTCTACTGCACTCTCTGTAGCGCATCATTTAAGCTGTACTGTGGTTTTGTGAGTTTAAAATGAATTTGATTTTTTTCTTGTTAAGTGACGTAATTTTCTGTTGTTTTTTTCATTGGAGCTGATAAATAAGACCTCATACTGAAGTGTTTTTTATATTTTTATAAATGGGCTTTTCATTTTGTAGCAGTTCTTCAGCATTTTTCTGGTATTAAGTTCTCACATCATTTAAGCTGTGCCCGGTGGTACATTCGATATCCAACATATTGCCAGGAGCCTTGTCTGTGGTTATTACAGTGGAACTTCTATAAGTCGACCTTAAAAGGAAACGGAAAAATATTCGAGTTATAGAGGTTTCGAGTTGAATTTTGACTTTAATACTCCAGATATGAGCATGTTTTGGTTTCTTGCTACTGTAAACTAGTCGAATACTGCTTTCTTGACACAAATACAAATATTTCAAATACTGGTTTCTTTATTTTTTTGCTCCATCCAGAAAAACTGCCGGATTCGATTGATACAATAATCGATTCCTTATTTTTTTTAATTGTAGAAGCGTACTCGCCAAAATGCCGCATTTAACCGCCACATCCTTTTTCTTTAATCCACTTTCTATTTCTTTTATAAGCTTAAATTTTTCTTCAATTGATAAACACCTAAAAACACGTTTCGGCGCCATGACCAATTAATTTTACTACATATTTTATACTACTACTACAGAAAATTAAGTAATCACTCTCGCACTGAATACTTGGAATACTATTCTTAAATTAATAGAACAAACGAAAGCCGTTCTTATAAAAAAATTCCAGGAGAATTCAAAATTCTTCGGAAACACCATTTATCCAGTTTTGTCCACATTCAATTGCGTTGATTAGAAAATGCAAATATCGTTTGCATCGTTTGTTTTAACATTTTCTATGCGTTTTGTTAGTCGTATTGCAGCAATCAAGCAAGAGTTAACCGTACAAAGTGAGTGAAATTTAAATACCAATTAAAATGAGAAAAATTTCACGAAACCTTGAAAATGAAATATTATCGTTGAGTCAAAATGGAAATTCTTGTCGGAAAATAGCGGCGAAATTAACCCATTAGAGGTCAAATAAAAAGTACCAATATTTGTTATTAATTATCTTTATTTTCACACAAAAACACACAAACACAAAATACAAGAAAAAAGTCCAAAATATTAGTTTTCATGAAACTACAGGGGTGTACTCAATCGAGTACACTGACCGCCTAAGTATGAAAATTTTCAGAACACGCTTTTTCGACACAAAGTGTTTTTAGGCACGTCTTACATTGCCAGCGTACTCTTGAATGGCAAAGGACACACCGCAGCTGTTTTTCGATTTTGACGGGATAATGTCCAACTCCATCTTGAGGCAGACCTTCGACGATTGATGCAGCCTGGTGAGATTTGCTGACCAATTCTACGCTTATATCTTCATCTAGAGACCAGTACATTGGTTCTCGAGGTAGCTTATGGTACCCAGATAATATCAAAATCCCTAAAAACTTTTTCAAATCAGTGGAATCCATGTTTATTTTGTTGATTAGCGTTTAGTTTGCTATTGAATATAATCATATCAACAATATCATTATCAAACAGTTTTTCAAATATTTGTACAGTGTTGGCCCTTTAGTTCTTCACAAATAGCACTCTTCCTGGCATAGACTTCCGAAGTAAGCTGAGAAGAGTATGAAGGGGTGCATTTCCGCCAGGTTGGGTTTGGATTCGGAGGGGATTGGCGGTTAGCATCGAGTCGTCTTCTTTTTGCAGCCAGCGGTTCATCATCACTGTCGTCGTACACACTATCTTTGCTACTACTATCCTCTCGATTCATAAATACCTCAATAGTACCAGGTACGTCTTGCGGTAAGAAACACGCCGCCATATCCTCACCGGCACCTTCCTCTTCATCAGTCAATGCACTTGGATTAGGTGGTATGATAGCCAAGTCACATTCATCATCATCGCTACCCTATAAAACGGCTCCAATAGCTTCTTCCAGCCCCTTGTAGCTCTTTTGAGCTGTAAATTGCCTTCATTGGAAGGTATCTGAAAAAAACAGTTTTTTTTACTTACGTATGTTGTCACTGTACTTAACCGAGTACAGTAACATTTATATGACCCTAATTTTATTTTAGTTATAAAAAATTAATTATATTGTTCCGTATAACTTAGATTGACATTTATTTTATATCAATGAAATGAAAAAAAAACAACTTATAACCAGTAATTATTTAAAAAAATCAAAACTCATTCACTTACCTCCCCAGTGTTTCGGTGGCACAACTTCAACTGGCACTTTTTATCCAAAAAAATCACACTACCCGCGTAATATTTATCAATATACTTGAACAGTGGTATAATGAAGTAAAATAACAAAGTAACACACGTAAACTTTACGAGATCTGTAATTTACACTTAGGGATATGGCTGTACTCAATTGAGTACAGTGACTTCTAATGGGTTAAACTTGTGTCATCGTACAGTAAGCTTGGTAAGAAAGCGGAGAAATTTTAAGGCACCTAGCAATCCTGGCGGTCGGCCAAGGTTGTTGTCTGCTGGAGATGCTCGTATGGTGGAACGATTGCTGGTGACGAAGAAGACGAGAACACCAAAAATAGTTGCAGAAGCATTAAACAAAGCTATAAGTGATCGCACAGTAAGACGAGCTTTACAGAGAATTGGACTAGTGTCTGCAGTAAAACAAAAAAAAGCCTGCGCTATCTGAAAAGAATGTAAAAGCACGGCTTAAATATTGTAAGGACCACAGAAAGTGGACCGTTGAAGACTGGAAAAGAGTTATTTGGTCAGACGAGACCAAAATCAATCGGTTCCAGTCAGATGGCAAGGAGTATTACTGGCATCGACTCCATGAGACTATTCAAAGACATCATGTCAAACAAACAGTGAAGCACGGTGGCGATCATTTAATGACGTGGGGCTGCTTTAAGTGGTGGCACCTTGGTTCATTGATTAATATCGAAGGAATAATGAAAAAGGAAAACTATCTTAGCATCTTACAAAATAATTTAACCGACTTCGTTGAAGAATGCGCTTATACAGTGGATGAAATAGTTTTTTCAACAGGATAGAGATCCCAAGCATACTGCCATCATTGTGAAAAAATGGTTTGCTGAGCAGCGATTTCACACTATGCAGTGTCCTGTACAAAGTCCGGATTTAAATCCAATCGAAAATTTGTGGGCAATCGTAAAAAGGATGCTTTCACACTATGATCGTGCTCCAACTAATATGGTCGAACTTTGGGAAAGAGGACAGAATGAATGGACAAAAATCCCACACCAAACGATTCAAAACTTGGTACAAAGCATGCCAAAACGAATTGAAAATGTTATGGCAAACAAAGGAATATGGACGTAGTACTAACTTTCCAAATAAATAAAATTGACAAAACTGGATAAATGGTATTCACAATTAATTTTGAATTTTTGTTTAGTTTTTAAGACGAATGTTATTTATTTTTATCTTATAATAAAAGACAACAGTTAGAATTAATCAATGCAAAAGAGTTACTTAATTATCTATAATACAAAAATACAAAAAAAGTTACATCAAATTCACTAGAAATTTTTATTTATGTATCCACTTTTGTCCGTCACTGTATATGTTGTTCATATTGTTGTAAATGATGTGCCGAACAAGAGATGGCGTTTTAAAGAATTAGCAGAGTCTGCCTAAGTTCAGACCGGAATTGAATCTCTCTCTCGTTCGGCTGGGGTCGCAAGAAGTAGACGTGTGAATAAAGATATTGGACTTAGAATCGTTTATTATTCAACAAATCAGAAGTGGGATTCTACCAAAAAAAAGAGGAATCACAATGTCAACAGCCGATGAGCAGCAGCCAGATATGATATCTGGCAACAGATCGTTCGACTTTAATAAAGTTTTGCCGATTTTCAATCCGGTGAAATGCGGCGACGTGAACGATTGGGTATGAAGAATAGAAAACTTTGGAGCGTTGTACGATTGGGATGAGGTGGCGATCACCCATTACGCTTTAAGTTCGCTAGGAGGAGTAGCGTGTACGTGGCGAGATTCGTTGCCGATCGAGGAAAGAAGCTGGGTGCAGTGGAAGGAGCTGCTAAGCGAGAATTTCCAAGTGTCGGAGTCGTCGTTGGAGCTACGCTTGCGAGCTGAAAGGTACGTGAAAATGCCCAATCAAAACATCGTAGAATACTATTTCGAGAAGTTATCGCGGTGCAACCGCACAAATATGACGGACCCTGAGAAAATTGAATGGATCGTTCACGGATTACAAAACCAACGTTTTCGTGATTACCTGGGTCCCTTGAGCAGGTATACAAAACCATCCGATCTGCTGCGTGATTTGAAGGAAGGTAGTACTTTCGTTACGGCAAGTGAACCTGCAAAATTTTCAAGTCAACCAGTGAAGCTTTTCACTACGAAGACCGAACAGCCCAATGTCAGTACAAAAAGGCAGTTCAAATGTTTTAAGTGCGGCGAAATGGGACACTTTGCCAGGAATTGCACTAGCAGCAGTTTCAAACAACCGACGAATAACGTGATGGTCATTAACGATGCACATTCCAAGTTCGTCAAAGACATCAAAATAAACGGCACGCCAACAACTTGCTATATTGACTTGGGCAGCAGCTGTGTGACATTACGCAAAGATATAGCTGAAAAATTTAACCTCACATATTTTGAAAGTGATAGTTTACCTCCACTTGTTGGTTACGGACACGGAAAATTTTTACCGATTGGAATGTTGACAGCGAATCTGGAAATCGACGATGTTTTGGCTAAGACTTCGATTCATGTGGTGCCAAACAACGCGCAAAACGTACCTCTCATCGAAGGACATCCATTCACGGAACAAGCCCATATTCAAATAATCAGTGACAGTGACGGATTGAAAATCAAGGCTACGTCAGATGATCCGAAACAAATATTGGACGAATACGATGGACTGAAAGTTAAAACTATACTAAAAGCTACTAATAGTGTAACTATACCGAAAAATTATGTCGGACACATTAAGGTGACAACAGATTTCGTGTCAACAAATTTATGCGTAAATGGGAACATTCGTGAAACCGGACAAGCGATTCCGAGATGTATCATATCGACGGACGACTTAGGATCTAGTACAATTCCTATGTTAAATTTATCGGAAGAAGATTTCAAGGTCAAAGCGGGTGAAACCATCTCACGAGCAGAAGAATGCAAGGAAGTTTCTGCGAACTATCCGGAATGCGGCGACTTGAAGCGAGGTATCGTGGAGATTAAGGAAGGCGAGATCGTGACAGATTTGCAGGGCAGAAATAAGTATCAATTATTGCAGATTTTAAACCGATTTTGTTACAGTTTCTCTAACAGTATTTTAGACGTTGGTTGTACATCGAAGGCGGAAATGCACATCGAACTTACAACAGATAAACCAGTATTTTATAGGCCCTATAGATTAGCTTACAAGGAACGGGAACAAGTATGTAATCTTGTTGACAATTTGCAAAAAGGGGGGATCTTGGAGGGAAATCATTCTCCTTACGCCAGCCCCATCATCTTAGTGAAAAAAAGACTGGTGATGTACGGATGTGCGTCGATTATCGACATCTTAATAAAATCACTATCAAGGACAAATTTCCTCTACCACGAATCGACGACCAGCTGGACAACTTGTTTGGGAAGGTATATTTTACTAGCTTGGATTTATTTAGTGGGTATTATCAAATACCTATGAGCGATGAGTCAAGAGAAAAGACAGCTTTCGTAACACCGGACGGACAGTTTCAGTTTAGGCGTATGCCTTTTGGGCTGTGTAACGCTCCGGCCGTGTTCCAGCGTTTGATTAATTCAATCATTAAGGGGTTATCAAGTATTTCCGTCACGGCATACCTTGACGACATTCTAATTCCGAGCGAGTCAATAGAAGAGGGGCTTACTAACTTAGAATTAGTTCTGACGGAGATTGAAAATGCAGGACTGACGCTAAACTTAGCCAAGTGTAAATTTCTTATGACGAAAACGGACTATTTAGGGTTTGAAATATGTGGTGGCGGGATTGCTCCTGGGAAAATGAAACTTAGGGCTGTAGAACTTTTCCCTAGACCAATCGACGTAAAATCAGTTCGGAGCTTCGTAGGTCTGGCAAGTTATTTTCGTAGGTTCATACGAAATTTCGCGGTGATAATTAGGCCATTGACAGATTTACTTCGATCAGGAGTCGAATTTGTATGGAAAAATGAGCATAAAGTGGCATTCGAATCTATAAAGGATGCACTTACATCTGCTCCGGTCCTTTGTGCTTACAACCCAAAGGCAAGAACTGAGCTTCATACGGATGCGAGTTCGTTGGGTATAGGCGCAGTACTGCTACAAGAACAAAAGAACTTAAAATTTCATCCGATATGTTATTATAGTCGAAAAACAACACCAGAAGAATCTAAATACTCTTCAATAGAGTTAGAAGCGCTAGCTGTGGTGGCCGCGGTAGAAAAGTTTAGAGTTTATTTGTACGGAATACCCTTTTTAATTCGTACAGATTGTAATAGTTTGAAACTGATATCAACAAAAAAAGATCAAAGTCCAAGAATAGCGAGATGGCTCATGAAGTTATCCGAGTTTGAATATACAGTAGAATATCAGAAGGCCGAGTTTAACAAAGCAGCAGATTCGTTTAGTCGAAACCCTGTGGAGGAAAGTGAGTCAATGGAAGTAGCAGGTCTTCCTATATTGGGCATTAGAATAAATACAGATTGGATAGCTGCTATGCAACGTACTAGCAAAGAAATAATAGACATTAGTAATAAGTTGGAGTCAGGTGACGAGCAAACGCACAAGGAGTTTACTTTATATAATGGTAGAGTGTATAAAACAACGGACGGGCGGTGGCGATTATATGTCCCAGCGGAGTTGCGAATAGAACTAATTAGTGAGGCACATAAAAGTTTGGGTCATTTAGGAGTTGACAAAACGGTGGCTAAACTAAAAGCAACGTATTACTTTCCAAAGCTGAGGGAACTTGTGCAACAATACATAAACAGATGCATCAATTGTCTGTATTATAAAGTTCCAAGTGGTAAGCAACCAGGATTCTTGCACCCACTAGACAAGGGAACTCAACCTTTCTTCACCATACACATAGACCATTTAGGTCCATTCATAAAGACCAAGGCAGAAAAAAAATATGTACTTGTCATCATTGATGGATATACCAAGTATGCAGTCTTAAAGGCTGTGGAAAATGTCGAAGCAGCGGAAACCGTAAGCTGTATGATGGAATTCATCTCTCATTATGGTAGACCAATGCGTATAATTAGCGATAGGGGTAGTGCCTTCACTTCTAATCAGTTTGAACGGTTTTGTAAAGAGTACAACATTGTTCATATTAAAACTGCAACAGCTACACCTAGAGCAAATGGTCAGGTGGAACGTTTAAACAGAACCATCAAAGTTTCGTTGAGTACATTATCCACAGGTTTGGAATGTGCTGATTGGGATAAACACATTGGTGCAGTGCAGTGGGGAATAAATAATGCAGAACATAGAGTTACTAAAACGAATCTTTCGGAACTCATATTTCGCTACAAGAGTAGAGGAATTAATGAGAATCCATTGACCACGGAGGTTCAAATTTTAAATATGGAGAAGGGTATAGAAGTCGTACCAAATGTTAGTGAATTACTCGAAGAAAATAGACAAAAACAGAAAGTGTATTATGACTCGAAACGTAGGAAGGCTAAAGACTACAGTTTAGGTGACTTAGTTTTGGTGCGTGCAGAGGCTCCTTCCACTGGGGAGAGTCGAAAGTTGCGTCCAAGATACAGAGGCCCATACGTAATAACTAAGATTTTGGGTAACGATAGGTATGAAGTTCAAGACATCGAGGGCGAGCAACAATCTGGAAGAAAGTTCGTTGGCGTATTTCCAGTCGATCGAATGAAAATAGTTTCCGAGAATAATTCTAATTAAAAATACTGTTAAAAAAACTGATATTGTTAGAAATGGATTATATGAAAATAAGGATTAAATATCACTGAATTAATATCAATTTTGTAAAAGAACTAATGACGCTTGATTCAAATTCAAGAATTCACATTTGCTGGCAAGAATATGTATTCTAAGTTTAAGAAACCGAATTAAAAAAAAAATTATTGAATTGATACTACTTATGTTATATAAAAGTTTGAATGACGAGGTCGTCATAAGTAATAGCGTGGCCGAATGTTGTAAATGATGTGCCGAACAAGAGATGGCGTTTTAAAGAATTAGCAGAGTCTGCCTAAGTTCAGACCGGAATTGAATCTCTCTCTCGTTCGGCTGGGGTCGCAAGAAGTAGACGTGTGAATAAAGATATTGGACTTAGAATCGTTTATTATTCAACAATATTCGTTTGATCGCAACTGAAATTTGCACCGAGCAGCAACCTCATAAGGCATTCCCTTACAACTGCGGACTTCCCCAGCTATAAAAACTCAAAACAATGACAGACACCAAAATTTTTTTCTCAATCAGGGAATTCCCAGAATTATTCGACTTGCCAGTTTTTTTGTCCGAGTTATGGAGAAATTCGAGGTGTGGAAGTTCGAGTTATAGAAGACAAATTGTATGCAATCTACTCTCTAAACGCTACTGCCACTCAATTTAGTTCGAGTTATAGACGTTCGAGTTACAGGAGTTCGACTGTATCTTAAATAAATAATTAAAACTATGTATATATGCTTTATTAGATGTCCTTGATTTAATATGACCACTTGCTGACTCCCGAAAATTTGGTTTTGCCCACTTTTAGTAAGAAAATGTTAAATTTTCCTTTCGTTACTTGTCATAAATAAATACGAATGAAGATTACTTTTGTTTTTATTTATTGGCATATTGATTCATTGAAATTTTAGCGTTTTAAATAAAATAGGCTTTATTTTGATACAAATAACTACCTTACCTTAGAATATAATCTGATGATGAAGTAACGAACTTCATAAGAGTAAAACTTGCAAACAAAATGATCTTATCACTTTTAATAGAAAGAGGTGCAGATACAGATGTAAACACAAGCACACTGGGAACAAGAATACTAACAATAAACGTACAGAATGAACGCATCAAATACGAAATATAAGTTCTTGAAAAAAATTTTCCAAATTTAATTGATAGACTTCTCGAAAGACTTTTTTTTCAAAAATACTTTGAAAAAATAGGTCAGAATGCGCGGACTGAAACAAAATTGTCTTTGTCAATTACAACCATATCCGCTCACTAAGTGGAAAAGATGCATCAAAAACTTGAATCAGCATTCGAAAGAGATTGAGTTTTAGGAATTAACTTACGTAGCTTAGTCGCTGATTGGGATTTAGAGCAGTTGCAAACTGACGATTTCTATGAAACAAATTGTTACTTTTAGAATAAGGTTGATACAGAAAAGTTTCTTAAAGCATCCTTTACATCCCAGAAATAGTACCACTTTGTATGATTTACAAACTGGTTATATCATTCGTCTTTATTTTTTTGGAAAATATACAATATTTCACGATAAATTTCACAAACGCACGGAGAATCATTTTACTTTGTAAAAGTTGGGAAAAGTTTGGCTGGAAATGGTCTTTTATCTCTTCCTCTAGAAATCTAGACATGATTAATAAACATTCATATCATTTCAGATAAACAAACACAATGCCACCAAAACGTAGTTTGAAAATACGTCGAAAACGAGCCAATCCATCTGTAAAATCTTCCAGAGGATCTAGAGCTAGTGGAAAAAGTGGAACCAGCCGAAAATCGAAGAAAAACCGCATGAAAACTTTATTGCTAGGAAAAGGTGAGTGTCTATGTACATGCAAACAGCTGTTCAACTCATAGCATGCATGGACATGTTAATTATTCGAAAATTGCTTTTTTTCTTCTTCTAAATTCACAGAACTACAAACTTATAAAGTTCCCAAAGAAAAACTGGAGGCTGCATTGAAAATAATGGTAGCCCCTAAAAATCCATTTCATGTGAAGCAATGGGAAGAAGGTTGTCATTATCCTGCTGGCGTTGCAAATACTCGAACGTTTGGCGCAAAGCATCCTTCGTTTCGTAGACTTTTAGCTGAATGTCGTATTTGTCTCTTGAATCGCGATTGGATCAATCTATCTGCCATTCTTGCAATGGCAAAACCATTGGTCCCTGTAATATACACCTGTTTCATGCCTTACTTGTATAGAGTATGTTGTGTCGTACAGAGTTCATTTGAAATATCCTAATAATTGGTTTTATGATTTCAGTACGCTGCAATATGTTTGATTTATAGCGGGGAGCAGGAAAGCTTGGACAAATTTTTGTACAGTGTAATTGGATGTGTTACAGAACATGATAAACAAGTATTCCTTCGAAGCTTGACCAGTTTTTGTGGAGAAGAAATGAAACAGAATCAACGAAAACCGAGAGACCAGAGTACAATTTTAATTGAAGATAGTAATTCAAATTGAAGAACAATTAAAAAAGTTCATTTTATTTCACATTCAACTGTTCTTTTTAAATATCGAATCTTCTCTAGCTTCGAACCTTGCGCCTTTTAAATAATTTAAACAAAGTCATTTTGTGATGTTTGCATCATAGATTAATCGTGTTAACAATTAGAAATCGTAAGAGCAACTCGTAGTAGCTATGCTACAATGATCGCAATTAAATAATAATCGCAAAGCTTGTGCCTGATCAATTTTCTATTTCAAAATCACTATATTCTGAAATGAGATATTCAAGCAGTGGATTTTTTTTTATTAATATGAATCTTACCACATAAACAATTATACTGCGGGCTTCTGATTGAATCAACTTCAATACAGCTACTAGCTGCACGTTTACTCTTTTTATACATCCGTACCTTTCGCATGTTGGTGTAAGAATAGTCACACGTGAAAAGATGCATTGTTTTCGAAGGATCCAAGAAACATCGCGTGAGAGCACAACCAATTTTAGTGACACGTTCATTAACCATGACGGTAAAATGTCCAATTTTAGCTTTTGTTTGTGTACTGAAAAGGACATTGGAACATTAAAAATCTGAACAGTGGACCGTGAGAAAGTAATGTTGCTCATATTGTTTATTATGTAATCTTTTAGGGTAGATACTGTTGTGATCCGAAATTGTTTTTTCCAACATGTCAAGAAGTAGAAGCTAATCGGGATCTCTCGAAGATTTTACCCTTCAAACTTTTGAATAAAGACCGAATTATACTTTGCTCTTAAAATCAAGACTAGTCATTTGGTACCGGCATAAGTAAAAAAACAACCGATTAAAGACGCATCTTAACTAGTTACAAAATGTAATATATCTGGATCGCCATGTAAAGATATAGCATCGCCATGTAATGAAACGCGTGGTCTAAGTGAAGACTCACGTTGTCTTCTAAGTTGATACTCCTCTAAGGTGATGGTCTTCACTTCTCTAAGGATACGATCTTGTCAACCTACACCAATGCACTTTACATTGTCCCAATTATGTTTTTGTTTACTCTAGGTTCAGTGATCCTCTAAAGTTTCACACGGTTATGAGAAAGGGAATTTTTAAACTACCATACCGATGGAGGTTGAGATCTTTGCTAAAAGATAATTAAGGATGAGCTGTGGGACATTATATTTTGGGAGCTTCTGGGAAGCTTAGTTGTGTATAGGCTAGTTCCAGGTTTGGAACTAGGAATACACTACAAAAAGCGTGGGTGCTGAACAAATGTATAAAAAGAAAAAAGTAAATTAGCATAAATATAAATATGTGAATGGATTGTGTGTACAAGCAGAGAAGCTAGTATTTTTGGTGGTTTCTGCCTCGTAAGATAGGCATTAAATCTTGATTGCACAGATAGTGAGCCAGAAAGTTGATGCATGGCGATTCAAGTTTATTTTTGTATGCATAATAAGATAGTTATTAGAACTAGGGATTTTTCAGCTGTGCTCATCAATTGAAAATGAAAACATACTTGTAAATATTATCTACCTTCCAACAGAATCGACTTCACTAACACTGGCGTCTTTAAATTCATTATACCACGCATTCGTAAAATAAACTGCGTCTTTTAGAGGCGAAGGCAAACTTCCTGTCGATGTTTTCATAGCTAGATTTTGACCGGCATGCTTGAAAACTGTCGACATCCGACACACATCGTGAGCAAATACGCATTTTTCAGCATGCTTCCCGGCTATATACTCCAGTTCATTGTCCCAAATCTAGCATACAAATCGTTTCCGATTAAGAAGACTTGTTTACATCGGCCTTAAATCGGACGACTTACCACTTCCCTCATGCGAGAAGCCCTTGGATATGGTTGACCACTTCTATCTTTAATTCGACCACATGCAATTTCATTTCGCTTCTCATTGTGAGCATCCACTATCGCTTTTCGCATCTTTCTTGACATTACTACTCTCGTAAAGTTTTTGTTGAAATTCGTTTCGCCATCTTGTAGTTTTGAAGACTACGAACACCCGAAGGATAATGCATCGATGATTTCTAATTGTTACATCAATTATGCGTACCTTTTCCTCAGAATCGCATGCAATGTGATTACAACCATCGCCCATGTTACAGTAATCGTAGCAATGAAGTCCGGGACAAAAATATACTATGAACGCTAGAACAATTAGATACTCAATTCGGGAGGTCATGATGCCGTCAAAATTGCAATTTTTAATTACTAAAATATATCAAAAATTTAGTTAAATACGAACATTTATTCAATCACTTTGATTTGATTAAATTGAATATAAAAACTGAATGAAGGTTGACGCCATAAATACTTTGATTTGGTGACTTTGATTCGAACTGATGGTACTTTGTGTAGGTAATTATAAATTGTATACTATCGGCATTGACCAAAAATAAAATTATTTTAAAATAAAATAATTAACAAATAAATAAATTATAATATTCCTTATACCGATATTCATTGTCTGGAAAGTACTTACTATATGTACATACAAAATGAGGATAAACATATTGGAAACGGAAGGTGCATGGTTGGTTGTAGTGGTGGCCCTCTTTATCAAAAAAAGGTGGCTCACTTAGGCCAAGATAGGCCCATTTTGATACCACAAAAAGACAAGGGCGGCACTAGAACCTGTGAGATGACGAGAACCATTTCGATTCTCGTATGAAGCCGGCTATGCAGCCGATATTTTATTCAGCTACTTCCGTGAGGCTGTCCAGGAATGGTGACCCTAAGGTTTTCATGCGTTTCCTGGACAGTGCCGGGCATTCACACAGAAAGTGTTCGACTGTCTCTTCATATTCTTCCGATCTGCAACTCCGGCAGAAATCGTTGAAGGGAACGCCCAACCTTTCTGCGTGTCTGCCAATTAGACAGTGCCCCGTCAGTATGGACACGATAGAACCCAAGGTTTCACGACTCGTGTTCAGGAGCTGCTTGGTGCGTCTGGAACTCAGTGCACGCCAAGTTTGCGTGGTTGTCCTGCAGGTTTCCTCCAACAACCAGGCTCTATTTGCAGCCTTGATGTAATGCTGCTTGAAACCTAGCTTTATAGAAACTAGAGGTAGACCGACTTGGGATGTGAGTGTATACTCCTGGAGCACAGTGCCAATTCTCGCTAAGGCATCCGCTTCGCAATTTCCCGGTATATCACTATGTCCCGGTACCCAGTGTAGAGTCACTTCACAGTGAAGTGACATCATGTTCAGCTGTGTACAACATTCCATGTTTCTTATGGAAATTTTCTGATTTCTCAGCCAGTCTACTGACTTGTATATTGCAATGACCTCTGTCTGAAAAACACTGCAGTGGTCTGGAAGCCGGAAGGATAGGTGCATGCAAAGACTGATGGTGAGAGAGAGAGGTTTGGTGGAAGCGGGCGTGGTTTTAGTCGGTAAAATCTCGACGTGCCGAGAAACAGGAGTGATTTCGTATCTTATTTATTTATTTATTAAGAATTCGTCTTACAGACTAACACAGTCCTATTACAAGACAAGAAAAAAAAATAGGAAAGAAGTACATAGCATAGTAAAACTAATTAGATAATATTCACTTTACATTCTGCTTATAAATGTAGAGTGCGCGAGGAAATGGACCAAGTTGCAGAGTATTGTGGTTTCGGGGGAGCCGCAACATCGGCGGATGGTACAAAGTCTCAGTCCTAGCATATGGAAGGAACTGTAAATATGATGTCAGATCTGGCAGGGCGTTCTGAAGTACGATACTCTAACCAAGCAGAGACGTTAGAGTTTAATTGATGTCGGTGAAGCCGAAACAGAAAACACTGAACTAAAAGGAGTCTGCGGGAGTGCAAAGTAGGAATTTGTAGCAAGGAAACGCGCTCTTTCATATGTAATATTAAATTTAAAGATGAGGAAACGAGTGAATTTGTGGCTTTGTGCTGTACTGATTCAATCATAAAATCTAAATATTGATAGTGTGGTGACCATACTTGCAAGCAATATTCAAAGTTGACGGAGGAAGAAATGTCAGTTAACGATAGGCGCGTGTGGTTATTGCTACAATGTGATGCTCAAATTTAAGTTTCGGGTCGAAAATCACTCCGAGATCTTTTATTTGAAAAACAGGTGCAAGTGCAATATCATGCAACGTATATATGTAATCAATTGGACTGGGCTTTAAGGAGAAGGAAATTTTATGACATTTCTGAACAATAAGGGAGAGAAAATTAGTTTGACTACAAGAAACGATGGCGTCCAAATTCCTGTGGAGAGCAATACAATCCTCTTCTGAGCGAATAACGCGGGAAATTATTAGTCATCTGCATACAGAAGACACTCCCTCTGTCGTAGCGCCTGCTACGACAGAGGGAAGGTCATTTATGTAGAGTAAAAAAGACGAGGGCCTAGAATAGACCCCTTAGGAAAGCCGGAAGTAGGGTGATAGAGAGAAGAATGTGATTCACTTAGACTAACACGGCATGAACGAGCACTGATGTAGGACTCGAGCCAGGAGAGTAATGGTCCAACCAGGTCAAAGTGAACCAGCTTCTGAAGTACAACATTTAGGTTGACAGAATCAATTGCCTTAATGAATTCAGTGTACATTACATCAACTTGGGTACGACTGTCGAAAGCCCTTAAAAGCAACTGGTCTCAACGATGCGTCCTACTCCCATAGATTACAGAATGTTCACAAATATTAATATCAATCCAATCAACCGATGGGAGTAGAAAGTACTGTTGAGGCTACTGGTCAATAGCTTTTTAAGGGTAGGTGTGCACGCTAATGTACTGTACAATGCAGATTGAGATAATATAATTAATTATATTACATGTAAAATACTCATATTGATCTAAATAAGAAAGGAATGTTTAAATTTTTGGAATATAAAACAAAGATCAGTTTTATTTTTACGACCAATGTGTTGACCATCGCAGGTTTATGCTTTATTTAAGGGGTAACACTACACTAGAGACCCCCTTTCTTCATGATTTTTCGTAAGTAAATAAATTTAAAAAAACACCAAATCCGCTTATGGTAGTATATTGTATAACTCAAAAAGTACAAAAAAAAATATTTTTTTCCAAAATGGCGGCCACAGAACCCCGTATTAGGTTGTTGTGTGATCCACCTTTAAAAAGTTACCGGTAACTTTTCTCTCGAACGGTCACTTCTAGAACAAAAAACTATTTTTTCTTGAAGGGCATACTAATAGCTAGTAAAATACGTAGATTCTTTTATAACCAACTTTTAACAAAATGGCGCTATTTTGAAGAAAAAAACGACTTTTGACAAAAATTTAGCTGTAAATTGTTTATGAAATTAAAAATAAACAATTAATCAAAAAATACCTACGTACTTCACTAGATTTTGATATTTCAAAGTTACTGTCAAAATTTCAAATGGATCCATGCACCCCGTTCCAAAATAATCGTACCGGTAAGCTTGAAAAAAGTGATTTTGAGAAAAACGCGTTTAAAGTTTTTGTAGCTGTTAAGTAGTCAAAAACATAAGCGTCTTATGAGCGACATCTTTTGGCCTTCTTTGAAACTATAAATACCTCACGTGATGTAGGTAACAAGACCTCTTATTATCCGAGAGGTATATCGGAGCAGCTGCGCCCAGCGGCGCGTGATGCAAAGTCGCTCAGTTAGCCCTTTAGAAATTTTTCCACGCTATAAAACTATTGACATCTCATTTTTATGACCCTAAAGTACAATTTAAGCCAACAAAAAAATCGTTTTTTTGAAAATCCTAGAATAGTGTTACCCCTTAATATTATTGACAGGACTAAATTTTTCATTGTCACATATATCAAATATTTTTGAAAGTTTCAGACATCAAACAAATTCGACTATTTTTCGGATATAATTAATTTAATTTGTTTTTGAGATCAAATTTCTTTTTAACGAAAAATGTGTGGGTCAGCATTGAACTGTTTCGTCCTGTTGTTGACGATATTATTCAACATAACTTACATCTGTGGATATGACTATTGTAAATTGGAGCGTGATCATTGTGGATCCCGAAAACAT